>CM028132.1:100587500-101060000 GCA_016271365.2 Neoceratodus forsteri
TGTTACCGTTACCATTTACATTTCCAATTGCAGTACCATGACCGTACATAATGGTTTGCATTTCCGTGCTCACTTGCGTTTGAGTTTCTGTTTCCTTTGGCATTATCGTTGCTGTTACCATTACCATTTGCATTTACAATTGTGGTACCGTGCTCATGCGCGTTATGATTTGCATTTCCATACTCACTTCCATTCATCTTTCTGTTTCTTTTTCCTTTGGCATTATTGTTGCTGTTACCATTACCATTTGCATTTACAATAGCGGTTCCATGACCGTGCGAGTCACAGTTTGCGTTTCTGTACGCACCTGCGTTTTGGTTTCCATTTCTATTTTCTTTGGTGTTATTGTTGCTGTTACTATTACTACTTGCATTTCCAATTGCAGTACTGTGACCGTGTGTGTTACCAGTTGCGTTCCATACACACTTGTGTTTGCATCTCCGTTTCCATCATAGTTCACTTTGGCATCACTTTGCGCTTGCGTTTCTATTACCGTTTGCTTTACCATTTCTGTTTGCTTTACCATGTGCATCACCGTTGCCACTTGCATTTGCTTTGCAGTTCCTGTTACTATGTAACAAGACATCACGTGTTGGGAGTGCCGCCACCGCATTCCATTCATTATTTATCATCCTCATTCTCAAAAAGAAAGGAAATTAGAGGCAAAAAACTCAGTTTAATGCATCAGTTAGGGTTGTTTCACAGTGACAAAGCGAGGATCGTGTTAGGTTGAAAGCCCCTTGACCCTCTAGCCCACCCCCAACCGGCATTGGGGTGCGTGTTGGAGTCGCCGGTCCCAACTCTCACCCCATTCTCCTATACCTCTGTTTCTTTACACATGTGATGGGGTGAGAGTTGGGTCAACGACCTAATGCACACCCCAATGCCGGTGGGGGGTGGGCTGAGGGATCCAGGGGCCTTTTCAACCCTAACACCAAATTTATTCGCTTTGTCGCTAGGAACAACCCTAACTGATGCATTAAACATTTTTTTTGCCTCTAATATATATATATACATACATACTGTACATACATGTTGCAAAAATTTCGCTAATGCTCCAGTTAGGATTAAAGTGAAAATGTTGAGACTATAGATAGATAGAGATAGATACATATACATATACATATTATATATATATATATATATATATATATATTTATAAAATGGGTAGGGAAATTGTTGTTTTATTGGATGATGAGCATCACATGACCTGCATATATCAGGTACCGACCGCACACCTGCACTTTTACCTCCAAAACAATTTTGACATTTTATAAGATAGATAAACCACTCTGAGGTGTGCGGTGCATCTGATATCTTGCGCCTTGGGCGGTTGGCCTTTTCGGCCTTGCGGCCGTAGTGCGTACAGCGCACTCAAGGCGCGTATATCAGGCCACGACCGCACACCTCAGAGTTGTATATCTATTACATATATATATATATATATATATATATATATATATATATATATTATGGTAGCACGGTAGTGCTACCATGAATTAGGTTGAGGAGCCATTTACATATTAAACCCAAAATTTTGCACCTTCATAACTTTGCAACTGTTAGATGGATTTGCTTGAAATTTGGAATACATGATCAAGACCCATACACCTTGGGATCTGCCAAGTTTCGTACTGGTCAGATACACAGCTGCGGAGTTATTAAGCATGATCTGCGCATGCGTTTATGCTTTTTCTGGAATTCTACGGTCGCGCCTACAGGTCGCACGGTTTGTTGAGACCGTCCAAAATCTTCAGGGAACATGTGGCCAGGGTCCCCAATGTGCCTTTTGAAGATTTCATGAAAAAATATTAAACGGTTCAAAAGTTATTCAAAAAACAATTTCCCATTATAAGTCAATGGGAAAAGTTAACAAAAAGTTCGACAGTGTCGCAAATGCACTTTTTACTGTCACAAATGGCCCTTTTACTGTTGCAAATCTGCCATTTTGTTTTCAGTTAGTGATCAGAAAAATGCTTGGCATTTAAAATTGGGACCCTCTAGCAACCTAATTATTTTTGTATTCACCTAGTCAGACCCTGAGGATGCTAGCCATGTCTTTATTTTGAGGTAAAACACCCCAGAAATATGTTTTTCAGATTTCTGGAAAAAGTACTTTCGCAAAGTAGTGTCACACTCACGAAAGTGTAGCAAATTTTGCGAAAGCTTTCGCAAATTGTGACAGTACTTTTTTAGGCTGTGGGAAAATGACAGCAATTCTTTGGCACCCTGCTGCAAAAGAACGGTTTGGTGCTTTGGCCTGAAATTTGGAGGGAATGCAGCTGACATCTCACAGATGTGCCTTTCAGTGTTGTGTTGCAAAAATATTACATGTCGGCAAAGTTACGGCACTCCAAATTTGATGCTTTTTCCCATAGGATAACATTACGGCATCCGACGCATTGCAGCAATCCTTTGGCGCCCTGTTGCAATGTAACGGCTCAGTCTTTTGGACTGAAATTTGGAGGGAAGACAGCCAACATCCCATACATGTGTCATTTAGTGGTTTGGTGAAAAAATATTACAGGGAGCCAAAGTTATGGCACTCCGAACTACTCTTTTTTTCCCATAGGATAACATTACGGTATTCGCCGCACCTTTCAGGGCCCGTATCTCAGAAACTGTGCGCGATACGGACTTTTTGTTGAAAAAATGCTTAGCCCCCTAATGGGGACTAAATATAAAACTAGCCAGGAAAGCCATAAATCATATGACTTTTAAATTTTATTTCTACGTCGTACGGTTCCTGAGATATCAGCTATTTAGTATTCCAACTCCTCATTTTCTGCTCCGAGACCCATTATTATGCATACATTCTTTGTACTCACTGTCTTTTTCTATGCAGCTTTTGGGGAAAACCAGCCTGTGCACTTACATTACTGTTACCGTTGCCCTTTTCGCTTGCGGTACCGTACCCGTTTCACTTACCGTTCACGTCTACGCCACCGTGACATGGAAATAAAGGTTTGCTGAAGTCGGAGTAGAGCAAATCAACTGCCTGTCACCTGTCCACCACCCTAGTGACACAGTCAAAAAATACAGTCAGATTGGTTTAACATGACCTACCCAACACAAAACCATGCTGCTTGCTGAACTGTAGCCCAATATCTTTCCAGTAGGCCACAAGGCCTTCCTTTACCATGGTCTCCATCAGATTACCCACAATGGAGGTAAGGCTTACTGGTCTGTAGTTGCCTGGGTACTTCTTGTCCCTGCCCTTGGGGAGTGAGACTAACATCCATCATTTGTAATCCCCTGGCATTATCCCTTACTCCAATGAGTCATTTAATAGCTGGGTTAAGGGCTCTGCCAGCTCTAAGGCTAGTTCCCAAAGAACCCTCTTCATCTCTTTTAGTTTGGTGTGATATTCTTTCCATTCCTCCTCCCCTTTATACAGCTTGTATCTTATGAAGGCCTTACTTTTTGCCTCCGCAGCCTTCTTTACCTCCTGAAAGAACCAGATCAGTCTCTTGTGCTTGATTCTTTTGGTGACCTTCTTGGCAGAAGAGTAGGGCTCCTCCAGAATTGCAACAAGGCAGTCAGGAAGGCTTGTTGGCTTTTGGGGTGCATAGGGAGAGGTATCACCAGCAGAAAGAAGGAGGTGGTGTGCCTCTGTATAGATCACTTGGAAGACCCCACCTAGAGTACTATGTCCAGTTCTGGAGACCACAACCCCAGAAGGACACAGACAAAGTGGAGGAGGTCCAGAGGAGGGCAACTGAAATGGTGCAGGGTCTGCATCAAAATCCCTATGAAGAGAGACTAAAAGGACCTCAATATGTACACCCTGGAAGAGAGGAGGGAAAGGGACATATGATAGAGACCTTTAAATTCCTCATGGGGTAAATAAGGTACAGGAGAGAATATTTTTTCAGAAGGAAAGGTGCTCAAGAACAAGGAACGTTATGAATTTGGAGGCGTGAGAGTCAAGAGATATGAGGAAGTACTTTGTCACAGAAAGAATGGTGGATTTCTGGAACAGCCTTCCAGCAGAGGTGGTGGGGGGTGAAAACAGTGGTGGGATTCAAGAATGCAGGCTATAGACATCAAGGAATCATAGTGGAATGGAAGAGGGAGGGACAAAGAGCTGTAAATCACGTAGGGTTTGAGGTAATAATGTATATAGGAAAAAATGGACTGACTACGTGGGCCAAGCAGCCCTTCTCTGCCATCAAATAATATGTTTCTATATACCCCCTTTATCTTTCCCCACTTTTCCTCTACCCACTTGATCTGGTCTTTCCCCACCAACCTTTCCCTCACTATTTCTCTCATCTGTGGAAAATCTTCCTGTTTGAGGTCCAGCACCACCACCCTCAAGAGGCACTGGATTTTCCCACAGCCAGTTCAGACCACATGGAATTCTGGTCCTTGGACCCCAGTGGTCCCGAGAATGCCACCCCATATATCACCTCCAGCTGGTAAGTATCAAGTCAAGGATGTTGTCCTGCCGTGTGGGTTTCCTAGCCAGCTGCACCAGTAGACCATATTGCATCACATCTACTAGTACCTGACTCTTAATGCTCCTGGCTGCTGGGGTGTCTCAGTCAATGTCCATCAGGTTCAGGTCCTTCACTATCTTTAGATCCTCTTTTTCTGCCCATAGACTACTCCCCTCCTTACCTTTTTAGCAGCATCCATATGGAGCTGCACCTGGATCGACTCCACTCCCCTACCTTCCTCCTTCATGATTCCAATTGTCAGTAGTTTCCATGCCCTCCCTCACTTAGATGGCTACTGCTCCCATTTACGTTTGCTCCTGTCCCTTCCATACAGGTTTATACACTGGAATTGCCAAATCTCATTCATTGTTCCCAGCAGCCCCTGCCTACATGATGGCTATGAAATCTAACTCAGCCTCTGCCCCTATTGCCTGTAGGTCACTGATCTTATTTAGGCTGCTGGCATTTAAGCAGATGCCATTTAAACATCACCCTTATTCCCCTTACCCTTACCCTTACCTGTTCCTCAATCCCTGTCCCCCACAACCTTCTTATTCCTCTCTTTTCTCTTTCAGCTAGCTGGATTAAAGAGACCCCCTTACCTCCCCAACCTTCCCTTAACTTTTTTGGTGTCTGCCCTCACTGTTGCTGCTGCTGGTGCCCCCCAATTTCCATCCCATGTCCAGGGAAGTCCCAGCTAGGGAAATCCCTGTCCTTCCTCCTGACTAACAAATTCCCAGCTCTGCCTCCCCAGACTTCAGTTTAAATGATGGCCCACAAAGATGTCAAGTTTCTGCCCTACTTCAAGCGGTGATCCTTACTGCGACTCACCATCCATGCAAGAACCTAGGCCTTGAAAACTAATGCTGTGCCCAGGCTTCTTTATTTATTCCAAAGTATCACCTGCCAGATATCTCAAAAAGATCTTGATAACTGGCAACACCCATTGTTTGTCTTCCTTTCGGGTCAAACCCGGCCTAAGGTCCGGACAACACTCTTGTTTCTCCCCAAACAGCAGGGGGACTGGCCTTCCTGAGTTTGCTTGGTTACTGGGTGGCTGCTCAAATGAGGGTTGCCCTTTTCTGGGGCAACCCTCATTATGATTCCTTATGGAAATGAATAGATCTGAGGGAGCATACCAACCCACCCCTTCAAGCACCATTGTTTTCGGAAACATCACAGGGTGACCATTAAAATGGAGTTCTCAGGAACTGAGTTGGTACTAGAGAGCTGGAGAAGGGAGACTCAGGGAGGCCTTACAAAAAAACAAATGTGGAGATTCAGATGGTGGCTCTGTGATCCCCAGTTAGCCCCTGCAATTCAAGACAATTGGTTTGTGCAGCAGGCCCAAAGTGGCCAGTACTCACCAGTTCAGCTGATTATGGGTTCTATAGTCGTATCATTTGAGACAGCACAGCAGAAGTTCAAATGGGGACCAGCTGATAGGATCAGATGTTATCAGTTGAGCAACTATATATATACCCTGATGATGTTGGTGGGCCCGGATAGGCAGAAAGGTACAGACAGGATCACTTACCAGAAAATCTGTACTATATTACACGGGAACGGGCCATCTTCTTTCTGTATTCAATTATATATCAGGCTTAGCCATTTCCTCCTATATATTAAACAAAATGGGAAGATGACCTAAACATTACTCTCACAAGAAAAGCAGTGGCTTAAGGTCTGGAAAACACTTGGGGTATCTCCTTGTCACACATATGGTGGGAGTTTGGTTGGAAACTGCGGGTGCTCTTTTTCTTAGTACCTGCACAAGTGGCCCATAGGAGCCCTGATGTCACACCGGCATGCTGGCACAAATGCAGGGAGACATACACCTCACAAGCCCACATATTTTGGCAATGTCCAGTAATCACCACCTTCTGGGGGGAAATAAAAACTCATTTGTTACAAATTTTCAGTGTACACACACCTCTTCAACCAGAACACTTGGTCCTAGGGATTTTTCCACAGGGCATCCGGGGCAGAGAGAAGAGATATTTATGGTCCATTCTATCAGTGTCTGCGCTGAGGTCTTTAACTGAAAAATGGTTGCAACCTGAACCCCCCTACAGCGTCTGATTGAGTTGCGGTGACCCATCACATCCAACGACTAGAGAGGTTGTCCTTTAATTTAATGCAACAACCTCAAAAGTACCAAAACAGATGGACCAGGTGGATCTTGTATGATGATCTCCCAATTCAGGACTGCTAGCTAGAAAGCCTCATTGTTTTGCTTTTGTATTGCTGTTCACCCCTCTCAGATGTACATTTTTTTGCACAGGTGGTCAGTGTGCTATGGCCCTGGAGTCTGTGGGGAAGATAAGGACAGTTTTGATTGGTTTGGTGTGGCTTTTCATAACCACCTCCAAATGATGAAGTGCAAACTTTCAGAACTAATGATTAATATACTATCTGTACCTTTATTTGTCTATATGTACCTAATATATTGTTTTTATGTAGTTTGATTTAACTTGTGAGACCCATCAGTTTTTCTTGGTTCACTGCTTTTGAAATGTTCTCACTTTTTTTTTTAAATCAGAAATATATATTTTTGCTTTGTGGATAATATACTATTCCCATTTATCTGTTCTTTAACAATTTTAATAAACTGAGTATAAAAAAAGATTCTGCCCTAGAGTGCTTGTTCCCTCATCTCATGAAATTAAAACTGTCACCCGCGAATAACCTTCTGTTCCAGAAGTTACTCCAATCTCCCACATATCCATACCCCTCCTCCTGACTCTACCCCTTCAACTAGGCATTGAATGTCTCAGTTTCCCCCTGCTTCACCCTACTCTCCTTACTCCTTCCCCTGCCCCGCATAGGTAGCACCTTTGAGAAGGTTAGTGAGGTTACTTCCTCTTCAGCTCCCCCACCCAACCTCTGAAAATAGATTTAACTTCCTCCATGCTTTGGTTTGCCAGGTCATTTGTGGCCAAGTGCACAAGAACATGTGGTACCTCCCCCATCTTGTTTATCATCCTTCTTCTTCTTTCCCTGTCTCTAACAGGTGATGCTCCCAGTAGGCATCTGCCCCCCACATCCTTCCCCCACAATCCACTCTTTAGACTCCCCTGCCCACACTGGAAAATGAGTTGAAGGGAATCTCAGTGAAATTTGCATGTGAGATAGAAGTCATCCAAATGGTTACGGAGTGACATCCCTCCTAATCAGGGACAGTTGAGAGATGTGTTTGTGAAGCTAAAAGGTTAGAAAAAAATTTTTTTTGAGAAAATAGACATCTACAATAACTTTTAAAACTAAAGTGATACAGTACAGTATGTATTTTAAAGGTTAAGTATGTGTGAAATAAATTGCAAACAGAGGTGCAGTATCTTACTTCAAATCTTGATGCATCTCAAAATCTATATAGAAAGGTGAAGGCAAAATCAAAATGACAGAGGAGCTTCAAAGGAAAGTTAAGGCTTATACTGTCTCAATTCCCACTTTTCATGTCATTTTGATATTTAACAGAAAGTTTAATGAAACCATGAAACAGAGGCTTGACATTTAAGCGTACAGTGGCAATTTTTTCTGTGCTTGCAAGAGAGAGACACAAAAAAAAAGCAACTGAAAAACCGACTTAACACCCACACAAATTCTAAACAATGAGATTATGAAAGGAAATTTTTCATGTTTACTATGGATCTCAGTCTCTGTCATTTACGTACCTCTGGATTTACAGCTCTATCCACAGTCCTCCTTGGGAAAAAAGTAACTACAATAAAAATATAGATATTTAAGCAGTAATGCTCAACAGGGCATGCATTAAAGCATTTGTGACGCATGCCTCTGGGTTTTGTGAAGTATGAGGCTGAAAGATGAGGCTGGGGTTCTCACAAACTCTGGGACATGCATCACAAATGCTTTAATGCACACCCTGGGGTGTATTATTATGCTTATTAAATGGATTTGGTTTAAAAAAAAGAATTAGGTATAGAATGGAGATTGAAGATATGACCCTGCATGAGTAGTGTCTTAATGCACAGTAAGATGACATATCTGGACCCATAAGGTTCTTACACTTGTTCTTGCCATATTATAAGTATACACAACCCACAGCTGAACTCATTTAACTATACAACAGCTCACACAAAAAAGTGAAACCATTATCACTATCAGACATAACGCATTTTAACTGTAACACACACTAAACTTCTTAACATGACACACAGTCAAAGCTGGCTCCTTTTTTTTTTTCTACTTGCTGTTTATACTCCTCCCCTGCCCCCTAGACTCTGCCACCTTGGGAGTCACTAATTGCATCTGCCCCAGCTTCATCCTACCTGCACCGCGGTAGTCCCTCCATGTAGCCTCGGACTGCCCCCGGGTGGGGACAGGGATGGGGCGCCTACACCCCCGAAGCATCTTGATTTTGTCAGGGCAGTGGACTGGGACAGGCAGGCAGGCTATGGGGTCTGTGCTAGAGTGCTCCATCTTTCAGGAGCCTAGAGGGTGATTTTTCCAGTGTTCCTGTGTTGGCTTGCGTCCCGACGTCAAGGCCCTCCCCTGCCGACGTCCGCCATACACTTCCCCCCGTTGTGAGACAGGGAACTTGCTGTGCCCCCGGCCTCCACCAGAGGGCAGTCAAACTCTGACCCTTAGGGTCCCCTCCCTCCCAGGAGAGGAGAGCTGTCCTCCAGATGCTCAATCCTGTCCTTCCCCTGCTGACCCCCGGCGGTCCGGACTCTTTCCTGAATCCAGGTCACCGGTGTAGCACGAGGTGTGGTGTCCAGTGTCTCAACCCTCAGCGCCACCAGGCCAGCAGCTGGCTCCTTTTTAAAAACAGTTATGACCCAAATAACCCAAAGACTGCATCATAGTTAGTTTCCAGTGAATGTCTCTCTGACTCCCCTGCAAATTGATAACGTGATTTGGCTGGTGCCAACAAGGCTGGTCTTGCTTTAAAGGCTGCCTGATGTAGTCAGGACAGTCTTCTTAGAATTACTATTAAGGAGTCTATGGAATCGGGAAGAGACATTTTACCCAATGTTACTACCACAATTACAGTGTGAGGACTTCTTTCAGACTGATCGGAGTAACTATGGCAGCAACACGCAGACAAAACTTGCCAATCTCATTCGCATCACTATACTGGTCACACACAGTTGCTGTCTTCTCCAACATACCCCTCTGGAGAAGATGACTCTGAAACAAAGCTGTGACAAGCAAAAAATCAATCCATGCTTGTGCTGCATCTCCCCAGCTGTGGCTGTGGTAAGTGGCATCTCCTTCCAGACCCCACCACTCTCATACACATACAAGAAAGAGGGGGTGACAACACTTAGCAACATCTCTTCCTTTCCCCTTCAAACTCTTCTCAAAAGAAAGAGGCATTAAGTGTCATCTCTGCCCCCCCAACAAAAGAAAGTGAGGACTGGTGACTTATATTGGTTCCCCCTACACGAATATGTAAAAGTCTCCTTGGCAAGGCTGTGAGTTTCTAGAAGTAGATACTAGATAGCAGTGGCAGTAGGAGTAGTGGCTGTGGACCAGAGGGGACATCACCCAGAACTAGTAGGGACCCAGTGCCATGTGACTAGAGTAAATATGGACCTAGCTTGACAGCACAAAGTGTCAACTACAGTTTTAAGAGGCCGGAACCAAATGGCCACCCATGCACACCACAGCACAAGCCAACAAGCAAACCCACTCAAGTCACCCAGTCCTCCAAAGATTAAGGGACTAAGTTTTCTAGTGGAACAGTATGGAAGTAGCAGTCAGCAGTGTCACTGAAGCTGTCTGCATGCCTTTTGCAATTTCAAGTTTACTTGAATCTTTGATCAAAAATGGGTGTACCTGTTAGAAGCTCCTTTTTGCAAAGGCAGGTTGACTGTGAATGTCTACAAAAGTGTGCGCCTGGAACTGGTGAGAAACCATCTTTACTGCTGCATATTTCCTTAAAGCAGTTCTCAAACTGTCAAAACCTGGATGCTTATATTATATGCTGCGTGAGTTCAGCCAGTGCTACTGAAATATTTTACTGACCAATAAATTCAAGAAGTTTCGTCCACCTACAGCACCCAAACTGCAAGTAGAAGCAGAAAGGCCTGATAGATACCCTTGCTTGAGTGCGGCTATGGATCAGGGATTTGGTACTGAGTGTAATTAGAATGGAGAGAGTTAAAGAAGCAGTGCATGACAGCAGTGAAAATTTTGACCCATACGTTTTAATTCTATTTTATACCACCTTATCTCCTGACATGTATGATACCGTTGTTTCCCCATCCTGAGTCTGCTTTACCACTATTTTTCATGTTTGAAATAATAAAAGGCATGCTCTTTTTAATATGGCTGGGACCAGGTTTTTATCAGTATTCTCAGTTGTTGTTGCACACCTGGGGCCCGATTCCAGAATGGGTTATGCATGGTGCAAGGTGACTTGCGCCACACCCAGTGGTGCAAGTTGCACTGTGACATGTGTTACACTCGCTATTCCAAAAAGGTGGCCTGCAACATGCAGGGCCGCCTGCGCTTAAAGGCAGGCTACTTCATTGGTTATTCAGAAACCCCCTGCGACATGGCGCAAGGGGGTTTCTGGCAGCAGCAGGGACCAATTCCAGAAGGGCGGCCAATGGAATGGCAAATCACTATTCCGAGATGGCCATGGTAAACAGTGGTCTAAGTACAGTTAGACCAGCTAATAGCTGGTCTAACTATATTCTACGGCCACAGTGGGTGCACCTCTGTGCCCATTGCCCTACCAGCCACCCCCCCATAGTCTCACTGAGGCCTCCACCCATCCCCCCACTGACAGGGCAGCCCTCTGTGGGCTGCTGGAACCCCCACACCCCCATCCCCGGCCAGTGCCCTGCAGGGAAGTTTGCTACTGTTAGCATGCATGCCATGCACACCATGGAGGTCCAGTGGCCCCCCTACCCCTCCACCAGCCCTGCATGGCATTTCCATGGTGTCGGGGTTAGGGGCAGAGGGGCTGTGCCATGCATCCTGCACACTGTCAGAGGGTGGTAATGTGGCTTGCGGCACCAGATGTGGGTGCGCCCTTCCTGTGGCATACTGCTGGAGGTGCTGCAAGTCACAGGGCATAGTTGCCTGTTCTGGAATCTGGCGCAGGGTCCCCAGCGTAGTGGCATGTGGCACAACTTGCATATCCCAGTGGGTTCCACCATACGTCTTGGAATCGGGTCCCTGTTGTCCTATAAGGTCAGGCTACAGTGTCTGTTGCATGCTAGTTCATTATAGTCACAAGAAAAATAATCTTAAATAATGGGTGTTCAGAAACTACAGAATTGAGATGAAAACCAGGCCTGAGTCATATTAAAAAGTGTACTCATCCGGTAACCCGGGTTCGGGAATGAGCCAGAGACACCGGGGGTCAGCCAGGGAGGAGAAGGATGGAACACCCAATGGCTGCTCTCCTTCTCCCGGGGGGGGGGTTCTCTGCAGGCTCCGCTACAATACCGCCGTCTGGGGGAGCCTGCTGGTAGGTGTGGTACGTTGGAGCGGCAGCAAGGACATTGGGTAGATGTCGGCAGGAGGTTAAGCAGGAGGCATGCCTCTGCACGCCTCCTAGCTCATTGGCTCCATTGCACGCCAACGTCTAGGGAGAAAACAAGGAAACACCCCTCGGTCTCTCCTAGGCAATGACACCACCCTGCGCTTCTCTGGCTCACAATGGCAGACCCCGCTGTACAAGGATCCATGACTCAGTGTGCTGGTTCTGGGGAGGTAAGCATCGGGGTTCCCTCCTCACCCTGCCCGGGGGGTTATCCGGGTACCTAGGCTAGTGGATCAGGTGCTCTAGGGGCAGACCGCAGCAAGACCAGGGGGAGCACAGTTAGTGGATGTCTGAGAGAGTGGAGAGGGGAGGTAGTTGGGGGCATAAATACAAGGTAAAAAATAAAAGTGTGCTCCTTTTATTATTTCAACTGTAAAAAAAAGTGGTAAAGGCAAGCAAATTTTATTTATATGGTACCCAATCCCTGAGGCTCTGGGCGCCTTTCAGAGAAATACAATAAAATAGGCAATAAAATGATAAAATTACATTTGTACAATTTTAAATAAATAAAATATATCAGTTTAAAAGCTTTCAGGATGCCATAATCAGGGACTGAGCAAAAACATGATGAAATTCAGTAATCATTAAAAGCCAGGCTATAGAGGTAGGCCTTCAGCCTCTGCTTAAACACCTCTACCGAGGGAGCCTCCCGAACTGCAGATGGAAGCGAGTTCCACAGGGATGGCCCAGAAATGCTGAAAGCATGATCTGCCGAGGTCCTGAGCCAAACCCTCGGAACATCCAGGAGGCCCCTCAAGGAGGAGGCGGAGAGTGAGCAGAGGTCACGGTATCTGGAGCTCTGACAGATAGATAGGGTTAAGTCCATTTAGGGCCTTATAGTTGAGAAGACCCAATTTGAAAAGGACCTCCACCTGACCAGCAGCCAGAGCAGGAATGCAGAACCAGATTTAAATGACTGGACCTTGAAAACCCATCAACAACTGGCTGCTGCATTCTGCACCAGCTGCAGTTGGTGGAGGGTCCTCCCATAACCCTGAAGTACAGAGCATTACAGTAGTCAAACCTGGTGAAACAAAGGCTTGCACTAGCATCGCAGGTCCTTGGGAGGAACAAGGGCTTAAGCTGGGCAATGTTCCACAGATGGTAAAACCACTGCTGACTACAGACAACACCTGATCTTCAAAGGTCAATATGCTATCAAGGGTCACGCCCAGATTTTGCCCTCGGGAAGCTACCAATGGGGTCGAACCCAGTACAAGACCAGAGTCAGCCCCAAGCAGCAACCCATCATGCCGTGACAAGGTTGATCACCAGCACCTCCATCTTGGCTGGGTTGGGTCTCAGCCAGCTGGAAGCTATCCAGTCATTGATTTTAGCCAGACAGTTGTTAAACACATCAACTGTTCTTGATGTTTTGAGACAAATGACAAACACAGCTGGGTGTCATCTGCATAGCACTGAAACTGTGCTGTCAAATGAAGCTAGCCCAGGGCAGTATGTACACTGTAAACAACACTGGCAACAGGATCGAGCCTGTGGTGCTCAACAAGACAGAGGCATTGGAGGAGAAGAAATTCCCATCACCACCTGCTGCACCCTATCCAGAGATAGGACTCAAACCACTTGATGACAGTACTGGTGAGTCCACAAAACTCAAAGAGCTGATCCAATAGCATGACGTTGTCCACACTGTCAAAGGGATGACAGATCAAGGAGTACAAGAACTGACCTGTCTCCTCTATCTCTACCCCTGAGCAGATCATTATGCACTTTCACTAGAGCTGTTTCAGTGCTGTTTCTAGCCTGAAAACCAGACTGAAATGGCACATTGATGTCCGAAGACACCAGGTGGTCCTCGAGCTGTTGTGCCACTAGCTTCTCAACAACCTTGTTAAGGAAAGGCAGGTTGGAGAGATAGGATAGTAATTTTCCAGGATGTCAAGGTCAAGGGAAGATTTCTTAAGGAGGGGTCTCACCGCCTCTTTCAAAACAGCTGGGAAAACCCTCCACCATCGAGCACCTGGCAATCCTGGCAAACACTGGGTCAACACTCCTCAACACATCCCATTAAGAAACATGTCGGGGCAGGCCCAGTTCACAAAAGTGTGCTTCAATTCTAAGATCACCTTAGTCACTTCAGACACCTACAGTGGCCTGAACTATTCCCCCAGCCTGACCACTGCTAGGCAGTGGCCTACCTGGCAGAATCCCAGATCGGATGGCTGGACGTTCTATCGGAGAAGAACAGAGCAAACTCTTCACATAAAGTAGATGAAAAGCTTTTTCCAGCTGCAGACAGAAGCAGATTTAAAGCCTGTCTACCGTCGTCAAACAGCTGAGATGGTCTGTTCCTCTTAGCAATCTTCTTGGGCAGAAATTCTGCCTTCTTACGGAAATAGCCCCTGATACTCAGCAAAGTGAGCACACAGGCCAGCTTGTCAGACTCAGTCGGGTCTTCCGCCAGCAATGCTCCAACTTCTGACCCCTGATCTTTATCGCCTTGAGATCCCCATCAAACCAAAGGGATCTCAAATGAGAAGATCTGGGTCATAAATGAACCGGTGTGATGGTGTCCAGAGCTTCAGAGACCACTCCATTATAGGTGGCCACCACCTCTCCAGTGTCAATCATACATGCCGCATCGACCCTAGATGGATCAGTTACCACCAACAGTCCCTCTGGGTGCAAGCCCCTTAAAGGGTGATAGCTGACCATCTCCGCAGGGGAGGGACTTTCAGAGAGGGCCCCAAATGTGAACTTCACGGTGTAATGATCAGACCAAATGACTTGATCAATCTTGAGGTTATCAACCTCAAGATCCAATGGAAACACCAGATCGAGCATGTGGCCATGCTGGTGGATAGCAGAAGCAATTGCTTGGGTCAGGTCCAGTGATTGCATCAGCAAAAGGAGGTCATAACTGAAACACGAGGATTCATTGTCGATCCAAGCATTGAAGTCCCCCAAGATTAAACACCTGGGGGACTCCAGCACCTGGTCTATGATGAAGTCCACTACCTCCTGTAGGATTTCTCCCTCTGCCCCAGGGGGGCTGTAGATAAGATGAATCCTGCAACCTGCACCTGTACCCCCACGGACAGCAACACACTCAAAAGATCAGGTGCTACCAACTGGATGCACCAAGAAGCCCAGGCTGGATTAAAAGACGATGGTCAATCCCCCACCCCTGTGATCCTTCCTTGGGTAGTGTACCACAGAGTACCTGGAGGGAATGGCGGCCTCAAGAACTGGGCCAGCATCGTCACCCAACCAGATATCCATAGTGCAGGCCAGGTCGACCGAGGAAATCAAATCCACAAAAATGGCGGTCTTGTTCCTCATCGACCTGGCATTGTATAGCACCACCTGAAGAAGATTAGAGGACGCAGCCAGCCCTCTAGCTACCTGCCCACTCAGTCCGGTGGGAACCCTGGGCATGGACAACAAACATGTCTGGCTTCTCCCCAGGCTCTTCTTATGCCCAGGGCATCTTCTGCACTGAAGCGACCTCAGTGTTGCTCACCACTCCCGCCTCAGCTGCCTCAGGCCCATGACCCTCCACCCCTAGTTATCCCAACCTCTCTGCAGTGCCTTGCTGCAGTGGCTGGAACTGGGAGGTTGGTAAAGGGTGAAGGTCCTGGAGCCGAGTAACAGCATAGGTGATTCGCATGGGGCCAACGGCACACCAGCACATCTTTACCTGCCAATTTAGTCCCTCAGCAATCCAATAGCACCAGCTGTTAAAGTGCAAAGGCAAACCAAACCACACTTCATACCCACACAACCAATCACTCACTCATTCACACATTAAACTATCCCACCCAGTACTCCCAACCCCCACCACCACCCAGTCCCACCAACAAAGAAATCCCCAAACTATACCCATAGGAGAAGCAAAACACAGGAGTGCAGGCAAATAATGTTGCCCATAAGGGCAAAAACCAATATTTCAGCAACACAGTAAATAATTTAAAGTCACTGGGGATTATGAAGTCCAAGTAAAGCAGGCTCTAAAATGGGAAAAAGAGGCATCACAAACATCAGGAGGTAAGGGGCAATCTAAAACAGAATAAACAAGCATTTGTCAATGCCCAATGTTGTCTTGCTGGCATTGGCATTAGTAGTGCAGGAGTTAGAGAGATGCATTATTGGAATGGCAGGGAAGTATTGAACTGACTCCAACCCCACCCCCACCCTGCAGAGACCGGCAGGCATTGGGATGTGCCTTTGGGTCATCGGCCATGACGCTCACTCCATTTCACCTCACCCTACCCTGCAGACACTGGCAAGTGCCGCGGTGTACCTTGGGGTGTTTGGGCCTTACACTCACCCCATTCCATAAGGAAATACACTGAGATGGGTGCAGTATAGGAGAATGGGGTGAAGCGTTGGGGCTGAAAACTTCAAAGGCACACCTCGATGCCTGTCAGTGGCTACAGGAATGGAATGAGGGAGTGGAATGGCGTGCAACATCACAGCTCACGATCCTAGTCACTCCTGACATCTGTCAGTCTCTACAGGGTGAGGCGTTATGGTTGGAAACCCTAACACCCTGGCATTTCTTGGTATTTTCACTCCACATTTTCAACATGGGCTTTTAGTCACCCCACCTCATGAACAGTGGCACTATCAGTTTGTTAGCCAAAAAGTGATTTTGCACAGCGACACAGGTGCAAAAACACATTTCGGGCAGGATGTGAAAAATGACAGCTGTGCTATTCATAAGGAGCTGTGAAAATATGGCAACACTGAAAATCTGGAATGAAAATATTAAAAATTGTCGAAGTTACAAGCGTGAGTGGAAACTGCACAGTGCACACTTATAGCATGATCATTTTTAAATTTTTCACCAAATTTGCAACTTAGGCTTTTGGGACCCACCTCATGAACAGTGGAACTGTTATTTCATTAATCGGTCCCGAAGGTGATCCGATGCAGTGACAGGAAATCACCTTCGGGACAGTACTCGAGATGACAGTGCATGTGTTCATTAGGTAGAACCCATGTTGAAAATCTGGTACCAAAATTCCCAAAATGGCTGAGATATCCACCTAAGTTGAAACCCCATTGCCTGTCATTATAAAGCTTATCGCATTTTGTTCAGTTCCTGGTTGGTTTTGAAGAGTTCAGACATGTTCCCACCCACAGAAGATCACAGCACTCCCTCTAGAGGTAAGTATGGGGTGAGGAGGTGCGGGAGGTGGGGTGCAGAGGGTGGGTGAGTTGGGGAGGGTATGGCGGATCGACAGGGCCATTTTCTTTTACATGTAAAAAAAGAACCCAGACTTTGGGGATGGTTTTCTTTATTTACAGATAAAAAAAAAAATATTTGGGGCACACTGGGGTGGGCTCCCAGTGTGCCATGAGTTTGGGGGGACATGATGCAGATGGGTATTGGGCACCCATCGGCAAAGAAAGTGTAAATGAATGGGATGGAGGAACATGATGCGGTGGGATTGGACACCTCCCCCGCAAACAAACTGAACTGGAAGAGGGCATGCCGACATGGGGATTGGGCATCCTCAATGTCAGCTTTGTGGGGATTGTGTGGTGGGAGGCAGAAGCCACCATATTTATTGGAATGTTTCACCAGGAAAGGCACATAACAGAGCCTTGTCATCTGATGCTCCAATGAGGAAACTGCACCTCATTGGAGTGGCAGATTTCTTTCAACTCCGTGGCTGTCTTTAAAACTACTGTCATCACTGGCATACTCACTAATTGGTGGCTGAGGGACACACCCACTAAAGTGTTTCCTGCATTCTCCAACACTGACACACCTCTGAATGTGCTACTACCGCAAGATGTTGCTTGCACATGCGCAAGACAACATGAATAGTGTCGGTCAAAGTTTCACTGTTGTTATGCCCTGCTGCTTTAAAAATGCAGTAGCATCCCTCCCCATTTATTCGAATACCATTCCCCACTAATATGGCACCACTCTCAAGGCTGGCGAATCCTTTATTGGTCAGCTAAACTAATATGGTTAACATGCATGCAAAAGAATAATAGGGTGTATGCAGAGGCATACACTGATTTATCACAGCCACCTGGTAAAGCTCAACTTGACAATGTAGTATTGTGAATTTCAGTGAGCACTGTAGAATAAGATGACACATTCAACCTCCATGCGTACATAAATGTATTTATTTGGTGCAGTTACCTCAATAAGGTCTACATTAGCAACAGAAAGATGTTAAGCCACAAGCCTGTAGCTCCTCAGAGCTTCACTGTACCAACACAAGATAAAAAAGTGCGGTATGATAAAGTAGGGCAGGGCAGGCTGGTGGGTAGGTGAGAGTCAGATTTTGTAGGACATTATCCCTGTTATTTTGCACTGTTCAGTACTTTTCCATACTGCACTTTTTGTATCTTGTTTTGCACTGTGAAGCACCAAGGAGCTACAAGCTTGTGGCTTAACATTTTTCTGTTCCTAATGTAGATCCCACTGAGGTTACTACATCAAATAAATTCATTTATATACTAACTGTATGGAGGTTGACAGTACTATTTTTTTTTCTACAGTGCTCAGCGAAATTCACAATATTACATTGCCAAGTAGAGCTTTGCTGTGCAGGTTTGATAAAGCAACGTATGCCTCTGAGTGCACTCTATTGTGCCTTTTAGATGCGCTATTTTATTTGGACCCTGCTCTTAGGCATTTCTTCACTTTTCTGTATATTTTATTATCCTGTCCTAGTCATTTCTCCATCTCCTACTTATGCAGCTGCCCTGGTTTACTGCACTTCTGAAGGGGCACAGCTAACCCCAGGTCACTTATGTGCATTTCAAAGGGCTGACATTTCATGTGGGCATTTTCATCAACTGCAGTGCTTTGTAAATGTCGAGCATAAGCAAAGTTTACAGCCCCACATTTGGTTCATGGGCCATTTGCACAACTATTCCAATATGACTTGCTGAGTTGGGTTGCTGTATGAAATAAATTTCATGTATCTGCACTTTACAGTATAGCTTGAAGGAGCACTCTGACCGATCACAGCTTTCCTTTCCTCTGCCGTGAGTAGAGATGCAGCGAATTATAAATCCGCCGCTGAAGTGGACAGTGACCACTTCAAATCCACGAACACAGAAGTGGACCCTGTAAAGTGCTCACCGGCGTTATCATTATCACTTCACGTTCTCATTATGCCTTAATGCGATAGGTGAAGTGAGAAGAAAACAGGCACATCACATGGCCTGCAGTACAGTAAGCCACATGCTTTAGCCAGGCAGGAAGGGAGTGAGTCAGAGAAGCAGTTTCACTTTCTCCTTTGCATTTGTACAGGGAGAAAGCAAAATTATTTTGTGAGAGGAGTTTGCTTGGCTCTTGGAGTCATTACTGCCAATCCAATTCAAACAACTTTTTTAAAAGCTATTTTATTTAGTGTTTGTATTGTGTTAGTGTTTTGGTTGGTGAATTTTTGTATAAGTTTTGTTTTATTTTTGTGTGTGTGACTGACTGTGTGTGTGTGTGTGTACATATGTGTGTGTGTGTGTGTGTGTCGTCCGTGGACCCAGAAGGATGGAGGGTCAGGTTGGAGTCGGGGAAGGTGAGTCGCTGGCATGTGAGAGAGTGAGGAGGGGAGGAGTGCGGACCCATGGGCGGTGGGGTGGTGTGTTATGTTGGACCGCTCAAGACTCCTGGCCAGTGTTACTTCCCAGCGGAAGCAACAGAACACAGCACCAATGCAACCAGTGGCTGTTGCTCATCCACCTTCTCCGCCACCACCACTAGCAGAAGCTGTTGGGGCTCCAGCAGCACCCCCTCCACCACCTCTACAGCCACAGGAGGTGGCCCAGGCAATAGTGGGTGGTAGTGGGACTCATGCCTGCCAAGTGCGTACTGTGTCTGGTCCCCCCCCCCGTAGCTCCCCAGTGTGGGAGTTTTTTAATTGTGTGGGGGGAGACAGCACAGTGATGCAGTGCCACGTGTGTGGTGCGCTGAAAGGCCGTGGTCCCCTGGGACACATTTGGGGAGTGGTGGCCAGTGCACCCACATGATGAATCACCACAGGGCAGAGTGGCAGGCTCCCATGGAAGGGGCCATGCATCCACCTGCTGGCCCTTCCGTGGCAGTGGCCGAGGGTGCTGCTGGGGTGGGAGATGTGCCTTGCAGCAGTCATTGCCACAGCAGGAGGAGGAGGCTACATCAGGTGCTCCACCACCACCACCGCCGCCGCCACCACAGCCACCAGCACCACCCTGTCCACCACCAGCCCCAGTACCTGGATTACCCACTGCAGTGGACCCTGGCTCAGTCCCTGTTAGCCAGTCTGACCTCCTCCTAGTGTGGGCAGCACTGGAGGAAAACAACAAGCGTTTCATTAATTTGGAGCAGCAAGTTACCAGAGTGGAAGCACAGCAGCAGCAAATACTTTCAATGCTGCACCTGCTGCTGGACCACCACGTCATCCCACGGCCATAGTAAGCCCAGGTATTGTTTTCTGCCCCCCCACACCCACCTCCACACCCCCTGACCCCACTCCACTACTGTGTTGTACTTTTGTTGTGTATTTTTTGTTTGTTATTATTAAATCATACACATGTTCCCTTCCAGGGGAATCTTTCTTGCACCACATAGTGCAATACATTTTTTTGAAAACAATGCGTAAATGCATTACAGTGAGTCTTGTAACTGAGGCATTCCCATTCTGAAAATCTGCCCACATTCTGCCTCCCTTCTCAGCAACATTAGGACATGTAGGCAGGGAGATCGCGTGTGCGTGCTCCTTACAGTGAATATTGGAATATGCAGGTTTGCGAATGTTTCTTTATGTTAATGGTCAGTTTGTTGTGAAATGTGTGGCCATGTTTCCAGTAAAAAGAGTCTTGGTAGTGGAAACATCCCACATTTCACTACAAAGTGAACCTTATAATATTAGGAAACATTGTTTGGGATAGCTGCTGGACATTCAGTATAGTGGAGCATGCACCTGCACTCCCCTGCCATCACGTCTTAACGTTGCTGATGAAATAGTGGCACAAATGTGGGTTGCTTTTCAGATTGTTAATTCCTCCATCATGTGACTCACTGTAATGAAATTATGGGTGGTTTTCACAGACATATATTACACTCTGTGGAGCAAGAAATATTCCAGTGGTAGTAATGCCCCCACATATTAGTTTATGTGCATCACCATAACTATGTAATGTGGTGACTGTCTGTAAAGCAGCAGCGCAACAATCTGTTGATAACTCTGACCTATATTTTTTAATGCTATGTTACAACTTCCTTTACTTACATCCTGACTGACTGGAATGATACGATAATTTGCAGTAGTTGAGTGTGCTGTACTACCTTTTTTCATGAGTGAAATAATGAAAGGAGCATTCCTTTTAAATTGGTGCTGCTGATAGTGAGTGTGACCAGGTCTTTGTCATTGTTTTCCTCTGCTTTTCTCCATCACATCAAATAGTTGTCATATATAACTTCTGTTGTTAACTAACAGTTATGCATCAGTCAGTGTTTTATATGACACCACAGAACAATAGTTATTGAAAAGCAGCTGCAAATAAATACAAAGCTGGTCAGAACAATATTGGGAAGACGTGCTCATTTTGTTTTCATACATGAAAAAAAATAGGAGTAAGAGAAGCAGACAAATTGTGAGAAGAATCGTATCATTCAAGTCACTGACGACTTGCACATAAGTAGTGGTTGCTGTGGTAATTTAAAGTAGCATAAAAAAGTACAGTTCAGAACTGTGAGGACATTCTTGCAATGCTGCTTTAATTGTAAAAATGTCACTATGACATCATGACTATGAGCTCACAGCAACAATCACAGAACACACAAAAGTGGCACAGAGTCCCCAGATTTTTTCTGCAGGCCCACAATGCATCCTCCTTGTGTGCAGAAAATTGACAAGTGGTAATGAAGTGAAAAGAGACTGTTTCAGCATATACAAAGTCCCCCAGAATTAATGGCACACTCAGTGGTGGCACAGAGTCCCCAGATTTTTTTCTGCAGGCCCACAATGCGTCCTCCTTGTGTGCAAAAAAATTGACAAGTGGTAACGAAGTGAGAAGAGACTGTTTCAGCACATACCCCATCCCCAGTATAAAATGATGACTGTGAGGTTTGTGTTGCTGGTCCAATGTGTTGTGTGAGACGATTCCACCAAATGAAATGTGATCATCTCAACTGGATTTAAAGGTGCCCTTTGGATGTACACTAATAGTAGCCTTCGTGAGTACATATGTATATAGATATATAGTTGTGTATTTTGTAGGTGATGATGAGGGGTTGAACTTGACATGGACATGTACTCATGCTATTGTTCTGCATCGCACAGGTGACTCCAAACTGTTGCTCACTGTTGTTCCAGTGCTCAATGAGAATTTTTGCATAAATGGAAACGGATAACCTCAAGCACATGAAGGTAAGTATTTCTGTTTTTGGGGGTGGAAGGAATCATATTTTCAGTTTTGTCTATAATGGTTTCTTATTTTTACTTCTTCACAGATTTCATCAGCATCCTTTGGGAGTCCGGTTGTTAATGATGGTCATGGTCATCAAATGAAACGATTTCTGCTTGTTACATGTGTGCCCAAGCTTGGGTCAGGGAGGTGTACCTTATGTTGAAGAACTGTTTTGGATAAGGCCACTTTGACAGAACAACAAAGTATTACGAATTTTCCTAAAAAGAAATGAATGACTTCTTAAAAGTTAGAACTTAATTGTTATGTGTCCCTCCTGGTTCTCAAATCTCAATCCCTATTGTCAAGTTACATTTCAGAGACACATCTTGTCAACTACTAAGACAACCTGTTGTGTGCAATATTTGCAGCAGTCTTTACAAAGCAATGAAATGGATTAAATAAAATCTTCATACTTACCAGATTGGATTTCACAAGGACATTACATCGGTTCCTCTTAGTACGGTATAGCTACAGCATCTTTCCCAATGAGTAATAGCGATGGAGTCTGTTTTTGTTCTCCTGTAAAAGAAACAAAAGAAGTGTACTGTATGTTTTTTGCCACTGCGGCTCTGACAAGCTACAGAAAACAAAACAGACAACTTAAGGAAGTGAGTCAGCATAACAAACATCAGTGCACATACTCACTTTATGGTTTAAATATTAAGAAGCTGGTGGTGGTGGTGCACTGGTGGACTGGCGTTCCGTGGGGGGCAGACAGACTCATGGTGGCAGCAGACTTGGATAACATCAGTCCCGGTGGTGGTGGTCCATGGGGGGCAGACAGACTCTTGGTGGCAGACTTGCATAACATCAGTCCCGGTGGTGGTGGTGATCTGTGGGGGGCAGACAGACTCATGGTGGCAGCAAACTTGGATAACATCAGTCCCGGTGGTGGTGGTCTGTGGGGGCAGACAGACTCATGGTGGCAGCAGACTTGGATAACATCAGTCCCGGTGGTGGTGGTCTGGAGTGGGGGGGCACACCGCCTTCTAAATACTGCAGTTAAAACCTGCCAACATTAACCACATCATCATCCTCATAAAGAAAACTGCCCTCACAGTCATTGATGTCTGAAGTCTGACCATTGGGAAATTCTTTCTCCATTGTGTCATCATCTGCATCAGTGGTGGGCTGTTTCAGGCAGCCACTGCCAGTGCCACCAGGATGCTTCATTTCCACATCAGCAAGACCACCATGACTAGGCTGGGGTATGAATACCGAGGTTGCAGTCTGTGCTGGTATGTGCCTCTCATTCATTTTAATGAATGTTAGCAAACTAACATTTGTAGAATACAGGTTTGTCGACGATCTCGACTATTGCATCTGTTGAGCTGAATACCTCTCAACACCTTACACTGCAGGGTGTGCATGTGAGGTACTTCAGTGCCACTGCAGTCAGCTCTGGCCATTCACTGACCTTTCCACTCCAGTACAAAGAGGACTTCACTTATTGTCAGATGCCTGTTTTCAGACAAATATGACTCAACCATTCTCTGTGCCTCACTAAGTCCAATTGTTGATGCATCAGCCTGTTCCTCGGAATCACTTATTTCACAAAGAAATACTCACTTGGACAAAGCCTCCCAAAGCAGGTTGATGCCAACCACATTGATGACAGGCCACCAGGAACTACAGTCGCCTTACCTTGCATGATATGCTTGCTGGTCCTCCAGCTACACCTTCAGCTGGATTATGCTGCTGAGGTTTGCAAACCTTGGCACGTGACTTCTGTGCCCCATGAACCAAGCTAACCAGTTGAGCACTAATATTTTTACCTGTTCAGGCCCTCCCTCCAGTACTGATGCAGTTCCATGTTTGTATCGGGTCCAGCATTGTTGCCATGGCAAAGTTATCACTATGCTGAATGCTCACAATTTGACGATTCTGGTCGAATACTGTCAGCATGTGTTGCAGCAACATACTGCTACCACCGCCTCCGCAGCATCAAGGCTATGCTGTACATTCACCAATGTCTGCCCTCAGCACCTGCAGCAGTGGAAATGATTGGCTAATGGAGGCAGACTTTGCCACCACTGCCTTCTGTGGCATGTTCGAAAGGCTGTAAATTGTTATTAAAGAGTCCATGAGTGCCACTGTCAGTCATCATAGACATGGAGGCCCCAGAACTGTCACATGCTAGTGTGCATAACAAGATATTCTGAGATGGCTTTGTATTGTTCATACAACCTCAATGTCATGTATAACGTGGAGTTCTATCAGGTGACAACTTCCAGCTTCAAGCGTGCTGAGGCAGGCTGTTTGTATCTGCAACTGCCGAGTTGGTCACGGCCTTTCCAGATCTGGAAAAGTGAAAGCAGATATGTCTTGCAATGGTAAGCATTTCCTTTCTGTCAGGGTGCTGCAGAAACTCCTGAACCACAAGATTTAAACAGTGGGCCATGCATGAAACATGAAAAACACCATTCGTGATGTATTTCACCACATTTGACCCATTGTCACTTGCTATGAACCCAGCCTCAGGACAGAGGTTTAGCTATCTGTCAATTTCAATCAGTACTATGTCCAACATGTTCTCACCAGTGTGTGAACAGGTCGTCTGCGATAACATTGTTGCATGCTGCTAATTCCAGGAATATTGCTATCGCGACAACCACCTTCCTGCACCGATTATTCCTGCACTACCAGCATCACAAACAACCCCCGCACCTGCACCCAGTGTGCAGTTAACATCGGATATGAACGTTCTCTGTTTTGGCACTTGTCAACATATCCATACTTAAATGGATGAATGAAGGGTGTCTACTGAGTCGAGACAGTGCGGAACAACTCGAACAGCATGGGTAGAAAAGTTTGTCCTGGATGGACTTTCCATTTTGGACAGGCACGGCAGCAAACCACCTGAACCTATAATTCTCACAAAGGAAAAGATCGACAGTCAGCATTTCCAGTACAGCAGCAGCATTAAGTTCATGTGATACTGTGCTGATTGGGGGGTACTTCAGCTTATGCTAAAAACACTCTGTAACGGGCTGTCTTAAATGTTTTACACGGGTGTGTTGGTCAAAATGGTTGTGCTCAGATGAATGGCATTGGCAGGGGTGGAGTGTGGACATTTGATGAAGACGGGTTGCACACGTGATGATGACAAACCCAGAAATGATGTTATTTTTCCAGATTTGCCAACCGGGTTGATGTACCACTTGCACTAGACATTCTGCATCTACCACCACCACCACCACCACCACAAAACTGCTACCTCACCAGCACTGGAAAACATTTCAAAGTCATTATGGTCCACCACCTCACCATGCCTGTAGTAATCCTCTGCTTTATTACCGCACTACTGCACACGCTTAATTTCCTACTGGGCTTAACAGTCATGGAAGGGATAACATGCTGGCTATGGTTGCCAGTGATATGGGTGAACGCCTAGTCTGGAAATAGCTGCCAGCTTGTGCTGGGTCCACAGAGCCAAGTGCCTATTCTAAGATGTGTATGTCAGTCCTCCTGTCCCAAGATGGCCCTTTACCTCGACTCCACGCACATGGCAACCTGGCAGATTGCAACTGAATCATCATTTGCATCTTGAACAAAAAATTCCAAACAAGGGACTGTGATGCTCTGCTTTAATATGTCCATGATGATGGCTTATTTAAGTCTGCTATTTTAAGCACTGAAGTGGGGGCACGTGATGTTTTGGCACTGCACACCTGATTGCAACTGACCACCACGACTACCTATCATATTGATTACTGGGTCCACATCATCATCATCATCATCTACTAAAACTACTAAAACTGGTAATCACAAGTTTTTACGGGGGGGGGGGATTCCCACAAACAGATCCAGACACAGCCACTTTTAATTTCTTTTTCTCCAGTTCCCAACTGGGGTCAATTACATCATCATCATATTCATCAATGTCACTGTCACACACATCTTCTGCTTGGATGCTAACATGTGGACTGCACGTTGCAACAACAGCAACAGCATCATCATCACATTCATCATCAGCATCTACTCCACCATCACCTGATATTTTTTCACCACACTGTGAATTACTGTTGCATGGAAAATGAGTGACGTTAGTGCCACAGTGGATGGAATATCACATTGTATGCTATCGTGACATGATCATCAGAATCAGGTTCAGTTAATGGATGTTACTAGGAAGCATGACATCATCTACACTGTCACTCACTTACACTGCTTCACATTCAATATGTTTGGATACGGTACACTGGTCGGAATTAGAACTTGATGCAACAATGCTAATACTACCTCCAACACCACTAACACCAGTAAAACTACACCACCAGCTGGGAAAACATCATCTCCTCCAACTATCAGTGAAGCTACCTATTGGGCTGTAAAAAACATTGCAGGAGAAATACCTTTCCTCACATCAGCAATGCACTTCTCCGTCCGCGTACTACTACCATGCCTACAGACTCTCTTACTGTCAACATTGCCATGGCCAGAAACAGCTTTACTTGCACATCTCTTTGCAGGCATTTTGGTGGATCAACCACAAATATTATTACCAAATTCAGATTTTGATATGTTCACTTTCTGACTGGAGGGTCACTACTCGCTAGCTGGATGTGAAGCAAAATAAACAACTGTGGCTTCAGCAACAGATAAGAGACTACTGTGTTGTGACATTGTCATGGAATTAAAACAACTTCAGTAACCAGTGGTGCTGATGGGGTCACAAAAACAATCCAGTCTGGTAAAAAATATCTTTACAACATGGGGGTGGGGGGCACTGAATACAGACAGTGCTGATTTTTACGGCACTACAAGCAGCAAAACTAAGAATAGAGAACACGATCGCAGTAAAAAATCAGTCAGCTGCAGTGGATATCCGGTTCACACTGCTGCACTTAGTTGCACTTACACTAATCTATGTCACAAATTTTAAAAGGTGTATTATATTTGATGCACGCAACACTGCACACACAACACAGAACACTGAGGCCCAGATATTCAAACTGCACCCAAAAAGTCCTCAACAGCAGGAGCAAGCGCAAGTCCACTGCGCCCATGTGCAAGAAGCAGGATATTCAAAACTGCACAGGCTAAGATGTCCTACGTCAATGACTGAATATCACACCACCTGCACCATAGCACAACTAGAGAGGTGAAGCTGAGCATATCTGATATGCCATAGTGCAACAAGGGATGTGCAGCTGAGCAGTCCAGATGCGCAATAGCACAACCAGGGATGCCCCCAGCAGCAGGGCAGCAATGGAACAGCACAACCAGGGATGCAGGGTCCCACCACCCATGCCACAGATGGGCAGAGGAACACACAGAAGAACAGACATCATCCCCCCACACCCCATGCACTGCACAACTGGGGAGAGACGGAATAACCACTGGCCCATGGATACCAGCAACTAACCCCGCCGGGCCATGTTGCCCCATCACACTCCCGGCAAGCTGTGACCAGCACACAAGGATGGCCGACCACCCCATACCACACCATCCCACCAATGCAGAGCACACCTGCACCATGATCCCCATACACCCTGCCCAGGAGTAGCACCCAACAGTGCAGGACACCCCATGTATGCCACCACTCCCACTGTGACAATGCAACCTTGTGCACCATGGAGCCATGAAGACAGCCCCACCATGGACACCCAGCAGTGGCGGCAGCAGACAGTGATGCAACAGATGCATACTCAGTGCCACCCTGCACGTCCCTCCCGAGGTACAGCTGAGAGACCACCATGCGCCAGCACACGAGGTACCCCATATGCGACAGGGCATGCCCTGGACCCCACCTCCAGTGGTACAGCACCCTGCACACCCTCCGAAGGACACATACCATCCCAGCACTGGCCACAACAGCCACCACTGACATGCCAGCAGACCGTGCATATCACAGACATGCAAGGGTGTCAGCTGCACAGGCCATGGACGGTCTGACAGGGGTGCCATGCACACAGTGCAGGCCCCATGGACCACTGCACACAGGCATCCAGTGCACAGAGTACAACACAAAAACCACAGACAGTGACTGATCCCCCTGCCCACACCATAGGCAGTTCACCTCTGCACACACACACACACACACACACACACACACACACACGCCCATGCATGCACCACCCCTGATGCCATGCACACCACTGCAGCTGAACACCTGTAGCCCGCTGCAAATCAGAGACCACCACAGTTGTCATAGCAAAATGCTTATATTTAAAAGAAGTAACAAAACATATATGCAAATATTTACAAGGGGGGGAAGGGACACATAACAGGTGGGGGCAGGTAAGGGGCAGGGGTGAACATATGGGAGAGGGAAGAAGGGGTGTGAGGGTGGGTCAAAGGGGGAAAGGTGGCAGTAGGGGCATGGAGTGTTCAGTGTGTGCCCCGGTCCTCCTCCACATGGCGCCTATGTCTGCCACTCCTCCTCCTCCTCACCCCATGGTGGTGGATGCGCTCCAAAGCTCGAGTGTTGCCCTGCCCACCTGGAGCAGCTCCTCACATTTTGTTCCAGCACCTGGAATTGCCTTCCACCCAGGACGAGGGAGCAGAGTCAATAAGGTGACTGTCTAGCCACCTGCAGCCCACCCATTGTGCATGGCATACAGCCATGTGCCACGCCCCTGTGATGGTGTGCGACCACCCACAGTGACCGTGTCCACAAGACCTGCCTACCCAGGCAGCCACAGCCATGTGGATCACTGCACACACCACCGCCCATGTCCTGCACAGCACCACCATGGCCTGACAGTGACTTGGCTATGCGGTGAAGGCAGTGCCACAGCCATGTGCCCGTGCACGCATGGACCACCACTGATGCACTCCCGGACATGCAGTGCCACTGGACAGTGCTGACTGTAACAAGTTGCGTGCATGGCAGTGGTGTCAACGGATGGTGGCCACCCTGCTGCTCACCCAGTTATACAGCATGCAATAGTAATCATGGATGTAGAGCACTCACCATCATCAGGGTGGTCCATGTGCCACTGACCACCATTACCCCTTCTGGCTTGCTGCTCCTCCAGGTGGCGCCTCGGTCTCTGGCCTGCTGGGTTCTGCGGGCCCTAAGGTGAAAAACATGGAGAGAGGAACATCAGTACAATCCTGTAGCAATTTCCCCCTGCCCCCATGTGTATGCAGTCCCACACAGCCAGACCCACCCACCTCACACCCCGATAACACCACCATGGCCAACACCGGATGGCCCCCCATATGCCAGACACATACAACCGTGATACCTGTATGGACGATAAAAGTGTATGGATGTTGCACCTACCTGGCCGTGGCACCGTGCTCCTCCTGGCACATGCCCGCAGGTGGGCAAGCAGGTCTGGGTCCCTCCGCCTCAGGTCCCCATATCGGTGGCGGCACTGTCGCCATCTGCTCATACCGTGGCCTCCTCCAGGGCATCGGCCACCTCCTGCCACACCTGACTCCTGGCCCTGTCCAGGGGTGCCTCCCCAAATAAAGGCCCAACATGTGGCTCCACAATGGCAACATGGTTTGCCAGCTCCACCTGGCTCCACTGCACAGCACGCCTCCGTACCATCTCTGCTGCTCAGTTCAGTCAAAATGGCGCTCTGCAGCACGGTCCTGCCACGTGCAGATGCTGTGTGGTACAGCACTGCCATTCCCTATCGCACTGTCACCGAACAGCGCGATAGTTGTGCACCCATGCCTGACACATGGCGCCTAGGGAGAAAGGTCGGGCACAGGGTCAAGGGTCTCTGGCTCATGGACAGCCACAACACAATTGGAACCCAATGCGTAGAGCGTGATTGGGTGCCTGTGTGCCACCTCTTGTAGCGGCTCATCAAGGCTGTTGCTGCCCCAGTGCACCCATGACGCTCTCCCAGTGCCACAGCTACCATAGGTGAACAGCACTGTTTAGTTTAGTTTAGTTTATTAGTCTAGGAATTAATACCTTTGAGCCAGGGCTCTTTACAAAGGTTCCATGTCACAAAGAACATTTAACAAAGCACGATACACATTACAGGTAAAACCAGACAGGAAAGTTACATCATAAATTTGCTATTAACAGTTTAAGACAGTAACGTTTTTAAGTTTCATAGAAAAACAAGCTATAACAGGTTCAACCGAGTAGACAATTTCGAGGTTAAGGAAACTTCCAGGGAGAGGGTGATCATTAGGCACCAAAAGGAGGCTAGAGAGGAGGGAAAGGTGGTGAGCGGGAGAGTAAGTGAGAGGGGACAGGAAAAAAGGGGGGGAGTGAGTTTGGGTGGGAGACAGGAAGTAGTAGAGGTACCAGAGGGTTCATTAGTCAGGGAGGAAGAGGCCTCAGATGTGAGGATGGACATGAGGAGTAGTAGTCTTTATCTAGCGCAATCACAGTTGCTAGTGGTGGTGAGGTGGGCATAGAGCATGGATTTGAAAGCTTCAAGCGAGGTTGAGGATAGAGTAGGTGGACTAAGCACATTGAACCATGTCGGGCCCTGTATGCAAAGATCTTTGTCCCTGTGCAGTCCGCATCTCGAACCAGGAAAGGTTGGGCTCAGATCTGGTGGAGGGTCGGAGCCAGATTCAGTCGGAGTAGGTTTTGAATACATAATGGAGTCAGTCCCAAGACAGATTTTTTTCCATTGTGCAGGTGAGATAAATAAGACGATTTGATAGGTTCAACCAGCCTGATTCATAGTACAGATCACACGGTGAGTCAGTCTTTGAGCCCCATGAGGAGCCGGCAGGCCTTGTTTAGAGTGATTGAGATACGCCTTAGAGCAGTGGAGGTAGCTGAGCCATAAATAATAAGTAACTGTAGTGCCACTGGCACAATGGTGGCCGTGCCCTGCATTGCCTCCCATGCACTGCACATCAGCAGTGCAGCAGGCACCTGCATCATCAACCTGGGCATGCGCAGTTAGGTGTGTACTGTGCATGTCACAGAACTGCGCCCTTGGCTCAGCACATTCAACACAATTGCGGAGAGCGCAACAGCGCGACATTCAGCCAGCATATGCAATCCGCTAATCAGCCATTCAATGGCGCAGTCACTGCATTTGCATCCACTTAAAGATGTGCCTCGCTTATTTGCATGGGTTGGCGCTATAAAAAGTGCGACATTGGGCTGCACTGACCATAGTAGGCTACTGCAGTCTATTGTGGTGAGTTGCATGCTGTTTGGGAGTGGACTGTGGATTTTGGGACATGCATGGACTGCACAGTCACAGGTAACACCTGTCATTCTCACAGGCTGAATCATGACCGAGCGTGTTGTGGAGGAAGAGGAACAGAGTCGTGGGAGGAAGAGGAGGCAAAATTTCACTAAGGCCGAGACAGATGCCCTCTTCAAGGCCTACCTAGACCAGGAACTGCTTCTCAGCGGATGCCAGGGAACACCACAGGCCCGTGCTGCTGATTGGGAGGAGGTGATGCATGCTGTAAACCTGCATGGCAGCCACCAGCGCTCCATGCAGGAGTGCAAGAAGAAGATGGGCACAGACAGGCAGAGGATTAAGGAGAAGGTGGCTGCCATCAGGGCAGCATGGTCTGCGAAAGGTGGGGGGACAGCCAGAGGTGCTACGCCTGACCCCACAGGAGGAGCGGGTTGCTGGCAGCATGCAGCGTTGCGCCATTGAGGGTATTCCGGGTGGTGGATTCCAGATGGGTGGTAGCCCGTCACTGCATGGTAGGTCATGGTCTGTCTATTGGGGGGGGAACAGGGTAGGTCACATGCAGTAACGTGACTTTGTTTTCCCTTACAGCTCCTGAGCATCTGCATAGGTCAGCGGTGGTGGGCTTCTCCACTGAGACCGGTCACATGGAGATGGAGGAGGGCCCATCCACCTCCACAGGAATACGCAGGTCAGGGCAACAGTGGGCCCGCCTGGACGTCCATATTGATGTTGGTGGAGCAGGTGTGGAGGAGGCCCTGCCCATGTCCCAGCGTGCCCAGCGTCCATTGATGCCAGCATGCTGAGACTCGGGCTGGTGCTGGATCCATCACCGATGATGATGTCGTTAACGTCATGGGCAGTGACACGTGTGTGCCACAGGATGGTCACACAGCAGGTTACATTGCAGCCATGGCTGTGGGTGGTGCCGCCGTGGAGGCCTGCATGTCATCACAGTCCCAGCCTGTGCCTGTCAGCACCAGTGGGGCAGCACTGGTGTGTGTACAGGACAGTGGGACTGTTGCGGCCACTGCGGCAGCACCATTGAGCCCTAGGGAGGGGCAGTATCAGCAGTCGGCCAATGGGCACGGGGGTACAGTGTCAGGGGGTGGCGTCAGTGCACCACCTGTGGACATGCCCAGGCCTGGCCCTGGTGTGCAGTGCCCACCCTCAAGGGGTGATAAGCATCAGGCCGCGAACACCCTGAGGGACAGCATGCTGATCAGGCAGATGACCTCTGGATGATAACACTCACATACTGCAAGCATCAGTCAATCAGCAGATGCGACTTGTAGACGGTGGTGGATGCACTGAGTGCGGCTCTGCACCAGGCAGAGGAGCGCGCAGCAGAGACACCACTCTGCTCCTGTCAGGATGGACCGTTGGGAGGATGTGACCACTGCCATTGACAGGCAGACACAGGCATTCACTGCTGTCATGGCCACAATGGGCACACAGTTATGTGCCCATGCGTCACATGACACCACGCAGTGCACTGTCCACCCGTTCCCAGCGCGCCAGCGACACCATCCTTGCTCGACACGGGTTCGCTGTGGGCATCCCGAGCACGCCTGGTGCGGGCATGTTCGTGTGCTGCAGACCCCTCAGCGGAAAACGGTAGCGTTCACGCAGTGGAACCCTGGGGACTGTCGGTGCCACCCCATGAGGCCAGTGGTCAGCCTGTCACTGCTGGCGGGTCTCAGCGAGCCCCACACGCATCCATGGTGGCCGTGGCACTGTGGCGCGTGACTGACCTGTCTCCCAGCGTGGCTACTGTCTGATGCTGCCCTGTGTGCATTGTGTCATTCAGCGGCAATGCACGGGTGGGTACCCGGCCCTGCATGCACACACATAGTCCATCTGCACACCCTCCCGGCTGCTGTCCGCAGTTGCGTGTGCATGATGATGCCTGCATTGCTCTGTACACCACTGTGCAATGGTGCCCAGCGTCTGACACATGCACAATGACAGGCAGTGGGCATGGTGGTCTATGGACATGTGTGTGGCTAGGGGTGGCATTCTGGGTCGGCGTGCCTCCTACCCTTTGTGCATGTCTGGTGAGTTTTGTGTGTGTGTGTGTGTGTGTGTGTGTGTGTGTGTGTGTGTCTGACCACGTGCCATGTTAGATCTCGCCCATCCCTGGCAGTGTGTGTGGTTCCATGCCTGGCCACTTCCCTTGATGGCATGCACCCCTGGTGTGTCTCCATGCGTGTTTGTGGATTATGCCTTTGCCACTGGTGGTTGCACATGGCCCCATGATTTACCTGGGTTGGCTGAAGTGCTCCTCCATGACGGTGTCCCAGTGCAGCTGTGCCAGCCGGAGCAGTCTGGGGTCCCGTCACCCAGGGGCTACCCATCACCATTGTCACCGGCATCCTCATCGTCCCGATCGCTGTCCCCCTCTTCGATCTGTACGGCTATCCCACATTCGTTGGCCATGTTGTGCAGGATGCAACAGGCCAGGAATAGCCTGCAGGCCTTTGAGGGGCTGTACTGTAGGGCATCACCGGAGGTGTCCAGGCAATGGAAACGTGCCTTCAGCATACTGAACACCCTCTCGATGACATTACATGTGGTGGCATGTGCCTCACTGTAGCATTGCTGTGATGGGGTCATGGGCCACCGGTATGGTGTGAGCAGCCAGGACGGATGGGTATCCACTGTCACCTGGGGTAGAGAGGTGGAGGTTAGTTTGGTGATCAGCACGCCTGCCCCAGGCCATGTATGCCACTACCCATGTCACCTCTGACCATGCCTGTTCCAACAACATCAGTCTGGACATCCAGGCGGGCCCACTGTTGCACTGAGCCACGTATTCCTGTGGGAGGTGGATGAGCCCTCCTCCATCTCCATCTGACTGGCCTCAGTGGAGATGCTCACCACCGCTGACCCATGCAGATGCTTAGGAGTGTAAGGAAAACAAACTCACGTTGCATGTGACCTACCCTGTCCCCCCTCAATAAACAGACCATGACCTACCATGCAGTGACGGGCTACCACCCGTCTGGAATCCACCACCTGGAACACCCTCAATGGCACAACACTGCATGCTGCCAGCAACCTCTCCTCCTGTGGGGTCAGGCGTAGCACCTCCGGCTGTCCCCCACCTGTCTCAGATCGTGCTGCCCTGATGGCAGCCACCTTCTCCTTAATCCTCCTCCTGTCTGTGCCCATCTTCTTCTTGCACTCCTGCATGGAGCGCTGGTGGCTGCCATGCAGGTTCACAGCACATGCCACTTCCTCCCATGCAGCAGCACGGGCCTGTGGTGTTCCCTGGCATCTGCTGAGAAGCAGCTCCTGGTCCAGGTAGGCCTCGAACAGGGCATCCGTCTCGGCCTTTGTGAAATTTGGCCTCCTCCTCCTCCTCCTCCCACAACTCTGTTCCTCTTCTCCCACAACTTGCTCGGTCATGATTCAGTCTGTGCAAATGACAGTTATTACCTTTGACTGTGCAGTCCCATGCATGTCCCAAAATCCACAGTCCACACTCCCAAACAGCATGCAACTCACCAATAGACTGCAGTAACCTACTATGGCCAGTGCAGCCCAATGTCACACTTTTATAGCGCAACCCATGCAAATGAGGTGAGGCGCAACTTTAAGTGGATGCAAATTGCAGTGCTGCACCATTGAATGGCTGATTAGCTGATTTGCATATGATGGCGGAATATCGCGCTTTTGCACTTTGTGCAATTGTGTTGAACGTGCTGAGCCAAGGGCGCAGTTCTGTGACATGCACAGTACACACCTAACCGCGCATTCCCGGTTGATGACGCAGGTGCCTGCTGCACTGCTGACGTGCTGTGCACAGCAGGCAATGCAGGGCATGGCTACCATTGTGCCAGTGGCGCACAGCCGATGTTCACCTATATGGCGCTGTGGCACTGGGGCATCGTAGGCACACTGGAGAAACAGCGCAGTAGGCTGCTACTGGAAGTGGCACACAGGCACCCAATTGCGCTACATGCATTGGGCTCCAATTGCGCTGTGGCTGTCCATGCGCCAGAGACCCTTGACCCTGTGCCTGACCTTTGCCCCCAGGCACCATGCGTCAGGCTTGGGTGCACCACTATCACGCTGTTCAGTGACAGTGCGATAGGGAATGGCAGCGCTGTACCACGCAGCATCTACATGTGGCGGAACCACGCTGCAGAGCACCATTTTGACCCTACCGAGCAAGAGAGATGGCACAGAGGAGAGCTGCCCAGTGGAGCCAGATAGAAATGGCAAACCTGGTTGCCATTGTGGAGCCACTTGTTGGCCCACTGTTTAGTGAGGCACTCCTGGACAGGTCCAGGAGTCAGGTGTGGCAGGAGGTGGCCGACACCCTGGAGGAGGCCACTGGAATGGGGCAGATGGCGGAACAGTGCCACCACAAATATGGGGACCTGAGGCGGAGGGACCCGGACCTGCTTGCCCACCCGCGGGCACATGCCAGGAGGGCACAGTGCCATGCCAGGTAGGTGTAACGTCCATACACTTTTATCTTCCATATGGGTATCACAGTTGCATGTGTCTGGAACATGGGGGGACCATCCGGTGTTGGCTGTGGTGGTGTTATCAGGGTGTGGGGTGGGTGGGTCTGGCTGTGTGGGATTGCACACACATGGGGGCAGGGGGACTTTGCTACAGGATTGTACTGATGTTCCTCTCTCCATGTTTGCACCTTAGGCCCAGAAGAGATGGCTGGTGAGGGAGAGGAGGTGCCAGCTGGAAGACTGTCACACCAGGAGGGGCGAAGGTCCACAGAGGCAGAGGGACCAGCCTGATGAAGGTGAGTGCCTTACATCCATGATTACTATTGCATGCTGTGTAACAGGGTGGGCAGCGGGGCATGGCCACCATCCATTGACACCACTGCCATGCACACAACTTGTTACAGTCAGCACTGTCCAGTGTCCAGTCTGGGAGTGCATCAATGGTGGTCCATGCATGCACCTGGTACATGGCTGTGCCACTGCCTTCGCACCACATAGCCATGTCACTAATCAGCCATGGTGGTGCTGTGCAGGACTTGGCCGGTGGGTGTGTGCAGCAGTCCGCATGGCTGTATGAGCCTGGGTGGGCAGGTCTTGTGGACACCATCACTGTGGGTGGTCACACACCATCACAGAGGCACGTCCATGGCCGTATGCCATGCACAGTGAGTGGGTTGTAGGGGGCTGTGCATTCACACCTATTGACTCTGCTCCCTTGTCCTAGGTGGATGGCAGCTGCACATGATCAGGGAGGTGCTGCAGGAAATACTGACTGTTGCCAGGGCATCGCTGGACATCCTGCAGAGGATCGAGAGGCTGGGGGTCAGGCAGCGTCATGGCAGGAGGAGCAGCCGGAGCGGGGAGCGGGGCTCCTATTGAGTGTCACAATGCCCCTGATTTCCCTACCCCACCGGACCCACCTCACACCCCTCCTTCCCTCTGCCATTTGTTCACCCCTGCCCCTTACCCACCCCACCTTGTTCGTGGCCCTCCCCACATTTGTAAATATTTGTACATAGTTTAGTTTGATGTTTTTAAATACATTTCTTTTGATATGACTACTGTAGTGGTCTCTGATTTACAGTGGGCTGTAGGTGCTCAGCTGCAGTGGTGTGCATGGCATCAGGGGTGGTGCAGTCATGTGTATGTGTGTGTCCGTGGGGAAGTGACTATGGTGTAGGAGTAGCTATCAGTCACTGTCTGTGGTGTGTGTGTTGTTCCCTGTGCACTGGATGACTGTGTGCAGTGGTCCATGGTGCATGCTCTGTGTCCATGGTGCACCTGTCAGCCCCTCCATGTCCTGTGCAGCTGACACCCTTGCATGTCTGTGACCTGCACGGTCTGCTGGCATGTCAGTGGTGGCTGTCCATGCAGGACAGCCACTGTACCTGTCACAATGCTGGGTTGCCTCCTGTCACTGGTGTGGTGTCTGCCTCAGGTGACACTGTGGCCTCCGCTGTTGTTGTCCCATCTCCATGCTGTGGCTTGTGTGTGTTGCAGGGATGTGCACCACTGTCTGTAGACTTGTGCTCCAGGCAAATGCTGGTGGCGTACAGCTCCACAGTGCCTGTGCAGGGTGGCTGGCACTCCTGTGCCATGGAGGACTGCTGGCCGTGTACCACAGTTTCCATGCGCCCCATGCTGGGGCTTGGTTGCCCCGCTACTGCATCCCTGTGTTGGTGTGCCCTTGGGCACGGGTGGCTGTTGTCCATGCACTGTGTTGCATCTGGTGTGGTGCATGCTTCCATGTACCACTGTGGGTGTCTGCGCTGGCTGTTGTGGCCAGTGCTGGGACGGGTGTGTCCTTGGGAGGGTGTGCAGGGTGCTGTACCACTGGTGGTGGAGTCCGGGCATGCCCTGTCATGTGTGGGTACCTTGTGTGCCGCGCATGGTCAGTCTCTCAGCTGTACCTCGGGGGGGGCTGTGCATGGTGGCACTGTGTATGCCGTTGTTGCATCGCTGCATGCTGCCACCCACTGATGGGTGCTTGTGGTGGGGCTGCCTTGCATGGTTCTGTGGTGCACAGGGTTGCATTGTCACAGTGGGGGTGGTGGCATGCATGGGGTATCCTGCACTGGTGGATGCTGCTCCGGGGCAGGGTGTCTGGGGGTCATGGTGCAGGGTGTGCTCTGCATTGTTGGGATGGTGTGGTATGGGGTGGTCGGTCCTCCTTGTGTGCCAGTCACAGCTTGCCAGGGTGTGATGGGGCACTATGGCCCAGCTGTGAGTTGGTTGCTGGTCTCCATGGGCCAGTGGTTATTCAGACCTCCCCAGTTGTGCAGTGCATGGGGTGTGGGGATGATATCTTTCTTCTGTGTGTTCCTCTGCCCATCTGTGGCATGGGTGGTGGGCCCTGCATCCTGGTTGTGCTGTTGCATTGCTGCCCTGCTGCTGGGGGCATCCCTGGTTGCGCTATGGCGCATCTGGACTGCTCAGCTGAACATCCCTTGTTGTGCTATGGTGCATCAGATATGCTCAGCTTCACCTCCCTAGTTGCGCTATGGTGCAGGTGGTGCAATATTCAGTCGCCGGCTGTAGGCGCATCTTGGCCTGCGCAGTTTTTGAATATCGTGCCTCTTGCCCATGGCGCAATGGACTTGCACTTGCTCCTGCTGTTGCGCACTTTTGGGTGCAGTTTGAATATCTGGGCCATAGTCTTTTTCCACAGGAAGGATTTCAAAGCCTGTTTAAAACTCCCCACAGTCGTGTACTCCTAGTCCGGCGGGATAGAGAATTCTAAAGGGTTGGGGCCACAAACATAAAAGCACGAGCCCCAGCAGATTTTAAAATCACCCTTGGAATCTCTAGCAAACCCTCATCAGCTGAGAGGAGCGATCTTACAGGTTGATAAGGGATCAGGAGTTCTTTCAGGTTATCAGGGCCCAGATTGTGCAGGGCTTTAAAAGTCAGTAATCCGATTTTGAAGGTGATCCACCACTAAACTGGCAGCCAGTGCAGTTCCCGCAGCACCGGTGTAATATGGGAAGATCTAGGAGTACCCATCAACACCTGAGCTGCGAATTCTGCACCAGCTGCAAGCCATGTCAACCCCAGAAGCCCAAAAAGCGAGTTGCAATAGTCTAGGTGCGAGGTCACAAAGGCATTGATTAAAGTTGGCAGATCACCGACGGAACAAGGTGCTTGATCCTAGCAATGTTTCTTAGATGGTAGAAATATGACTTAACCACTGCTGACACCTGGGATCAAAGAGTCAGCCCCGCAACTAATATCACCCCAGGTCTCGCACTCGTTCAGAGACCTGTAGCTCGACATCCCCAAAACGATCCAGATTAGGAGCTGCCCCAGGTCCCCCTATCAGGTGACCCAGATCCAATACCAACACCTCCATCTTCCCAGAGTTCAACTTCAGCCAGCTGGCCCTCATCCAGTCCTGGATTTCATCGAGACAGCTGTTGAATACCGAGATAGCTCCTTCCTGGTCGGGTGCAAAGGACAGGTATTGCTGGGTATAATCCACATAACAATGAAACCTCATCCCATACTGTCTCACAATGTCTCCGAGGGGAAGCATGTACACCGCAAACAACATGGGGGATAATATAGAGCCCTGAGGAACCCCACAAAATAAGAGATGGTATCAGAGGAAAAAAAACCTGACACCACCCTCTGAGTTCTTCCAGTGAGGTATGAAGTGAACCATCTGAGAACAATCCCAGAAAGCCCACAAATACATCTCAGGTGCTCAAGTAGAACCCCATGGTCAACGGTGTCAAATGCTGATGACACATCTAATAGTACCAAAATGGACTGTTTTCTCTGGTCTCTCACCATCAGGAGATCATTGAGCACCCAAACCAGCACAGTCTCTGTACTGTGCCTCTTTTGAAAACCTGATTGGAGAGGTTCGTAGATGCTATGGATGGTGAAGTGGTTCTCCAACTGGGCCACCACTACTTTCTCGATCACCTTCCCCACAAAGGGGAGGTTCAAGATAGGCCTGTAGTTGGCAAGACAGTCTGGGTCCAAAGAAGCCTTCTTCAACAGGAGTGTCACCACTGCCTCTTTCAAGGAACAGGGATATTCACCCAAGTCAAAGGAGCACCAGACTATCTGTGCTAGAACCAGGAAAATGGACTCCCCAAAATTAGAGGAGGAGGGCCTGGATCTAAACTACAGCAGGCAGGGTGCAACCATTGGACAATCTGCATAACATCCACGATTTCCGGGCGGTCGAAGGTACTCCAGGAAAACAAAGGAGTGGTGGCCAAGTCCTGACCAACAGCAACCCACATAGAATGTGTCAAACGGATCTCTGACCTAATGTCAGCCACCTTATCAGCAAAGAACCAAGCAAGTTCCTCACACTGTAATTGTGAAAACACTCTCACTGAGCTGTAGACAGGTTGGGTTGCACACTTGTCCACAGTTCTGAACAGCTGAGCTCATCAGTTCTGAGAGGCAGAAATTTCCCGGACAGGAACTCTGCCTTCTTACAAGAAATTTCTGACTGATAGAATTGATAGTGTTCAAACAATCTAAGGTGGTCAGCATCCAGGCCAGATTTCCACCAACAACGTTCTAACCTATGTCCAAGTCACTGCCACTCCTCAAGACCCCATCAAACCATGGAGCCCAAGGTTGAAGGGAGAGAGGCCATGAACTAGAGTAATAGAATCCAGGGCATAGGTGATGGCTTTCTTATAGGCCACAACCAGTGCCTCTGGATCACTGCAATGCACAGGAAGTTGTGATAGGTCAAGGACCGCAGCAAGACCATTGGAAGAAATATTCCGCAAAGGCGGTATTGATCATCTCCACAGGGTCGGCCTTGCAAGGTGGGTGCCAAAATTGAATCTCACAGTGTAATGATCAAACCAACCAACTGGTTCCACCCCACGCCAGAAGCCTCGATCCCTAGGAGGAAGACCACATCAAGAGAATGGCCACCTTTGTGTGTAGCAGTGGTAACCACCTGTGTTAGGCCCAGTGAATCCATTAACTGGAGGAAGTGTTGTCCAAATTGCGAGAGTTCGTCATCGAGCCATGCATTAAAATCACCCAGGACCATCAGCCTGGGAGACTCAAAAGCCATGTCGACAACGAAGTCTGCTACTTCCCTTAAGGAATTGCTTCCCATTTCCAGGTGGATGGTAGATGAGAGCAATTCGATAGCCCACACCTGCTACAACAGCAGATTCAAAAGAGATGGTCTCCTCAACTGGAACACTAGTGAGTGCCAATTTGGTCTTAAAACAGACTGCACCCCCCCCCCCCGGCGGTCCAACCTCGGGCGATGTATCACCATATACCCAGCTGGAATTGCGGCCTCAAGTATTGGTCCCACATTATCATCCAGCCAGGTCTCGGTGATGCAAGCCAGATCTGTCAAGCCAACAAGATCTGAAATGGGCCCGGGGCACCATATAGTGAAGATAACTGTCCTCTTGCCATAGGGCCCTGAACCTCTCCACCCATGGATGGCAGAGTGCCTTCTGCATTGGTTGGCAGATGCACTCCTTGCTCTGTGCATCTGTATCTGCAGCCACATGGAAACACAGGGGCCATAGTGCCCTGCACTTCTGCAGTGCACCAGGCTGCCCATGAATTCTTCACATCCATCACTGCACAGAAATGCAGGGCCCTTGGACAAAGTCTTCCCTTGGTGCAGGGCATCTGCATTTGTGCACTATCAGTACCAAACACCTACACAGCACTTACATGCAAGCAAACATTTGGCATTGACAAGATCTTGTTTTCTCTACTGCTTATCACCAGTCTATTGGAAATAGGGGGTATGCAGTTTCCCTGTTTTGGCAACCCATCTCTCTTCCTAGAGGGTGTGTGTGTGTGTGTGTGTGTGTGTGTGTGTATGCGCACCTTGGGCTGCTCAGGGTGGGGACTGCTCCTATAAATATAGTTGTCCCAGGAGATTTTTACTGGGTTGGCTGTCCAAACAGTGGTCTTCAGATGGGGTTCCCAAATGGGCTAAACAAGATAGGATGCTGTTCCTGTCCAAGGCCCTGGCAGTCATCTCCATCCCTAAATTTCATATGCAACATCATACTGATAAGCTGTGCCTCTATTCCTCTCAATGTGGCTTTATGTGTTAGCTGTAAAAGAGATTATAGCCATACTGGTCCTTGGAAAACAGGAGATGATGGAAGATTTGATACCTTTTATTGGACCACCAAGTGTCTTGTACAAAGATGGAATTATACACAAGCTTTTGAGGCCTCACAGGTCCCTTCTTCAAGTGAATAACAAAACTGAGCAACATAAGCAGAATTTATATCCACTGTGGAGCAATTTATAAAAAAATAGCAAGAAGTGAAGTAAGAAAGTGATAAAAGGGAACTAGAGATAAAAGTCTATATAAATAGCAAAGTAAAACAATATGTGAGAAGAAATTGGGGTACTAAATAGGGACAGATCAGTAGGAGAGAAAAGGAATCTAGAAAGGGAAATAAAAAGTGATAAAATGGGATTAAAGATAAAAGTCTATATACAGTGGCGTGAAAAAGTATTTGCCCCCTTCCTGATTTTCTCTATTATTGCATATTTGTCACACTGGATGTTTTCAGGTCTTTAGACAAAATGTAATATTAGATAAAGGAACCTGAGTGAACAAATAACACTTGTTTTTTTACTTATTTCATTTATTTAATGAAAACAGTTAACCAACACCAACTGGCACTGTGTGAAAAGTAATTGCCCCTCACACTTAATAACTGGTTACGCCACCTTAGCTGCAATGACTACAACCAAACGCCTCATAATTCAATATCAGTCTTTCACATCGCTGTGGAGGAATTTAGCCCACTCTTCCTGTGAACTGCTTTAATTCAGTAACATTGGTGGTTTTCGAGCATGAACTGCTCGTTCGAATCCTACCACAGCATCTCTATTGGTTTTGGTCTGGACTTTGACTAGCCACTCCAAAACTTCAATTTTACTTCTTTTCAGCCATTCTGATGTGGACTTGCTTTTGTGTTTTGGATCATTGTCTTGCTGCATGACCCAGCTATGCTTCAGCTTCAGCTGACGGACGATGACCGGACATTCTCCTTAAGAATTTTTCTGGTACAGAGCAGAATTCATGGTTCCTTCAATTATGGCAAGTTGTCCAGGTCCTGAGGCAGCAAAGCATCCCCACACCATCACACTACCACCACCATGTTTGACTGTTGGTATGATGTTCTTACTGTGGGATGCTGTGTTTGCTTTACGCCAGATATAATGGGATCCATGTCGTCCAAAAAGTTCCACTTTGGACTCATCTGCCCATAGAACATTTTCCCAAAAGGCTTGTGGATCATCCAGGTGCTTCTTGGCAAATGAGAGTCGAGCATTTATGTTCTTCTTGGTTAGCAGTGGTTTCCACCTTGCTACTCTCCCATGAAGCCCATTTTTGCCCAGTCTCTTTCTGATTGTGGAGTCATGAACACTGACCTTAGCTGAGGCAAGAGAGGCCTGCAGTTCTTTGGATGTTGTTTTAGGATCCTTTGAGACATCCTGGATGATTTTACGCTGCGCCCTTGGAGTAATTTTGGCAGGCCGCCCACTCCTGGGAAGATTCACTACTGTTCCAAGAGTTCTCCATTTGGAGATTATGGCTCTCACTGTGGTTCAATGGAGTCCCAGAGCCTTAGAAATAGCTTTGTAACCCTTTCCAGACTGATAGATAGCAACAACTTTTTTCTGATCTTTTCAGGAACTTCCTTTGATCGTGGCATAATGTGCTTGTTGAATCTTTGTGCTGGCAATGTGACTCTGATGGTAAGGGTCAAAATAAGTGAGGTTTATATTGAACAGGGCTGGCTGTAACCAAGCCTGGCTGTGTTCAATCAGCTGACTCTAATTACCCCTTTAATTGGGTTGATTTAACTAAAGAGCAATTACTTTATCTCACAGTGCCAGTTGGTGTTGGTTAACTTTTTCATTAAATAAATGAAATAAGTAAAAAAAAAATAAGTGTTATTTGTTCACTCAGGTTCCTTTATCTAATATTACATTTTGTCTAAAGACCTGAAAACATCCAATGTGACAAATATGCAATAATAAAGAAAATCAGGAAGGGGCAAATACTTTTCACGCCACTGTAAGTAGCAAAGTAAAAAAAATGTGTGAGAACAGACAAGACCACAGATATGCAAGATCTGAGATTAAAGGAATAGAAGGCAAGATGAAAGGGTAGAATAGACAGGAGATGCCTAAGAAATGCATGGAAGCTAAGAAATTAGAAGAAACAAATCAACAAAGATCCAAATAAACAGAGTGTGAGGTAGTATAAACAGTGAGGTGTGAAAACAATTAGAGAGTGGACAGGGCTGAGCTGAAGAGTTTGTAGGAAAGGCAGGGAGGAAGTAGGAACAGTAATAACAAAGCAGGCAAGAACTCATAAAAACAGTAACAAGAACATCACAGTGTACCATAGTGTATCATAAATCCAATGCCCCGACTCAGTCCACAATAACAAGAGAATTACAGTTTACCATAGTGTCATAAATCCAATGTCCCAATTCAGTCCACAAATGTTAGATTTAAATTGTTTTATATATTTCAATTTCCATGTCCTTCTGTCCTGTGTGTTTTTGAAGTTGCTTTTAGTATCAAGACAGATAAATCCAAGAAAGAGTGATCTGTTTGAGAAAATGGTTTCCTACTGGTATGCTGCTAACCTGGTTTACTATTGTGTGTCGGTGGTGATTCATCCTGGTTTTCAGTGGTTTCCTATTTTCCCATGCACTGAATTAGGTAAACCACATTGCTGGATTGACAAGTGTAGGGTCCATTTATTTTATTATGTTGTGCTGGCTTGTTTTGATGGTGGCCTGTGTGCATATGTGGGTGTATGTCTTACATCTTGCCATGTTGCATGGTGTTGTCCCTCTTGTTTCTCAGTTATTATGATCTGCTGGGAGTTTGTTATGAATTATTATGTTCGAGAGGCTGGGGGGCTGCTTATAGGACTGAATCAGAACATTGGATTTATGACACACTATGGTAAACTGTTATTCTTTTGTTATTGCTTTTTTTCTGAGTTCCTGCCTGCTCTGTTTTTATTACCTCCTTATATAGACTTTTATCTCTAGTCCCCTTTTATCACTTTTTATTAAGATTTCTAGCTTCCTTTTATCTCCTACTGACCTGTTCCTATTCAGTACCCCCATTTCTTCTCACACATTTTTTTTACTTTGCTACTTATATAGATTTTTATCTCTAGTCCCCTTTTATCACTTTCTTACTTCACTTCCTGCTATTGTTTTTGTAAATTGCTCCACAGTGGCTATAAATACTGCTTATGTTGCTCAGTTTTGCTAGTCACCTGAAGAAGGACATGTCAAGCTCCTAAAGCTTGTGTATAATTTCATCTTTATAAGACACTTGTTGGTCCAATAAAAGGTATCAAATCTTCCTTCATCTCTTCTTTTCCAATGACCAATACTGCTAGAATCTCTTTACAAAATAATGAAAGATACCGACTTGACATCTGAAATGGCAACTCTACAACATGAAGAAAAAGAAGCCAAACTTGACAGTGACATCTATTTCCTAACTGCATGCAAAAAACAGAACATTATACCTAAAGGACTTCAGATCTACAACCCACTGCAAACTACATACAGTTCAAGGTATGCAGAACAACTATGTCATAGGACATCTGAGAAATGCAGGAATCACCTTATTCATCAGATATATGCTAGAAAATCTCACCTTAAAAATATATTTTCTGAACTTTCACACACCCTTCAAAGAAACAATAACAACGTATTACCAGGATTTAGCTGTGCTCTCCAAACACATTACCAAAAAGCTCTCCAGGCAGCCTTATCACAAAAGAAGAAGAAACCTAGAGAACTACAAGGCAGCAGCCACAACAACACCATGACTCATCCAGGGAAGTAAACCACAACACTAACATTGTGGAACAAGATAATAGTTAAAACAAGAATACCAGTGCACAACCCCCTCAAAACATGGTACATTTTAGTATTTAAACAATTACATGGCCACTGGCTCTACTACTTTAAACTTCATGTGAAGAGGGTCCTCTTAGTTTTCAGATTGGAATTCCAAAGTTGAGCAAGCTACACCACCCCATCACGGTGGGACCCTTTCGGTGTAGTCCCTACACTAGCTCAATAGCTCTGAAATGCCTGCAGTAGCTACTCACAAATATAGAGTGCTGCTTGAATGGCCTATAATACATGGCCTAATTGGCTCCTTAAATAAGGTACTTCCACCCAGGAACATTTACAGGTGGGTGGTGGAAGGGAGCATGTTGTAATGGGTGCCACGCCTTCCCCAAATCAACATGCTCAGCTCTGCATTGCCCACATTCCTGGGTGGAATCAACTAAGGTGTAATAAGGCCATGTGATTATAATTTAGGCAGCACTCTGTATTATCGGCCCAGCCACACGAGCATTTTCAGAGTTAAGCAGACTAAAATCTGCGAAATTAGCAACTGCCTCACTGAAGGTAATCTGAAAAACTGAAGACACCCCCATGGTTTAAAGTAAAACTCGTAGGCAGTTAAATGTTTGAATGTTGAATAAATGCCATGTTTTTGGGGGGTGCACTGGATGCCGCACACCAGTAGCACCCTTCTCCAGAAATGTGAATTGCATTTTGAGCTATGCAAAGGTTTTGAGAGTGCTATTTGGTAGTTTTTAGAGTTTTGGGAGTTGTGGTACTCCCCTTAGCATGCTCCTTCCCACCTCTTTTGGAAATTCCTGGGTGGAATCAACTTAAGGAACCAATAAGGCCATGTGACTTAAGCCAATTTAGGCAGCACTCTATATTTATGAGTAGCCACTGCAGGCATTTCAGAGCTAAGAAGCTAGTGTAGGGACTACACCGAAAGGGTCCCACCATGCAGGGGTGGTGTAGCTTGCTCACTTTGGAATTCCAATCTGAAAACTAAGAGGACCCCCTTTTTACATGGAGTTTAAAGTAAGAAAAGCCATTAGGCAGTTAAAATGTTTGAATGTTGAATAAATGCCATGTTTCTTTTGGGGTGCACTGGATGCTGCACACCAGTAGCACCCTTCTCCAGAAATGTGAATTGCATTTTGAGCTATGCAAAGGTTTTGAGCGTGCTATTTGGTAGTTTTGGAACAAGATAATACACTGCAACAACTACCATTAATCAACCTATCTAATAAAGAACTTACACAAGCTGAAACATCTGTATTATCCATGGGCTTAACTTTATGCCCCACACAGGAATTTGATAACATTAGATTCTGTGGTGAGATAGAATAATTTTTTAGACAACTTTTTCTAAAAAAAGTATTTTTTTGATAAAAACACTACACAAACAACACATTACGACAGCACAAAGAAAACATCAGACTGGACCCCTTGGAGTGGATGCAACCCCAAGTTGGATGCCTACATTGACTGCTTCCATGGAAGAATAAACTCCCAGATCCTAAGCAAACAGCATAAACTCCTGCATAATATCCCACCACTTGAAAACAGGACAATACAAACTCTGAAAACAACCATAACATTGTAATAAAACAAGCTGACATGGGTGGAGCTGTGGTTGTGATGAACACAGAAGATTACATTAAAGAGGCACACAGACAGTTGTCAGATATAGCTTATTATAGAGAACTCGCAGAAGACCCTACTATACAATGTACAGAAGAACTCAAACAAAACATAATTTCTCTACCAAACAACATCCAAGAACAGTTAAAAATATTAATTCCAAACAAACCTACTCCAGGGACATTCTATATGCTACCTAAGATACACAAACCCGGGAATCCAGGATGACCCATCATCTCTGGCATTGGCACACTCACTGAGAACATTTCAGGTCTCAATGAATCCATTTAAAACCGCTAGTAAGAGATACTAGCAGTTTTATTCAGGACACCACAGATTTCTCAGGAAACTGAAGCAGATTGGACAACTGCCACCCAACACTATCCTAGCCACAATGGATGTCACTGCCCTGTACATGTAATATCCCATAATGAAGATGGCATAGCAGCATGTCAGAACTTTTTAAAGGGCAACACATCCACAGGAGACATTCCAGGAACCACCATCAGCACCCAAATAAAATTCATTTTGACACAACAACTTCGCCTTTAATGGTAAGCACATTTTACAGATCATGGGGACAGCCATGGGCACTAAAATGGCACTACAATATGTCAATCTTTTCATGGCCTGTTTAAAGGAGGATTTTTTTTAAACACCACCCCTATAAACCATCAGTCTACCTCCGATATATAGATGACATATTCCTGATTTGGACAGAAGGTGAAGACTCTCTCAAAAAATTCCATCATGATTTTAACAACGTTCATCACTCTATAAAACTCACTATTGAATATTCTACTCAGCATACATTTTCTAGATACCACAGTCAGTATCACTAAAAATGGACATATACAAACTGGTCTTTACAGAAAACCCACTGACAGACACTGCTGCCTTCATAATTCCAGCTTTCACCCAAATCATACAAAAAAATCTGTAATCTACAGTCAGGCAATTTGATACCATCGGATCTGCTCTGATGAGAAAACAAGAGACAGACAGCTCTCCTCACTTCAGAATTCCCTAATCCAGCAGGGCCACTCTCCAAGACAAATTGACAGAGAATTTGAACGGGCCATACAAACACCACAAGACAATCTTCTGGAATACAGGCAAAAACATTAAATTGACAGCACACCCCTAGTGGTCACTTACAGACCAATGCTAAAATCCCTTCAGCAAATTATTAAAGAACTACAACCCATGCAGAGAGAAGATGAAACACTGAAGGACCTCTTCCCTGAACCACCCGTCATTGCCTATAAGCAGCCCCCAGCCTCTCGAACATAATAATTCATAACAGACTCCCAGCAGATCATAATAACCGAGTAATAAGAGGAACAACACCATGCAACATGGCAAGATGTAAGGCCTGCACCCACATATGCACACAGGCCACCATCAAGACAAGCCCAAACAATGTAATAAAAATCAATGGATCCTACATGTCAATCCAGCAATGTGGTTTACCTAATTCAGTGCAAAAAAGTGCACAAATGGATGCTATATTGGGGAAAATAGGAAACCAGTGAAAACCAGGATGAATCACCACCGACACACAATAGTAAATCAGGTTAGCAGCACACCAGTAGGAAACAATTTTTCACAAACAGATCACTCTCTCTTGGATTTATCTGTCTTGATAGTATAGGGCAACTTCAAAAAACACACAGGACAGAAGGACATCGGAATTGAAATATATAAAACAACTTAAATCTAACATTTGTGGCTGAATCAGGACATTGGATTTATGACACACTATGGTACACTGTAATTCTCTTATTATTGTGGACTGAAACAGGACATTGGATTTATGACATGTTTTTTTTCTTATTTCCTGTCTGCTCTGTTTTTATTACCTATTCCCTACTTCCTCCTGCCTCTCCTACAACTCTTCAGCTCAGACCTGTCCACTTCCTGATTGTTTTCACACCTCACTGTTTATATTACCTCCACACTGTTTATCTGGACCTTTTTTGTTTTGTTTCTTCTAATTTCTTAGCTTCCATGCATTTCTTAGTTATCTCTTGTCTAGTCTACCCTTTCAGCCTACCTTCTATTCCTTTAACCTCAGATATTTCTTATCTGTGGTCCTGTCTGTTCTCCACATTTTTTTACTTTGCTATATAGACTTTTATCTCTAGTCCTTGTACCACTTTCTTACTTCACTTCGGCTATTTTTTTATAAATTGCTCCACAGTGGATATAAATACTGCTTATGTTGCTCAGTTTTGCTATTCATCTGAAGAAGGGACCAGTAGAGGCCCAAAGCTTGTGTATAATTCCATCTTTGTACAAGAACTTGAGAAGGCTACTGAATGTGGTTAAGTGGGGAATTCAGCACTAGCAAGAAGCCTTTCTGATCTCCCTGGGCTCTGAGAAAGCCTTCTTCAGGGTTGAGTAGGGGTATCTGCTAGAGATCCTGAAGAGATTCAGCTCTGGGGATCCTTTTATTAATTTGGTCCTGTTCTTGTATACAATCCCAAAGGCTAGAGTCCTAGTAAATGGGGGCTAGCATAGAGTTTGGCTTTAAAGGAACCAGACAGGGCTGCCCCCTTTCCCTGCTGTTGTTTTCTATTGCTATTTAGCCATTGACAGATGATATCATGGGAGATCCCTGAGTTTGGGCATATGGTGGTGATGGGACCCACAGCACAAAATCTCAATTTATGCAGATGATGTGTTGCTGAACATGACTCATCCTGATACATTACCTGCAGTCACAGACATCACAGAACAATGTTCAGGCTTCTCATGCTATAAAATAAACTATGAAAATCTGAGTTTATGCAAGTGGAAGTTGGACAGCCAAAGAGGAACTTACTCCCAAGCTACAAGAGAGTGCCCATGAATAGAGATTGCAGCCGGATGAACCAACCTGCTCAGCTTTTCAGGCTGAAGACAGGCATCTATACCTAGCCTGCCTGGAGCCATGAAAGGGCACTGAGTCCAAAGAGTGCTGACAAAATAGAGCCAGCTAGGAGCACGTGGAAAAAGGCACCAGTTTTATTTTGCAGTGGGCTCTGCCTCCTACACCTCAATGAAGGGGCTATGCCCCGAACCCCTACTTAGGATTCTCACTCAGAGGGGAGCGGATCCTGGGGAAAGTAAAAGTAAAAATCATGGGAGCATGGAATACTGTTTCCAAGGCCCCGCATATAATATTCTAAGTCCAGAGTGCATAAAAAGGTTGGGAGACCAGGATTAGAACCCTGGTCTCCACTAGTACTAGCTAAGCTGCTCAATACCCTGCCCTCCATGCCACGGGAGCAGCTCGCTAGCCTAATGGATCCCGTGCTCTTCTCTTCCTCAGCACCATGGACAGTGACCAGGAAGTGCTTACAGCAGCGCTGTCTGTGTGAGTCACCAGACTAGCACTGTGAATTGTGGTGCTATTCTGATAGTGCTCACTTGACCGGTACCCATTAAAAGTTGTGGCATCTGCAAAATATGAGAAGTTTGCTCCTTTTTCCTTGGGCAGGGTGTCTTCTATTAGGGCTGGGATCTCCTCTTCCGGACACTTACCATCCAACATAGGGAGGGACTGGATGTTACAGTGATTGTCAGTGGTCATGGAGGAAGTTTCAGCCAGTGACAATAGAGGAGGTCAAAAGGGTGATATCAGGGCTGTGACCAGCTTACTGTGAACTGCACCCAGGCCCAACACAGCTCTTAGTGGACCATGCAGAGCAGTTGGGTCCAGTATTTGCTAGGATCATTTAATGTTCCTTGTCAGAGGGGTCTTCTCAGCGCTGAAGTGAAAAGTGTGCTGTTGAGGTCCTTTTGACAAAAATGACTTTGGATCCAGATGTGCTAGCAAATTACAGGCCGGTCTCTATCCTGCTGTTCCTAGATCAGGTTATTGAGAAGGTTGTTGTGTTGCAGCTAGAGACTCACCTGGAGACCTTCAATATATATATGAGCCTCTCCAGTTGGGGTTTCAGTCATGGTTCAGTACTGAGACTGCTCTGGTCAGGGTGCACAATGATCTACTCATGGCGAGTGATAGAGGGGAGAGAGAGAGAGAGAGAGCAATTCTCATTCTCCTAGATCTCTCCTCTGCATTTGACACCGTTGATAATGGGTTAACATAGAAACATAGAAACTGACAGCAGATAAGGACCGCATGACCCACCCAGTCTGGCCATTTTCCCTATCCACTACAACACCACAGACCCTACCCAATCTCTGGCTTTCACCCTCTCTTTCCTATTGCTAGGGTTCCCTTATGCCTATCCCATACATTCTTGTATTCCCCTACCATTTTTGTCCCCATCTCTGCTGAGAGGCTGTTCCATGCATCCATCACCCCTTCTATGAAAAAATACTTCCTCATTTTACCCCTGAGTCTACCCCCTCCAGCCTCATATCATGACTCCTTGTTCTTGAACATCTTTTTTTCTGAAAGATGCTACCATCTTGTACCTTAGTTATGCCCCTGAGATATTTGAAGGTCTCTACCATATACCCCCTCTCTCTCCTCTCTTCTGGGGTATACATATCAAGGTCCCTCAGTCTCCTCCTTATATGACTTTTTGTGCAGGCCCTGCACCATTTTTGCTGCCTTTCTCTGAACTGCCTGTACTCTGTCTATGTTCTTCCTGAGATGCGGCCTCCAGAACTGGACACAGTACTCAGATGGGGTCTCTTTTTTCTGCTGGTGATACTGTTCCCTATGTACACTAGCATCCCACTGGCTGTCCCCACAGCCTTTTCACAATGCTTGGTCACCTTTAGGTCATCGGATATGATTACCCCCAGGTCCCTTTCCTGTCTGGTGGTCATCGGTACCTTCCCCCCATCATGCGCCTCCCGGCTTCTGGCCCCAAATACATGATTTTACTCTTCTTTGCATTGAGTCTTAGCTGCCATACTCTTGACCACCCTCAAGCCTGCTTAGGTCCCTCATAATTTTTTTCCACCCTCGCCCAAAGTGTCAGCCCTGTTGCAGAGCTTAGTGTCTTCTGCAAAGAGGCATACCTTCCCTTCCAGCCTTTCTGCAATGTTGCTTATGAAGACATTAAAGAGGACTGGCCCCAGAACTGATCCTTGTGGCACCCCGCTGGTCACCCTCCTCTCCTAGGAATGAACTCTGTTTACCACCACCATCTGTGTTCTATCCTGCAACCAATTTCTGACCCAGTTTACTATCTTGGGACCCACTCCCAGGCTTCCCAGCTTGTTTAAAAGCCTCCTATGGAACAGTGTTGAAGCCTTGTTGAAATCCAGGTAGGTCATATCCACTGCCCCTCCCTGATCTAATTCCGTGATCACCCAGTCAAGGAAATCTGTTACAGGACCATCTCAAGGAATACCTGAGACTCGCTAGCACAGTTATTTGCTGGCTTGAGTCCTTCCTTCAGGACAGGTCTCAACGTGTTGTGATGGGTAATTTCTCAATGCACCCAAGGGACCTGCACTATGCGGTACCCCAAGGATCAGTCTTTTCATCCATTTTGTTTTCAGTGTACATGCTACCCCCAGGCAAGATCATTAGGCATTATGGAGTTGAGTTTCACTGTTATGCAGATGGTACTCAGTTCTATTTGTCCTTTGCAGCCCAGGACCGGGGAGTGGTGGATGTGCTGAACAAATGTCTGGCCGAGATCCAGGGCTGGATGTCCTTGAGCTGTCTGAGACTCAACCCTGATAAGACTGAAGCACTGGTGCTTGAACTGGGTAGGAGGGGGGACTGGCAGTGTCAGAGAGGATACTGAATCTTCATCTCAGCACCTCTAGTCTTGATACTGCCCAAAAGGTGAAGAATCTAGGTGTCATTCTGGATGAAGGGCTGACATTTGAAGCTCAGGTGTCGGAAGTTGTCCAGAGTGGTTTCTACCATCTTATAAATATCAGCTGGACTTGTCCCCTCATCCCCTCTGATGATCTGCCTTCACTGGTGCATGCCTTTGTGACATCTCGTCTTGAGTACTGCAATGCCTCTACTTCAGGGTCTGTGGAGGTGTACTACAACACCTGCAGCTAGTGCAGAACGTGACTGTTGACAGGCCTTGCTAGGTCAAGTTACATTACTCTTGCACTGCAGGAACTGCATTTTTGCTGGTTAAGTGGCATATCTCCTATATTATTGGTTTGTTAACCTATAAGGCCCTGTATGGGCTGGGTCCGGCTACCTGCATGACCTCCTACATCTATATCTTCCCACCGTCCCTCTGTTCTTCAGTTAGGGCCTCCTGGTTTCCCAAGATTAGACTTAAAACATCTGGGAACAGAGCCTTTGGGGTGGCAGGCCAGTACTCTGGAACTCACCTACTGAGGACTCTGATGGAGGCCCCATCGGTAGAGGTATTCAAAAAGGCCTTAAAACCTACCTATTTGCTCAGGCATCTCATACTAATGTGGATATTAGCTAATCTTGTTGATTTAATTATACATGATGATTTTAAGAGCTTTTATTGTCCTGTCATAAGGGTATTTTTGATTAGTATTGGTTGACTGTGTTGTTTTACCGTGATTGTAATAGCACCCCTGGGCCTCCAGGGAAGGGCAGCAAAACAAATAAAACTGCTACTACTACTACTACTACCACTGTTAAATACCTGGGGATCATGGTAGGACCTGTGTTATCCTTGCTCTATGCAGTGAACTACAAGCCTTTATTCATTAAAATATATGCAGACCTAAAGAGGTGGCAAGCACTTCCATATTATGAATGGGGCAAATAAACTTGATAAAGATGACTGTGCTCCTAGAATCCTCTACTGATTGCAGATGCTCCCAATAGACCTTATAAAACAGTATTTATGTCATTTGGAGAATACTATAAATGCTTTCATAAAGGAGCAAAAAGGCCAGGGATAAGCTTGGTCAGACTGAGGGTGATACAAGTAAGGAGATCTAAGATTCTCAGATTTCACAACATATCATCTGGCAGCACAAGCAAGGCTCCTGAAAGAATGCATACTGGGTAAGGGAGGTGCAAGCTGGGTCAGTCTTGAATCAGGGGAGGACAGGGTAGTTGTACCAGCTTATCCAAACTTTGGAGGCTCAAAAACCTATAACACAAAACACAGTCATAACGAGCTGGTGGCGTCCCTCATTGAGGCCTGGGCGAATATCGGGAAAGTAGTAGGGGAGAGGCACATCAACACCATACGATTGGTCCTTGCCCACTCTGCCTGGTCATGATTGGCTGCAGCGACCTCTGAGCCAGCGGCCAAGCTCAGGGCTGCTGTGCCCATAGACTAGCATTGCACTCTGCCACAGTTTTTGCCACAGCACCAAACTCACTATCTCCTGGTCTCCTACAGACTGGGGGGCTGGACTATTATTTTCTGCCCCGGGCATTGCTGCCTGGTGGTTGTTAAAACTATTTTCTATCAGCTGATAGTGTCACTGTTTACCGCCTAATCCAACGACTGTTCTATCTGTATTTTACTTCTGCTGTGCACCGTCAATCCAAGGACTGTATTTTTGCTGAGTTATATTTCCTGCCCAATTCTACTGCCCTCCTGTAACTCTCTGTTCCTCGCTCACGGGCCTGAACTGCGCCCCCACCACTCACCACCTACCTACCTAAACTCTTTTGTCTCTTGCTTCTTCTGCCCTCACGCTAGTACATCCACCTCAGCCTTCCTCGCAGCTCCTTTCTTCTCTCCTCCACAAACTATGTCTTCCTTCCTACTATCTCCTGCCTCCTCTCCTCATTTTTGCTCCTCCCCATTGCTCCAGCTCCTCCATCCTGCTTTCCATCCCTCCGCATAGCTATAAGCATAATCTGCTATAGCCACACTTGCACCATGCTACCTGACAACTTTCCCACCCCTAGGGCTCACCACACCACACCACACTGTGCCCACACCTTCATACCAGGGTGCAGTGTTCCCACTATCACCACAGCTCACTATGCTCCTGTTTTGCATGCACAAAACGTCTACAAACAAACCCTCCTCAATCAAGTACCACAAGTTCTCCTGCAGGAACTGCGCCTGGCCACCTTGAAACTCCTTCTCCTACTCCTGCTATTATCTGGAACATTCACCCCAACCCTGGACCTCGGGCTGCATGAACTCCACCCAAACCAAGCACCTGGCATCTCTCCATTATCTGCCTGAACATCTGCAGCTTATTATCTAAATTTGATCAACTACAAGCCTCGCAATGCCCACCAGCCCGACATCCTGGCAGTAGTTGAAACCGGCTCACCCCTTGGTTCTTGATCATACAATTCCATACCTGGCTACACTATCTTTAGGCTTGACCAAAATCAAAACGAGGAGGGGATGTGCCTCACTCAAAAGGCAACCTGATGGGACACACTGCCCACACCGACCTACCAACACCAAATGCCCAGCTATTGCATATCAAAATCCTGCTTGAGCTCAGCACAAAGCTCTCTCAGTCATCATCGTTATATCCCCTGAAAGAACAGGGACCAGGCCTCCATGCAGTATTGAGTACATCAAATCACTCCCACCCGACTCAAGTCATCACACTGGGTGATTTCAACACAAACTGGTTGGGACTTGATGCTACGCACCAGGGACATGGTCACATCAGCAAACCTCACAGAGATATTGGATTCCACAACTAGAATGAACTACAAAACCGACACCAGCACTTTACTGGACTGGATCCTGACTACTCACCCTCCCGGATCACTAGCTTACTGCATTGCCTGACTCTCAGCACCACTCCCCTGTCAGCTGCACCTGGTCAAACAAATTTGGAAATCTCCACCAAAGGTCATCCTGAGCAGAGCTCCACCTCGTGGAAGCTAACCCACTTAAAATCACATCTACTGAATCAAGACTGGTCCTCCATCAACCTGGCCCCCGATGCAAATACAGCCCTTGATCGATTCATATGCATTTTCAATGAAGCTTGTAACATCTTTGCACCACCAAAAAGTGAAAATTAAACCCTCCGCAATCCTTGGCTCACGGGTTCCCTTAAAGAAGCTGGAACACAGGGACCACTCTCTGGGAACTAGCCAGAGAAACAGGAAAACAGGCAGACATCCAAAATTTCATAAGAGCTAGAAATGATTGCACCAAATCCATACGCCAACAGAAATCTGAATACTACAAGACTGCATTGCTGACACCTGGGAAATGCAACAGCATTCTGGAATAACATTAAAGATGTTACTGGGAAGGAGTCCAAATCACCCCTACTGCAATCACAATAAACTGGAATACTATCCTGGACCTAAAAGTCATAGCTAACACCTTAATGATGCCTTCACTGACCTCAGCAGTATCCTCCTCCTGACTTTTTCAATGACAGGACCCTCCTCTTCCCACCCATCAGTCATCACCAAAAAATTGTCCCCTTTCTACTAGAGCAGTAAGCAAAAATACCATCAGGAAATACATTTCCAAAAGCCATCAAAACACTAGAGCAAGTGCAGACACACTGGACCTCAAACTTCGTCCTCACTCTAGACGAGGTTCTGAGGCCTCTCACCAGGATCTTTAATCTCTCTCTCTCTCAGCCAATTCCTGACAAATGGAAGGCAATGTCTGCACACCTATCCATAAAGGTGGTGACTGGACCTCCCATGTGAACTACTAACCTCATCTCTATCCTGCCACCTCTCTAAGGCCCTGAACGGATAGTAGCAGACCAGCTCACTGGTCATCTGGACAAGTACAACCTCCTTTGCAGGCAGCAACACGGATTTAGAAAAGGACACAGCACTGCCACGGCACTTCTTGAGTTTACAGGAGCCTACACAACTTCCTTGATCGGAGGTCGCCAACTGAGCTACATTCATCGACCTGTCAAAGGCTTTTGACACTGTCCACCACCACCTCCTGCTTCATCAGCTACTGAACATTGGCCTCTGTGGAATCAGTGAAATGGTTCAATAGCTATCTTGACAACAGGTCCCAATGTGTAAAAATATCAGGTGTGGTCTCTGACACTAAACAGGTTGGCTCTGGTGTCCCTGCTCCATCCTGGGCCCATTGTGTTCAGCTGTTTCTCAATTCCTCCCGACTCCACTTCTCAGCAAGTCATACTCTATGCAGATGACGGTGATTCTTGCCTCATCATAACCCAAGCCACCTGCAACAAACCCTTCAACACGGCTTCACCTCTGTTGAAAGCTGGTTCAAAGAATATAAGTTAATCCTAACCGAAAAACTAAGACCATGATTTTCAACAGCCACCAAAACAAGCACAAACACCTCCAACTCTCCTTAAACACCTGCCTTGGGGACTCCCTGGAGCAGGTTGACTCCTTCAGATACCTAGGAATCACCTTAGACCCACACCTGTCCTTTGGAACCCATATAACCAATGTCGTTAAAACTGTGAATACTAGACTGGGCTAACTCTACCGGCTTCATCGGCATCTGACTAAAGAGGCCCTCTTTGCCGCAGTTCAAAGCTCCATCATCTCCCAGATTGACTATGGTCTTGTCATCTATGGCACTGCCACTACCACTGCACTCAGAAGGATTACTACCACCCTGAACAAGGCCTGTCGACTCATCAGTGGGGTCGAACGGCTCACTCACACCTGTGACCTCTACTCACATGCTAACTGGCTTCAACTTGATAATAGAATTCAGCACCAAACCTGCATGGTTGCTAAGAAAATACAGTTGGGAACTGCCCCTCCCGGGGTCTGTTCACTCCTTCAAACGAAAACCAGCTCCAGAATTACCAGGGGATCAAAGCCACAACTTTTCCATATCCCTCACTGCCACACAGCCATTGGCCAGCGTTCATTCGCCTACAGGGCACCCACTTGGTTTAACGGTCTTGCCAATGATACTGTCAATACCACTGGGCTAGGGGCCTTCAAATCCAGGCTGCGAAACACCCTGGTCACTTCCAGCATCTGCGACTGTCATGGATAATGTCTACGCAACTCTGCTCCGCTACTGCTCTTCCTACATCTAGCTTCTTACATAACGCACTTGCCCTAGTTTGGCCTCTGCCCCATACGCTCTACAGCACCTGAAAATGCCACCTTCCTGGCTGCTTCACCCCACCCCCCCTCCTTATCCTTACCTACCCTCACCTCTCCTCTCTTCTCATTTTCTTACCTCCCGCCTTGCCCCTCCCATTTCTTTCTACCACCCTCCCTCCCTATTGTCCTCTTCCTTTCCACTTTACCCTGTCCCTGTCTGTTCAAAATGAATTTGATATCCTACCCTTATTTGTGTAACAATTTTCTATTGTCATGTGATACCTATGTCTTGATGTGGAACCTTTGTAAAAGGCCCTGAGCTCAAAGGTAATTGTAATCCTAGAATTGAAATAAATAAATAAATAAAAATAAATAAAATACTGGCCCTGATAAGCACAAACCCAGACTTTCTTCCCTGGTTAGAAGATCTGGTATATGCCAGATGGGGATACAGTGTGTGGCTGACTTAATGGACTCACAGGGATAAAATCATTCTATTCTATTCTATATGTGAAGCTGCAAACCTCCCTCTAACACACAGAGGCAGGTATCTGCAAGTGAAGAACTGGATACAAAGGCTAGATAGAGTAGACCCAATGGTGCTCGCTGTACATGGGATAGAGTGTGTCCTCAAGTGTGACTCAATCCAGGTGGAGTACTGTAATGGCCAGGCATACAGATCACTCCAGTGTAGCAAACCAGACTTTTCTTAAAAACTAAACAGTGGTTCCATGTCAATATAGCTAAGTAAAATGGCAAGCGTCAATTAGACCAATTCATTAGGAGACCACAAATACAGCTCTACCAAAGCACAGTGACGACACATTATAGATACAGTGCAGGCTCATACCTGAGCTGAAAATTATATGTGAGACCCCTTAGATAGTCGTAGCACCTCCTGATAGCATACTAGGACATGCTCTGCACCAATCACTCAGTCACCGCCGAATGGTAGGGGTCTCAGATGCAGACAGTAACTTCTCCATGTGCACCTTTTTAAATGCAGTTCCATAGTGTGTATACGGACAAAGCTGATACACTAGAAAAGCTTAATGATCACTTTGCCACTGCAGGGCTTGCCTTTGACACCTCACCTATCAGCAAACTTAGCCCAGCAAGAGACTACACTGTTGGCTTCACTGATAATCACAACCATAACCAACCGCATCCCACCCCTTCAGCTTCCTCACATTATGTTCAAGCAAGTGGAGAATCCTCCTTTCTCTGGATATAAAAGAGTGGGTGCAGATAATATTGAACCTTACTTCCTAAAACTTAGCCATACCTATCTGACCGCCCCCATTACACACTTATTCAACACCTCTCTGATTCAAGGTGAGCTACCTGTCTTGTGGAAAACTGCCCACATCCTACCATTATTCAAGACTGGAGATCCGAGGATCTGAACAATTACCGCCTATTTCTATACTATCCGTCCTCTCTAAATTACTTGAAAGAATTGTCAACATCCAACTTAGAGAACATTTGATTCACAAAGTTGCTAAACCTGGCTCAGTCCAGCTTCAGAGCCAAACACAGTACAATATTGGCTCTTGCCAAAGTAACTACAGACTGGCAAATGGCCTTGGACTCTAAGAAGCATGTATTTGCCCCCTTCCTTGATCTAAGTAAGGCCTTCGATGCTGTGGATCATACCATCATGCTTACTGCACTGAGTAACATCGGACTTGATAGTTCTGCTCCTAAATGGTTCACCAGCTACCTAACCAATAGGTTACAACAAGTCAAAGCCATAGGAGATCTGTCCCCACAAATATCCTTGTTACGAGGAGTCCCACAAGGCTCCATCCTGGGCCCTATCCTCTTTGCAATATACATCAATAATCTGGACTCGCAGCTGGGCACAGCAAATGTGCACTTATTCGCAGATGGTACTGTACTCTATACCACAAATTCATCCTTGGATCTGGCCCATGAGTACTTACAGAAAGACTTCATCACCCTCCAATACAACCTTCTCACTCATAAGCTCATCCTCAACGCCAAAAAGACTAAAGCAATGATCCTCTCACCAAAGTCTACTTCCGGATGTCCACATATCACACAGATCCGAACACTCTTAGATGAACCCCTTGAAGTAGTAGATACCTTTAAATACCTAGGGTTCTGGCTGGATAACAAGCTCAACTTTCTGTGCCACTTAAATGAAACCTTGAAGAAACTAAGACAGCGATTAGGTTTATTCTATCGCATTAAACACCTGTTCATGTTAGAAGCCAGAATGAGACTAGTACAAACTACATTCCTACCTATACTGGACTACGCTGACTTCCTTTACAGTCATTGCCCATCAACGATGCTAAACAAACTGGACACCCTTTACCACCGGGCTTTAAGATTTATCTTAAATCTACCCGTAGTACACATCACTGTCGTCTATACCAGGTTTCGGGATGGACCTCACTCTCAACTAGAAGAAAAAGGAATGCTCTCCTCTGGTTTTTTAGAGCATTATCTGATAACCTCCCTGCATACATCTCGAACATCTTCAAATGGGCTAAAGGTTCCTATGGCCTGAGACGCTTCTCCTTAATCTGCTTCCAGATTCCTAGAGTGAAAACTACCCTTGACTCAGCAGCAATCAACTTCTCACTTCCATCACTTTGGAACACTATGCAAGACTCATTAAAATTATCCTCACTTCCAAGCATTTTCACATTCAAAGCTCTATTAACGGATTATCTGAAGGAATCATGCAACTGTTTCAGATGCCGATGAACCCTAAGCCTCGGGTGCCACTCTAATATCCTACGCCTAAGTATCTCATCCATCCCACATTCCTAACAATAGAAACCTAGGAACTACAAGCCTAGTTCCCTTAATCCAAGATGACCCTGCCTATTCTCTACCTTTTACCTATTCTGGCCTCCCTATTGGCTGCCTACTCTTTCACCCCAATTTCTACCCTATTCCTTAATACCTCCTTATTTTTTTAGCATTTAGGTATGAGCTCTTACTCAACGGAGATTATATGGGATTGTTGTCTCTTCTCATTTCAGTAAAGCTTATCATTATGTACCTTTGCATGTTAATTATGTTGACTGGTATGTATAGGCCCATATTGACCGGCACCTTCACAATGTTTTTTTTTTTTTTTGCACCGTTGTCCACCGTAATTGTAATCTTATTAAGTGTACTGTATTGTATTTATGCCCAGGACCACCTTGAAAATGAGCTTGCTCAATGGTGTTTATGCCTGGTTAAATAAAGTGATTGATTGATTGATTGATATTGCTTCATTCTGCCTAATCCTGTCTGTATCATGTGGAGTCTCTGCCCCCCTACCCCCCACAGGGGGATATGCCCACCACCCACCCCATTTCTAACATTCTCACCTCTACACCGACATTGATGCTGGGTGTATCGTACCATCACCGAGATTTGCCCATATCTTCTGATTGCCATTTTGTGCCAGTAGCTGTCATTGCCACCACTCTTATTGATTCACTCATTTGTACTCGCTATTATATACTGTTTTAAGATACTACCCTAGACAGCTATGGAGAGGGACTTAAACTGTCAGATCACAGAAGATGCTTGGTCCATGATCTGTGAAACACATATGGGTCTTCTGATTTATGACACCTATAGAGAGGCACAATACAGATTTATTTACATATTGTACAGGTCCCAGTACTAGTGAACAAGTTCAATCTGCATATACCCCCACCTGTGAAAGATGCAAGCAGGAAAGGACATACTCACATTATTTCTGGAGTTGCAGCACTCTCAGACCAAACTGGTCACAATTAGGGCATATAGTGAGTCAAAAACAATGTTGGCAATAAAGGACACAGTAATCATTGTGCACTTTGGGGTGGAGGAGATGCTGGTGGTGGGAGTGGGTTCCCTTCCCTAGGGTTGTGAGAACTATGCTCATGCTTGTTAGAAAATGTATACAAATACTTGGGTCTCATGCCAGACACCAACTATAGAGATGTAGACATCCTTATGCAAAAGACATTACCATTGCAGATGTTGACCTAGTATACAGTTGGGAGGAAAAATTGAAAGGCAGTGGAATCCATACAACTCCTGTGTGCTCCCAGGAGAGGCATCACTCTGGCACATGGGCTGTGGGTAAAAGGTATGTTTAGAGTAAAACCTTAATGAAATTGTCAATGCATCGATTCTGGACTTAAAAGGGATTTTCATCCCAAAGATTGCATTTCAGCCTGCACTGGGGTCAAGAGGGTAAGTTTAAGTCATAACTCCTCCCTCCCCACTGATCACCGACAGTACACGCCACCAGCAGACTGAACACAAAGGGCAGAAAAGCCTGTCATCTTCTGAGCCTCAAGTGAATCCAGTGATGTCCTTCATGTGGCTTGAGCCCTCTTCTTCCTTGCACAGTCAACAAGCAGCCCATCCATGCTGCAGCCTGTCCGCACAAAGGACCTAAGCACTAAGGACAGCAACATTGTCTGCCTGAGTTTGCTGAAGTCAGCGGTAGGCAACAAATCGGCTTGTCATGCCGCTACACTCTCTTCTGGACAGCAGGCACTTGTACTGAACTACATGTAAGGACACCAAGGTGAAAGGTACCTCACATGCGTCACTGCCATACTGTGCTAGTGTAGCCTGAGACTTGAATTTGCCAGTTGTTACAAGAATTAGCCATACACCCTATCTAGGGTAAGCCTATTTCAGTTCTAGCCCTACGTATATTGTTGCTGCTGCCATAGTTGACTAGTGTAGCCTAAGACTTGAATTTGCCAGTTTTACTGAAATTAGTCTCACACCCAAACTAGGTATACTGTACCTGCCTTCAATTTTAGACCTAGCTATGTCTGTATTGTTATAAGGAGAGTACTATTTCACTGTTATTTCTTTCACTCATACTGACCCACCATAGGAAGTCCCCACTCCTCTTAGGCTGGAAATCTGCGTATCACCCTAGGTAGGTTACCATCTACTGCCATTTTGCTATTGCTGCTGTAGGCTGTTAGTATTTTCACCATAAATGTACCCAGCAGCCTTCCCTCCTGCTGTCTACCAGCAACAGCTAACTGTTGCACTAACTTTTTGGGTAAAATACTGTATTCTTTTTGTGGCCTCTGGGTAAATTATGTATTGTAACCTACCCTAGTCATAGCATCTCCTTGCTACCCAAGTAACAATGTCCTCCAAAACAATACTTCACTGTTGGCTAGTTTCTGCAGGTATTTTTATCTGTTGGGTTGCTGTATCCTGTTCTCTGACGTCCAGGGCTCAGCTGCATCTGGCTGGCAACTCAGTCATACACCGCCATACATGTACTACCACTCATGCCTTGCACATGGTTACTGCCCCTAAATTACCTCCAGTGCTGCCCCATGGTATGGTTTAAAATACCCTTCCTCACCCCTTGCTTATGGGCCCTGCTACTGACACCTTGCTGCTGTTTACCAGGCTGTCCTGCTTAGTGAGTAAAAAGGGCAAGGGCCCACATTATGCCACCACTAACTCCTTTAAACTGTACCTAACTCTTGGACAAGCTCTTCTGCTGTTACTCATCCTGGGGCAACACACATCCTAATCTTGGCCCAGTTCCCTCAATGACATCCTTTACAGCTTACCTTGAAATTGCACATGCCAACCTTGGGGGTCTTATGACCAAGTTTGATGTGTTTCAAATCTGGGTTATAGATAACCAGTTTGATGTTGTTCCTGTCACAGAGACATGGCTCACCAACAGAATCTCAGATCGTGAAATGAAGATTGACACATATACATTATTTAGATCCGATATGACAGCTAGAAGGGGTGGGGCTGCCTTGACATATCAAATCTTACTTAAAACCCAGACCCCCAGCTCTGATCTGTTTGAGCTCCTTGTCAGAAACCCAAAGCTGGGGCTCAAGGTGAAAAATTAACCTTCTTGTCACTTATATTCTCCCTAAAAATATCTAGAGTGACTTTGACTGCTTTAACAGGACAGCCTCTAGCCTAAACCCTCTACATGAAATAATTGTAGTTGGTGACTTTAATTGTAACTGGCTGGCTAGCACAATAAAGACTTCAAAGACAAACTGGCAAATCTCTACCCTATCCAGGTAATCACCAAACCAGTCAGAGTTAATTACAAGACAGGGACTGCAACCCTCATTGACTGGATACTGGTTAGCCATGTGTACAAAATAATTTCCAGTTATGTGCTACCTGACTTTCTTGTGACCAATCACCTGTTACATGCAAATGGTCAGCAAGGTATGCAAAATGAGCCTCCACCTCTACTGCTAGGGTTCTATGGAAACATAGGACTCCATACTTTCTAGCACTACTGCAGCAGATTGACTCATGCTTCCTAACTCATACGAGAGATGTCAACGCAGCCCTGGAATACTTTATTCACCAGTTTGACAGGGTTTTATGATGTTGGCGTACCGGGTCAAGGGTCTTGTTATTAAGGAGCTCTCAAGACCAGTACACTCCAGCCATTGCTTCTTTTCTCATGAATGTGACAGAGCCTGGAATCTGTACAGGGAACATGGGCAGGGTTAATTTCCCAGAAATATAGTGAGCTGCGAAACCTGGTGAAAGCTCACATCTGAGTAGCCAAGGCAATTACTTCAAATCCCAGCAACTAAACCTACTTAAGCAAACCCAAGAGGCAATGAGATAGCATTAATAAGCTCCTGGGGACACCAAAATATCCTCCCCAATCTATCATGCTTGATTATTCCACTGTCTCTGGTGATAAAGTCATAGCTGATGTGTTCAATAGTGCATTTGGTGATTATGGGGCCTATATTCCTAACACTCTGTACCCACTCTGCTGCACAAGGTGACTTACTAGTGAGCATAACTGACCATATTTTTACTTAAATGTCTTACCTGGTCAAAAGCATATCACTACCTCTCTAGGATGAAAGTTAAGACTAGAGTGGGTCCTGACAGCACTGACATGAAACTACTGAAACTTGGTCTTAGGGAAGTCACCTACCCACTTCAGAAAATTTTCAATCTATCACTAGCCACTGGTAAAGTTCCAGACATTTGAAAAAAGGCACATGTGGTCCCACTACTTAAGAGTGGAGATCCTAATCTTACTGCCAATTACCACTCTGTCTCTATCCTCTCGCCTTTATCCAAGGTACTTGAGAGAATTGTTAATGAGCTAGTGGAGTTCCTTAGTCAATATAATCTCCTGGCCAACAAGCAGCATGGGTTCAGGAAGAACTTCAGTTCTATGACTGCTCTTTTGGAACTCACTGAGTCAGTTCTTAGTGCTCTTGATCAGGGTGAACTGTCTGGTTCTAGTTTCATTGATCTAACAAAGGTGTTTAATCTTGTCAACTATACCTCTTGTGCTACAGGTTGTCATCTCTTGGCCTCTCAACAAATGCAGTCAGCTGGTTCACAGAGTATTTGGCTGGTAGAACTCAATCAATTAAATGTAGGGCTGTCATACCAGATATCTCATCAATCAATATTGGCGTTCCACAGGGATCAATACTTGGGCCTTTGTTATTAAGCTTATTCATTAATGATCGACCCTATCTCTGCAAATCCTCCCATATAATCCTCTATGCAGATGACATAGTCATCTTCTTTAATGGCCGGAACCTTGATGGGGGAGGCCAGTTCCCCTCGGCACATAATGTCCACTCCTCCATTTATTGTGTACCGAGGGGTGGTGCCCAATCCTCCTCAGCTCATGCACTCCCCCAAACACCTGTATGTGCTGACGAGGGACTCTTTGTACAAGGTATGTGGTGAGGTGGCACTTGGACTGGTACTTACTTTTAGGTGGGCATCTATTAAGAAATAAATGCCCAACTAGGAGGCTGTTTCAGCCAATCAGGAACTAGAATCCAATCTGGCCATTTTCTAATTATAATTAACTGTGGCCCAGGCCAGCCATCTTAGCTTACCTAGTCCTCTGTTGCTCTGCTTCCTCCACGTGGGCCAGGCCTTCCTCACCACGTCTCCTTTTGTACCGCACTATGTCCTTGCTTGCTTTTAAAACCACAAACTTTTTTTTTTTTAAACTCCATAGAATTATTCTAAATGTCTGATATTTCATCACAAAAAACAAAACCAAACACCGATCTGACTGCGGCTTACAGCCGTGAATGTTCAACAAACTGCAAATAGCATTAAAAGAGATCAAAAACCTCTGTGCAGCTTCTTAAGAACCCCTGCTTTTGGAAACCTCCCTTATTCCTCCTTACCAATCATCCTTTCCCCTCTACTTTTAGCCCCACCCCTCTTGTGATGTCATCCACTATTGTCCATCTGAGCCCCTGCCCCATCTGGCTGTCATCCTAACCCACCCTCTCTTACCTTCATTCACCCCCAGTAACCACACAGAGAGAGGAAGGAAAGCATGGAAGGGGGCACTAGGACAACTGTGTCTGCCTTCTTTAATAAGGCAAACCTCATTTTCCTAGCACAAACCCTCGACCAGGGCTACCAAGGATGAAGAAACAAGGACTTACTGAAGCTTCCCCAGCATAAATCCTTGACAAGGGCTGCCAAGGTTGAAGAAACAAGGATTTGGTGTGGAATCCACTTGCAATGATTACCAAGGATGAAGACCAGCTGCAGTCTCCCCGGCACAAACCCTCGACCAGGGCTGCCAAGAATGAAGACACATTGAAGCTTCTTTGGCAGAGGATCCCTGAGAGGATCACTGCAAGGACAAACTGGATCCCAGAAGGCAGGATGGTGCAAGCAAGATGAGACAAGCAGGAAGAGCAGGATGCAGGATGAAGATAAAAATCCTGCAGTGTTTAGAACAAGAAAACAACATACCGGTGGGCACTGGGTACACAGTGGCAAACATCTGGGAATGACAGACAAGGTTTCTTCCAGGATGTTCCACTTCCAGGCTGACCAAAGCCATGAGAGACCAGGAGCTGGCGGTGAGGTCACACAGGGTTATGCGGTTTCAATCAATGGTGAATGGCAGGGAGAGATGTTGCTGTGAAGTTTCTTCACTGGCTGGAGGCTGGTTCGTGAAGAATTAGCTGTGAACAACCCACCAGGAGTGTTGTGGCAGAAGATTGAGTCCATACACATAAGTTGGCAATAATAAAACTGACAGATACACTTTCAAACCGCACCAAGGTAATTGTTTGTTGCTGGGGCAATTTGCAGAAACGGGACAAATAACCAGAATCTGGGGCAATTGTTCATTGCTGGGGCAATTGCAGGAACAGGGCAAATAACCAGAATCTGGGGCAATTGTTCATTGCTGAGGCAATTTATAAGAACAGGGACAAATAACCAGAGTCCAGTGCAATTGTTCATTACAGGGGCAATTTGCCAGGGACAGGAGCAAATAACCAGAGTCCCAGTAACAACACAGTCTTGGTACTTTGCAATAAACACAACATTTCAGAAATCAGAAAACAATGCACATTTTCATCAGTTGACAGTCACCAGATGGCAGTTGTGTGCTAAGTACCCTTTTTTTCTCACTGGTCCTTTTAAACTACAGTACTAGTGGGGTCCTCCTAAGCTCTGGGCCTGTGGTACCCTTTAAAGCCTGGGCCTGTAGTACTCTGGACCTCCTTATACCAGGACCTGGCTATCCCTGAAAACCCTGGGCTTGATGCTTTCTTCCCCTGGGCCTTCCTTGCCTTTTTAACTGGTGGGCTCTTTCAAATATCTAGGCTTAACATTGCCCTTTTTAATCTAGGGCCTAACTGACCCTCTAAATGCTACTGGGCCTATGCTGCTGGGCCCTCTCCTCAACATGGGGCTTGCTTGCTGGGCGCCTCTATACTATGGGCCTGTCTTACTGGGCCCCTTTTTACACTAAGGGGCCTGAAATTGCCCCTTTTAGCCTTGAGCCTGGAGTTGCCCCTTTAAATCTTTAGGCCAGACCAAGGCCTTGCTGCCAGTTATCTGGGTCGCCCAGCCTCTACTCCTCCCCCTTATGAATATTTATGAATTCCCCTATGGGCCTTTATGTCTGGACCCTCCCCATAAGTGTTGCTGTGCCCTGAATAAATAAATATTTAAATAAGGCTGGCCTTCCCACCTGGTCCTGTGATAGTGCTCTGAGCGCTAAAACAAAAACACTTTTAAACTTTTATTTTTTAGGTTCAGGTGGTTAGCACTATTCCTTTGTACTGCTGCCTACTCACCGCCCCAGCCTGGGGTGAAGGAGCTTCAGTCAGGAGGAGGAGGTTTGCTGGCAGTGGGAGGGAACCATCAAAAGTGCAGCAGGCAGAGCGGCAGATGGATGAGGGCCTCTGGAGGGCCAATGACTCTTTCTTCTCTGTGACACGGCTCTTCAGATGCCACCAACGTGGGACCACTTTACTTTCAGGGAGAACGGGCACAAAACAAGAAAAGGGGCTATACAGAGCCCACACCGCCACAGGGAACCAGACTTCCTCACTTCTGAACACTGGACCACTGGACTCGACCACAGAACAGGAACAGAACAGCAGGAACCACAGCAGTCTTCACTGGCTGGAGGAGGGGCACCAACATAGAGTCGATTAGACCACTTCAACCCCTCAGGTAATCGCAAAGTCTCCGTTGCACTCTCTAGGTCTCTCTCTCTCTCTCTCTCTCTACAGCCCAGCACGACCTAACAGAAGTAAACGGTTCTCCCCTTTCAAAAAGATGCTCGGGGTTCTGATCCTAGAACCCTGAGTCCATGCCACTTCCAACTACGGAATTTTTGAACCAAGCACCATGCAACGACCAGGGACAGCAGTCCCAGTGTGTGGGTGCCCACTCTCATGCTGCTTGTTCTGGGTTGGGGGGGAGATTGGAATGGAGCAGAGCAGGCTGCAGAAGGAAAAACAAACACATTTATCTTTTTTTAAAAATACTGCCCTGCCTGGCACTTATGGGAGGGAAAACACAATGAAAGGGGCCACAGTACCTACCCCATTACTGCCCCACAACACAACGGGGACCTGAGGCACTTTAGTTATTAAATTAATTACCCCCCTATTTCTCTGTGGTGCCTCCATACTTTGAGGCACTACACAGACAGTTGCTACAGTATTACAGCTGCAGTATGTAAGAAGAATGGAGAGGGATATGTATTATAAAGATATGGACAACAGTTCAGGCTTATGATGAAAAACTGTTGCCTCAAGGGGGAAAAATAACTGACAGTGGATTATAATATCCAAAGTAGTAGGCTAAAGACATTACTTCCACTAGAGGTCACTTTTTTAACATGAGGGGCAGTAGTTTTCCACTATAAGCTGATAACACTAGTCCATATTTGTTGTATTAAACCTTTTTAGTGATAGATTTGTTTTTTTTTGTAACTTGAAAGAAGCTTTCTGTTTCGTTAACTAGCAGCTGCAGTAATAAGCTGAAACTGCTTTTAATGAGCAGCAATAAAGCTTAACAAGTAGCAGGAGCTTTTAACAATCAGTTGCACTGCAGGAACATTTAATTAGAAACAACAGCTTTTAATATAATCAGCAGCTTTTAACATCAACAGCCGAGTAAAGCAATGCAATGCTCTTGCTCAGAGACTATATGCTATTTGTGATGACATAAGATCAAACTGCACCAGGCCACCCTCTATAATCTGCTAACTTTGGTGCACCAACTTTTTGGTGGATAATAGAGGGTAGCAGATAACAGAGGTGTGTTATGCTGCATTGGTATAATGTGGGAAAATTAGCACAATTATTACATTAGGTATTAACTATTCAGTTTCTATGTGTACTGTTCAGAAAGAAAAATACCTAAAAACCACAGTATGACTATTAAAATCTAGTTTAGTTAATTTCTCATTCATCATCAATCAACTTCAAAGTAATCGGTGATGGACATCTGTCTTTATATTTCTTGATTAATTTTGTTTTAGCATCCATGTCCTCCTCTTTCAGTGGTGTCCAGGGAAAGTCAGCTCGTGGATTGGGAAGGAGAGGACTGAGGCTGTGCAGTTCAGAATGTGAAATGCTACCATTGGAATTGCTGCGGAAAAGCAATTCTGCTTCTAAAATGCTTTGTGAAATTTCTTTTTAAATTCAGTGGAGTTTGAAAAGCATTTTTATGCAAACTGTTGAATAATTTTCTGCAAATCTTTGTAAACCGTGGAATAATTTTTTGCAGATTATGGAAAAAGAATATGCAGATTATGTGACCTGTGGATTATTTTTTCTCAAAAAACATTTTGCAGGTGCAATGTTGAAATTTCACAAATGATGGAAATCAGCAAAATTTTCTAGAATTCCTTTCTGTCAGAAATTCAACATTCTGCACATCCCTAGGAAAGACTCACTCGGGGGTTGGGGGGAGCTGGGATAAAACCCACAACTAGCATTGAAGACACTATATACCTCTTAACATTTTGACACTGAAGTGTTGGGTAATGATATTTAAAATGCAGGAAAATGAGGAACACTGGCCTTAATAATGTGGGGCACATCAAGACTGGGAGCTAGTGATTTAACAGCATTCCACTAGTTAGAAACCCCAATAATGAGGTGGCAATGACTCAGATTGGAGCTTTTGTGTGGTCCCTACCTTGCACTGCCAGGTGCCAGGTAATAACAGCTCTTAAAGAGATGTTAATCATACCTGGCCATGTGAAACAATGAGGGAGATTAGCATGAGAGACTACAGCCTGCTAGATTGGGGCTTTTTAACTTCACTAACAGTCAAGGAAGAATGAACTAGTCAAAATAGATGAGTAGAGTTAGCTTCACTAGTCCAGGCAGAAAGGAAAAACAATGTTAAACTCTCCTTTGCTTTTAATATGAAATCTCCTTTTCCTTAACATTGTCTGATTTAATAATCTTTTCATCAATGTTGTTATTACAAACCTTATAGCCATTCTCTAATCTAACACAGTCCTCATCAGTCCACTGTGAAATATTTCTTATTAAGACATTTCAACAACCAAAAAATCAGAACCGTAATGCACTAGGTCGGTACCAGTGGCATGGCAGATGACTGAGGGAGCATAACATGAGAAGAATACAGTCTGTACACCAGAAAGTGCTGGTGAATGGTGAACTGAAAGTATGGGAGATAATGGAGGGAATTTCCATAGAGAGACAATGGTACAGGATGTCAGACTGGCTGATAACAATGATGTCAGATAATAGAGAGTGCACTGTGTATCACATATGTAATATATATATATTTTCTAAAAGAAAAAATGCATTAATGCACCAGTTTGGGTTCAACTTACCACCACACATATAGGAAAATGTGGCATTAGGGTTTCCAAACCTGACTCCCCACTCCACCCACAAGCAGCGACATGACAAGGCCACCCAAGCAACCACAGACAACCATCATCAGGTAAGACTAACATACAACTATTTCCACATGCCACAAATGCAGTAGCACTGATGTGCTACCTTTGTGGTTGTATCTGTGCTATGTGTACTGCAAGACATGCTCAGTAACATCTGGCTGCATATAGAAATCCACAATACTCAAAAACAACACTATTTCTGTTTATAGAAACACAGGCCTCTGCAGTCTCAGATACATATCCACAATATCCAAATTACAGCAGTTCTTTTGTCTGCAGAAGTGCAGGCTCCTATGGTGCAAGCAGTTCTGCAGCCACAGGTACTCATGCAATCTGTAAGACAAACACAAGATTGTGACTACAAAAGCACAGGCTCATGAGGGGCCTGCACTTCTACAGCAGCAGGTGTAAGACGTACACACAAATTCTGGACGTAGAATCACAGGTCCTTGATGTGCTGCACTTTAGAACTGCGCACAGAAATCCATGAAACCCAAATTGCAACAGCACTTCAGTATGCTGAAGCACAGTCCTCTATGGGGCCAGCACTTCTGCAGCATATATACTCATGCACACTGTACAAAGTACACACACAGCTGTGGCTGCAAAAGCAGAAGCTCCTATAGGGTCTGTGCTTCTGCAGCTGCAGATACAAATCCACATCAGTGCTACTACATGTATGTATTCTGGAAACAGTTGCATGTTTTTGTATTACATGATAATGACTACCTATGGTTGCTTTTGTGGTCTTGCCCTTTAACTGCTTGGGAGACAGTTCTGGTTGGAAACCATAATGCCACATTTCTCTGCTTTTGTGGTGGTAAATTAAACCGTAACTGGTGCATTAACGCAGTTGTTTGCAAATAATTTCCTTTCTTTTTGGGATAGTGGAATCCTACCCTCATTCATGCAGGTCCCTTTCAGACCTGCATGAATAGATCCAGATGCCGAGGGCCCTTTGGGCCCTTTGCCAAGGGAAGAGTTATTTTTGTGTGGCAACAGATGTAATGAATTTGTGGGGCAGTCCAGTGCTTCCATGTGGTTACAGATACAGATAAAGTCCATCTGTCAGCCAAACAACAGGGCCTGTGGCAGCTACAGGTACAGAGGTGCAGGTCCCTGTGCCAAGAGAATAGTTCTTTTCACTATATGATACTTGAGCAACCTACTCCTTCCTTTCCCAGGCTATGGGGTGGTGCTGCATGACAGTATCTCCTCCAGCCTTGGCCCATCCAGCTGGCTCACTGAGTTCAGCCCCTAACTCAGTTCACCTGCACAAGATTGCAAAGCATTACCAATTAGGCCAAAGGCTGGCCCTGCACACAATGTTTGTTAATAATTTATTTTTTTAATTTTGACCCTAAATTTTCAACATAGGTGTTTTATGACTCCCCCTTATAAACATGGCATGTGGCATCTATAGAATACTGGGTTTTAAATTCAAAATCTTAAATAAAGCATATTAAAATGCAAAAAAAAAAAAAAAAAAAGAATACTGGGTGAAACATTCACACCACAGCACAAAACATGTTTTGACCAGGTTTTGAACAATGATACCTTTCACATTTATGAGGTGGTGTGCAAAAGATCTATGTTTAAAGTTTGGAGTTAAAGGCATAGAAACATTTTAGCATACATTCTTAGCTTTGTTATTTCTTAATATTCTGACCCCAAATTTTGAAGATAGTCTTCTTATCATCCCATGTCATGAACCCAATAGGTGAAAATTTTCAAATTCCATCTGAAAGGTAATTTATCAGATTGATTGAAAAATCACCTTTTGGAACAGATTTGAAAAATGTCACCAACCTTGCCATGATGTGGGGTCCAAAAAAGGCAGTGTTGAAATTTGGTGGAAAAATATCTAAACATGACAAAGTTATGAATAAAAGTTCAAAATGCATTGAAATACAATAACCAGACTTACCATATTTTCACATTTTGCAGTTGTGGTTCCAGAAGCAGGATGTCTTTCTGATTGGAGAGCAAATCTACAATATGGGACCATCTTTAGGTGAGTGAGGTGTGTGGGATGGTGGGGTGGTGGATGTTGAGTGAGGAATAGGGGTGGGTGGGGTGTGGGGGTAAGATCAGCAAGGGACCTTATTCTTCTTCACAGGTTTAAAAAATGCATTGAGGGACAGTTGTTTTTATTTTGTAGTGGGACCTGACCCAACACAGTGGATTGGGCAACCCAGTGTCAGCAGATTGTTTGACAGCACTGGGGGTGGGCACCCCAGTTTTGCCACTTATGTGTAACAATCTGGAGGGGGGTGGTATAAAGCAGTACCAGTGGTGGGCACCCTAGTCTGCTTATAGTTAAAAAAATAACCAGCATCAGGAAGGATGGGGGGGCAATGTGGAGGAGAGAGGAGTGGTATAAAGTGCTACTGAGGGTGGACATCCCTGTCCACTTCAAGTAAAGTTAGGAGCAGGCTGAGTATGACACTGCTAAGCTGGTTGCTGAGCAGTGTCACATAGATGAAAGGATTCAACCACTATCTGATGGGTGTGCTGACTCCTTTCAATTACACAAAGCTTCCTCCCATCATCTAGCAGAACAGCATCATGATCAGCCTCACTGATCATTGGCCTGTCACTGTTGAGCCTCCTGTAGCCTGAGCTGAACTGAATGAGACAGTGCCTCTGTAGCCTGCTACTCTACTCTCATAATATGGTTGCTTTGTGCACAAAACAGATAGGGAGAGTGGAGTTGTACAGTTCATGTAGGGTAGCTCCCACCCCAGCCAGTGTTGGTGTCAGTACATGGCTCCAGGGAGAACACCACTTCCCTGCTGTCATCTCATTCTAGGCTGGTGCTGCCTCTGGGATAGGGTTTAGGGCCAACAACAGATATGGGTTCACTCTCATCCGTAGTGGGTGGTACCATCCTTGGTGCTGAACAAGTCATCAGGTTCAGTATCAACTCTGGAGACATCCCCCACCACCTGGAACTGTCTTAGTGCTGCACATTGTACTGGAATCAGAGATGACCCTAGAAATGACATCATCACTGGTGTCATGCTTGGTGTCAGGTCCAAGACTGATACCATTGGTGTCATCACATCTGCCACTGGGGACAATGTCATTATCCTCCCCTTGGTATCACTAGTGACACTGGAGGAAAGAATGACCACCTACTGAGCAACTGGATGCAGCACAGCACTGGTGCAAGTCCTTCTTTTGATACTGTGAATGGTGTCAGGAGGGGACATGGCATTATGGCTGACACAACCCTATTCAATAACACCATGAACGGTGCCAGGAGCTGAGGCAACACCAGGCTGCCACACCAAGGTGTCCACTGAGGAAGACAAAACATATAGCTTTAGCATTACCACTTGGGGCATCTACTGTTTAGATCAAACAGACTGGTGGGGTTGCAGCTGACTGCCTAGAAGGAGCCAGGTACCCATGAGACCCACACTGAGGATCTCCAACACTTCAGCAAGGTGACATTGAGGAGGATCCTTTGCTTTCTTGACACCAGAGATGCCGGGATGGGGCCCAGAGGAAATGCCCAGAGACTGTGCCTAAGCATCATGAGTTCAATTACTTCCTCCAATTGTAGGGATAGGCCAATCCCAATTCATAGTGTAGATTTTGAACGTACAATCATCTGTAGAGAAGCAGGCATTGTATTCATTCATATTATGATCTGAGCCAAAGCAGGTTGCACACATCAGATGCCAGTCAATCATCATCATTTGTTTCCCACAGGGTCACTGATGCATAAAGGGAGGCATATGATGTTAGTTGGCCCCCTTTGCTCTATCTGCTTTTGGCACTGGGTCAGAAAATAAAAATCAAAAAAGAGATGGTGACTTTGTAGTACTAAGGTCCAATGACACATTAGAATTGAGGTGTTGCTGCTCCCATGTTGTGCGTTCGATGGCAGGAAGAACAGAACTGAGGTGTGTGAGGGAACAGGCATCAGTTATTGACTGGTATGTGTGGCACCATGTGAGATGCACAGGTGCCATCAGTACCCAACTTCAGCTCCCTCCCTGAAAATGATTTGCTCATGTGGGGTCCTTGTGCCTATGGTCCCATACCAATCAGTGGAAATCAATTAATTCCTGGAAGATCTAGATATGTCTGCTTCCAGGTAAAATGTTGCTTTTCACATCACACTCAGTATTATTTGGTAGAATACCATCTAATGAGCATGATGAAAAGGAAAAAATACTTCAAAAATAAAAAAGTACTAAGGGACTACTATCAAAAATTATGATTTTTTTCTTTCCAATACTGTTTGACACTACTAGCTCTTTAGGCAAGTATTAGTGAGTTGGTTTCTGTTTGTAATTCTTTCTGTTTAAAATGATTTGCTAAATTTCCTACTGTTCATTGTTCCCTCTAGTTTGCTGAACATCTTATACATTTTTGTATATTTTATATTCTATATAAATCTGTGTCTGTTGAGTTTCAGTACATACAGGTAATCAATTGTCATTGGACAATTTGCTGTCTGCTTCTGAAGTGGATACAATGAAATCTAAATAAAAAGTAAAAGCTGCGTCTGGTATAGAGCAGGCGAGAGGTTACCTGGAGCGATTAATGAGGTTCCTTTGCCTAAGAGGTTTTGTGCTCCATGTGAGAAAGCACTAGGCCTTGTGCTGTATATGCAAGGACCTGTGGTGGGACATGAAAGGAACAGTTGCGACCAGGTTGGTGGCAGCATGATAGAGTAAGTAAGCCAGACAGCATTGTCACGCCACTGAGGGCTCTTGGGAATTGTTATGAGGGATGCTCATATGATCGATGTAGGCAAAACCAGGATACAAGATAGTAAATTCTGGAGATGGAAATAATTAGCATCACAATATTCCCCTGAGCAATTCCACCCAGGATATGAATGGGAAACTATGCCAACTGTGGGGATGAGGACATTCTCTCTGCTACACTACCCCAGCCTGTCCACCATAGAGTCTCAAGAGACACAGTGAAGCAGCAGGAGGCAGCATGGTCTAATGATTCACAGGACAGCACCAGCTTGGCAACAATTAGATCATATGCTCAAACTCCATTAAAGCCAAATTCTTACTATGTGACCTTGGGCAAGTCACTAAACCTCCAAGTGCTCTTGTGTAAGTGTTCAAATGGCAGTAGCAGGACCACAATCTAAACGAGAAATGCACTTACCTCTCTGATTTGTATGTATACTTTAACTACCCTTCCTGAAGGCTAAGCTGCTCCTAATTGGCTGGTGCTTGTACAGCTGTGTACTGATGCATGGCAAAAAGTCTGTTCCAAAGTCTGTGACTTAGACCCATCTCCACAGGTCCATTTTATGTTGGCATATGCTTGCACAGCCAACATATTGCATAATAACAGATTTGGAGGCACGGTCACTGTTGGCAGAATACAGGGCATGCATCAGAAGGTGCGTTGCTCATTCCCCAATCAGGCAGCAGGAGGCACTGACATCATGCATGCCTAATGTGGCCATCACAAGAAAGAAAGGTCCACTGCACTGAAGAAAAGCTCTCATGCAGCATGACCATACTGCGCCTTTCGTGGTGCGGGCAACATGGTGGCAGTGACTGCCGCCACTGCTGCCTGTCACAATCTGAACGAGGGCCACTCTGTCAGCATAATGTCTCCCCTTTTGTTGATTGCCGGGGGGGTGTCCAATTCCTCTCTGCATCATCGTCCCCAACAGTTTGTCTTTGCCGGCCAGAGGCCCAATCCCATCGACTTTTACCCACTGCATGCACCACCCCATTTGTTATGTGCTGACAGGGTGCCTAACTCTGCTCACAAAGCACCCCCCACCCACAAACACTGAGGTGGCACGCTGGAGAAATCCCACCTGAAAAATGGAAACCGTCCCGCGACGTCTTTTTTTTTTAAAACCCTGTAAAACAAAAATGGTCCTTCACCATCTCCCTGCCCCCCAACAAACCCGCACCCACCCACTGCGCACCCTGCCTCCCCACACCCACTCCCCACCCCATACTTACCTCTGGAGTCTGGCGCGATGATCTTCAGTGGACCAGGAACATGTCTGCACTCTTCAAAGCCGGCCATGAACTGAGGAAATGCCGGTAAGCTGAATAATGGAATAAGTAGGGTTTTTTGAACTTTGATGCATATCTTGGGCATTTTTTTGAATTTTGGCACCAAATTTTCAACATGGGGGTTTTGGGACCCCTCCTCATGAATTCTTTCACTGTAATGGCGTTAATCGGTCCGGAAAGGTGATTTCACCATCACTGCGTGAAATCACCTTTCGGGACTGACTAACACCTTGACAGTGCCAGAATTCATGAGGTGGGCTCTCAAAAAGCCTATGTTGCAAATTTGGTGGGAAAAATAAAAAAAATGACTGTTTTACGAGTGTGCATTGTGCAGTTTCCACACACGCTCGTAACTTCATGAATTTGCAATATTTTGATGCCAGATTTTCAACATTGGCATTTTTCCACACCTCCTTGTGAACAGTACAACTGTCATTTTTCACATTCTGGCCGAAATGTGTTTTCGTTCTTGTGGTGCAGAATAGCATGGTTGCTGTGGGAATTCAATGTTTGGGACAGATTACGAAAATGACAGTGGCACTGTTCATGAGCAGAGGTCCTAAAATGCCTATGTTGAAAATTTGGTGAGGATACTACATAAAATGACTGTGTTATGAGTGTGCATTGCACAGTTTGCACGCATGCTCGTAAGTTCACAAATTTATAATATTTCCACTCCAGATTTCCAACATTGCCATTGTTCTGCACCTCCTTATGAACAGTGCAGCTGTCATTTTTCACCTCCTGGCCCAAATGTGTTTTCGCACTTCCGCCACAGAATAGCTCGGTCACTGTGGTAATACTGTGTTCGAGACACATTATGAAAATGACAGTGACACTGTTCATTAGCAGAGATCCTAAAATACCTATGCTGAAAATTTGGTAATGAAAGTCCATAAAATGAGTGTTTTCCGAATGTATGTTGCGCAGTTTGCATGCAAGCTCGTAACTTCATGAATTTGTAATATGTTCACTCCAGATTTTCAAAACTGGCAATTTTCCACACCTCCTTATGAACAATACAGCTGTCATTTTACGAAATGTATTTTCGCATGTCTGGTGCAGAATTGCACGATCACTGTGCGAAATCAGTTTCCGGAACAGTTTTCGGAAATGACGGTGACACTGTTCATGAGCAGAGGTTCTAAAATGCCTATGTTGAAAATTTGCTGCCGAAAGTCCATAAAATGACTGTGTTGCAAGCATGTGCTGTGCAGTTTCCACTCACCCTTGTAACTTTGCAAATTTGCAATATTTTCATGCCAGATTTTCAACACTGGCATTTTTTCACACCTCCTTATCAACAGTACAGTTGTCATTTTTCACATCCTGCCCAAAATGTGTTTCTGCACCTGTGCCCACAATGGTGTGGTTGCTGTGGGAAATCAACTTTTGGGACTGATTAACAAAATCACAATATCACTGTTCATGAGGGGAGGTCCCAAAATGCCTATGTTAAAAATGTGGCTAACAAGTTCCCACAAATAATTGGGTTATAGCCGTGTGTTGCGCAGTTTCTATGCATGCTAATGGCTTCACCAATTTTTCATATTTATACTCCAGATTTTCAACGTTGCCATTTTTTACGCTTCCTCATGAACAATACAGTTGCCTTTCTCCACATCCTGCCCAAAATGTGTTTTCATCCCTGTTTCGCCAAATGGCATAGCTGCTGTGCAAAACCACCTTTCAGCTTACAAACTGATTTCATGATGTGGCCTCACAAACAGCCAATGTTGAAAATCTGGACTGAAAATACCACCGCACCCTTACAGTGTTAGGGTTTCCAACTGTAGCACCCCGCCCAGTACAGACTGACAGGCACCAGGGCTGTGACTTGGGATCACCGGATGTAATGCTTGTGCCATTGCACCCCCCACCCCCACCCTGCAGCCACTGACAGGCATTGTGGTGTGCCTTGCACTATTCAGCCACAAAATTCACCCATTCTCCTATACTACACCCATGTCAGTGTATTTCCTTATGGAATGGGGTAAGTATAATGCCCAAAGACCCCAAAGCACACCATGACACATGTCAGTGTCTACAGGTTAGGGTGACGTACAATGGCATGAGCGTTATAGCTGATGACCCAAAGGCACACCCCAATGCCTCTCACTCTCTACAGGGTTAGGGTGGGGTTGGCATCACTTCAATACTTCACTGCCATTCCTATTATGCATCTCTACCTCTGGCACTATCAAGGCCAATGCCAGCGAGACAACATTCGGCATTGACAAATGCTTGTTCTCCCTGTCATTGATATGTTCAAGTGCAGCTGGCACTTGCTGCAAGGTGAAATGCATGTATGTATTCTACCTTACCTCCTAAGCTCACTGTGGTGCATGTCTCTCTCAGTTATGGTTTCATGTAGTAATTCTTGAGGCTCATTGTGCTAGTTAGGATCCTGGAGTGAGTGATGCCCTTTCTCCACATTACCACCATCATCTGACAATGAGAGACTAGTATTACTATCATGACATTTGGACATACAAAAAGGGGTGGCCATATACACAGCGGCAGTAGTTAAGACTATCACAGTGGCTTGAATCACAGCAGTGGTGCCAGTCATAGCAATCATGATGGTCACTGTGACTGACTTTGTGGCAGTCATGGTGGTGGTTGCAGGAACAACAGTGGTGATCGTTGGTTAAACAGCGGGATAAAAAAGCACTAATGCTCTCCTGCCATCACTATAGAAGGCAAAAGCCAGCCAGTACTAGTGACGCTAGTTTTAGCAGTGTTACTACTTTTCACTTCTACTGCTACTAACCAAAATCAGACTTGCTGAGGAGAAAACAACAGCAAATATCTCCAAACCATCTCTCATCCTCTCCTCTTATAGTTAATCCTTGGGAAGGAGATGGAGCAGGAACTTGCCATAAGAGAGCAATTTGAATATTCCATCTGGATGCTATATCAGTTCTAGGACTTAATTATTCGGGGGGGGGAGGGGATTGTTTGATCAGGAAAGGCACATTAAGCCGAAGCTTGTTTCCAGGTGCGATCTGAAAGCACATGGAAGTTAAATGACTTGCTCAGGGTCGCACAGTGTGCAAGTGGGGGCTGTGAGATTCAAGACAAGGTCTCCAGGTTTACAGCTCAGTGCCCCAAACCACAGCGCTATACTGCCTCCTAAATTATAGGATAGAGACTGTACCCTTTCTGTATTTTTTGTTTGAGGAACTAGACTAGACTGAGAACTACATTAATAAATCAGTTTTCAAATGTAGTATATCCTGTGAACAGTGGTAATTTACTACGTTTTGTATATCTTGTCATTAGGAAGCAATATGACACTAGGATTATTGTTATTGGTACTTTTTATGTTTACTTGTGCACATGTGAAAAGTGAGCATATTGTTACTGTAATGTAGGGGGCTGTGTAGGTGTGTACTGTATAAGGCAATAGACATAGAAATTCAGAAGGCTTGCCTCTCAAAAGCCAATGCTGACAAGACTGATGATGATGACAGTGTTTAGCTGACTGATGGGCATAAATGTCTTGCAATTCAAAGGAGAAAGCTCCACCAATCACATTTTTTCACCCATTAGCCAGCTAGCAGACATCATCAGGCTTTAAAGATAAACATCAAGCCTCATACTGTGTGTATATATGTGTGTGTGTGTGTGTGTGTGTGTGTGTGTGCATCTGAGTGTGCGGTGTGTGTGTGTGTGTGTGTTCCCTAGATATAGACAGAAAGCACATATTTGAAAGTACTAAACAGAGTTGGGGAAAAAATCAATATGCAGAATTCAAATATAATAGCTTCAGATATGTTAACAGCATGCACATTGCAATAATGAACAGAAAACACCAGCAACAGTTGATTTAAATTACATATTGTTTATATATAGGATAAAGTATGGGGAGAAGTATGTTACGAGAATTTAACACACACCCGAGTTGTTGGATGGCACATAAACCCCGAAGGCGAAGCCCGAGGGGTTTATGAATGCCATCCAACAACGAGGGTGTGTGTTAAATTCGAGTTTGACACATTTCTCCCCATACTTTATTTTATATAATTGAAGGGCTCCATTTTTTCTTTTGTTAAGCTTTGAGTTTGCAAAAAAAGACATGGAGGTTTAACTTGCAGATGAACGGTTTTATTTCTGTGAGGAAAAGAGAACTGTGGTTGAACAGTAACTTTAATAATTCAAACTGTTAATAAAATAAAGTGGATACAACTGTTAGAAGTCCATGAGTGTGGAGATTCTTGGTATCATTTCCTGTTTGAAGGGTATTTTGCATTGTTGTAGTCATTTGACCTGCAGAGGAAAGGTTAGGGTTGAAAGGGAGAGATTTAGGGATCATGGTAAAGTGTTAACTGCATAAGTTAGGCTTGAGAGAACAAAACGTTATTTATTTATGTTTTAGAGGACTGAATACGAGAAAATACATTAATTGGAAGTGTCTGAATCCTTGATGACTCTAACTCTTTTCCTGTTTTGAGGTTTTTGGTTGGAGTTGTACGCATTTATTTTTACAGGACTGTGGAAAATGCAGCTGGTCCCAAACATTGCCTGCATGTTCCAGATATTCCACGTGATGTGAGGCTGCTGGAGGATATTTGCGATGGAGGTAACACCGAGAAGTAAGTGTTTTTCAGTCAGTACTGCTTGAGGTGACAGGGACAGTAGAACTGCGATATATGTTTATTTAGTTGTCTCTAGCACTTTGGCGTGAAAGGAGCACGTGAATGCCGTAACACCTACTCAGGTGTTATGGTATTTAACCTACAGTTTTGTCAATGGCAAAAAGGAGACCATTAATTATATTCCTTTAAAGACCTCCTTATATTAGTTGGATAACTTTGAAAAATGTTTCACTTAGAGGCAAATCAGTTTATGGTTCAAATATTTTTCATATGGACTTTACCCTCCTGCCCCTCCCCATCGATGCCCTTCTACTGTTAACCCCCAGCCCCTTCACCTCACCTCCAGGACTTGCACTGTCTACTTCTCACCTCGTTATATGAGTGGATGCCATGGATGGTGGTGGTGTAGTGACTTCAGGGTCACAGCATCATCCTGTAGACTAGGGTTCTTTTCCACCCATTACTCCCCTTCAATCAGAGCAATCAGTGTGCAGTGGTGACACATAGACCATGAAGACAGTGCATGCTTTCAGTGCCTGCCTCCAGCCTTCAATTCTGGTGACCACAACTGTGCTACAGTACCTAGCCTTCACTGGGTGGCAGCTAAACAGACGTTCACACAATTTCCCTCCACACTGAAGGGGACAATCCATCAATGGACATTAAATTGTCTTTCCCCATGAGTCCACAAACAACCTTGGACCATTCCCGAACCCTGTTTTCTAATGTGCAAGAGAGGAGAGGGTTTTTTGTAGCTTAAATTTCTTTAGGCGATATTGTTTGTGGCACTAAGGTGCTGAACCTGCAACCCATTGTTTTACAGCTGTGTGCTTTTACCCTATGTACCATTCAGCCAGAACTATATTTTTGCAAGTATCCCCTTTTTTTCTTTATTATTGAGGGAAGTAACATAAAGACAAGATTACTGTCCCTTGGACTTTATTAGCTTTGATTGCTTGTCTACACATGATATCGTACTGGCCTGCTTATGATATCATAATTATCTCCACAGCAACAGATTGGCATGTCATAAACAAAATTGTAATTGCAGAAGTAGACAAGCAAACAGAACAAATAGGACAGAGAGCCTGTCTCAATTCAAATGTCCTTAATAATAAATAAATAAGGTCAACAATTACAAAAAAGGGTGAAATATAAGCTAAATTATGTCTAGGTATTATGTTATTCAGAGTTGTCCCAATAACATCAGGGACCTTTAAATTCCTGTTTCACTGCAAGCAAACATTTGGCATTGACAATCCTTTTTGTTGTTGTTGGGTTTTTTTGTACTTTTTGTTTATTGATTTCATGTAAAACATTACAGAGCAAAACGTATACAGCTTATACAGCAAAGTTGATACACATGATATTATAGTAGAGGAGCTTGCGTAAGCTGCTTATTTAATACTACTGTAGCTAGAGGAGGATATGTTTAGAATCCATATTCAAGGTTTGTCAAGCATAGGCTCTGTGCCAGCAACACTAAGGTTCCAAGAAACTCAAAATATTTAGCAACATTCATATCTGCTCTCCAAGGAGTGTGGTGGAACCAATGGAACTACAAATGTCTATTTCAATAATTGGCTTCACAGACCCTGCAGAATAAAACAGAGAAACTCAATACTGCAGCAAAGGTAACCTATAAAATAAACCTACTGTACATCTTTTATTATGCCATAGAAATGTGAGTGTAAAGTGACTAACTTACTAACACAGGGCATATGCTTGAGTGCACTCACATGGGAACTGAGCATGGTATCAGCCCCACAGTAAACAACATAAAGGGAGCAATTTGGATCTGCAAAATTATGAATCTACTAATGAGAGACATCAAAAATCTGGGGAAATCATCTGCAACGTTAGGAACAGCAACTCATAATCAGTGCCTTGGCTCCATGATGAGTAATAAAAGTAAGATATTATGGACACCCGAGCACACCTTAAGGTGCTACCATGTACTGAAGAAAAATTAAAACCTAATTTGGGGCTTGTATATGCAGGAGTCCATTTTGCATAATAACATAAGGAATGAGCAGCCACTGTACTTAATGCAGTGCTGCTTCCCAACACAAATATATATATTAGGTAACACCATGAACTGGGGTCCATCTTAACAGAAACTAATCAGAACATTGCAGCATTATTATAACATAGTTCTTGCCATTCAGTCTAGGTGCAATGTTAAATACCTGTAAAGAGAAATCTGCTGTTTGCATGTTATATTCAAAAGTTTAATATTCACAGAAGTAGATTTTTCCCCATCCCTGAAATTATTACAGTCCCATCTGATCCATATCACCAAATTGCTCTATATACCATAAAAAGAGATAAACAGCGAAGTACAGTTTGCATTTTAAAAGTTATCATTCTGATTTAACATCCAAGCCATATTCTTCAATTGGGGCTGGACATTTCTTTTTCAGTTTCTCAATGAGCTTTGCAGCCTCTTTTGGGTTATTATAGATGTGTTACTTACCAACCCACTGTAATGTGAAGTTTAGCCACAGGCAGCAATGCAAATGAAATCCCTGCTCTGGAAGCTCCTGTTCTACATGTCAAATTATTTCTGATGCTGTCTTCTTGAGTAGAAAATGTCAGGCAAGAAAATAATCTTTTGATCCTCCAGTTGTACCTTTTCCCCCTGGTCACTATGAAAAATAGGTCTTGGTCAAGCAGAGCTAAAAAAGTCACCAACATTATCCTTGGGGTGCACAGAAGGACCAACCGCTCTGTGAAGTGTAATTCTATAAGCTGGATCTCCCACATTAAGGACAGTTCATTTTTCAGCCATATTTCCATAAACGTTAATGCATCCTGGCATTTAGTCCTCTCAGGGTGGCCAGGATGAGAATGTTGTTAGCTCAGAAGAAATTCTCCCATATTTGCAAGTGAAGCTTGAGGTGTCTCTTTTCTTTAATGATTGCAGCTGCAGTTGCCATGGCTCTGTCAGCTTGCTTGTTTACATCTCCAGTACCAGTTTTAAGATCTTCCAGCTGCTGTTCATCATTTATATGCCTGCTGGTGGTACCATCTAGCTTTTAGTACATTGTTTTAATAATGGTGAAGAGTTGTACCATTGTCTGCTTTAAAGCTTCTAGGGCAGCACCCATCCAGTTTCTGATGCCTCCATTAATTGAGCCTGTTGAATACCCCGCTGTGAACCACATGGATGAAAAAAGGCCAACGATGCCTGTGTTGCTACTCTGTCTTTTTTCAGATTTCCCATTGCACATTTATATTTAAAATGTTTGTCAAAGTAAGCTGCGTTCAGGCATACAAGTCAAATCTCAAAATGCTGCAGACTGAAGTGCTCACCTAACCTTTTTGTTGGTTATACCTTATTTATATTTTTACTATAAATTGTTCAATTTTGTCTAGCATATTTGTTACTGTATTTGCTGCATTTGCGTGCTGTGTATAGTTCAAGAATTGTTGCCTAATGTTTGTAAAATTCTCAACCCAATGTCTGTAACTAATTACCTCATACCTGTATGTATTTCATCTAGTTTGCATTTTTTAATTGCTGATGTTATTTTATACCTACTGATTGTAACTAATTCTGGGTCACCCTGAAAAAGGGACTGTGTTTGTCTCAGTGGGCCTACCCGGTCATCAAAATTCAAATAAAATAATTAAAAAATTAAAATCTTCAGGGCTTCCAGGGCTTTATCCAAAAACCACTCTGCGGTGCACACCTGGTTCCCACTCACATCACCTAATTGTTAATGCTAAAAAAACTAAATCCATGCTATTTGGATCTAAACCCTTCCTATCTAAGGTCACCAAGGCTGGGTCCTTCCTCTCAGCAGTCTCACTGGATGACACTGTACTTGAGAATGTACTAACTTTCAAATGTCTGGGAGTTATCCTGGACATGTCTCTCCTTTTCGATCATACCTCCTCTGTTATCCACTGTATTAACTAGAAACTTGTTGCGCTTATCAGATAAAGTCCTCTTGACCAGGAAGCCCATTTAGCCATTGCCCAGGCAAACTGCTACCCTTGATTGACTACTGCTCCCCCTATTTATTCGCACACATCCTCAGCCTTGCATGAGCCGTGTTCCATGTACAACAATATATGTCATTTCACTCTCCTGGCACCATATTCCACTCACCACTGCCACCTCTACCAGACTCTTGGCTGGCTCCTACTACACTGCAGATTTGATTATGGGCTGCTGCCTCCTGGATAGCACCATCAGGCATGGCAAAGCTGCCCTTATACATCTCTCCTCAAGACCAGAACTCCCTCAAGGTGTCTGCATGCATCCTCAGTCCCCCCTCCCCAGATATCCCAAAAGTCTCCTTGGCTATAGGTAGCAGAGCATTATCTGTAGCTGCTCCCACTCTGTGGAACAAAATCCCTGCACACATCTGCTTTCTGGACTCCCTTGCCACTTTCAAGACATATCTCAAATCTTGGCTGCTTGTTGAGGCCACATGCCGTTGCTAGCTTGGATACCCCCCCCCACCATGCACTACCAAAGGCAATGCCAGTGCGACAACATTCGGCATTGACAAATGCCTTATTAACATAGTCTTTTTATGACTACTCCTTTTGAACATGACAGGTGTAATTTATAAAACAGTGGTCAAAACATCATTTCATGCCACAACTGTAAAAACACATGTTGGCCAGGATCTGAAAAATGACAGCTATCACATTCATGAGGTGGTGTGAAAAAATATCTATGTTGAAAATTTGGGGTCAAAATATTGAAAATTACCAAAGTTATGAGTGTGTGTTGAAAAATGTCAATGTTCATTCATAACTTTGTTGTTAATCTCACATAGCATTCGTATGACCTCACCTACTGAATAAGGACAGAGAAGATTTTTAAATCCTGCCTGAAAGGTGATTTTGCACCACAAGTTCAAAAGCACATTTGGTCCAGGATTTGAAAAATGACAACTGTCACACTCATTAGATGGTTAGAAAAAATGGCTATGTTAAAAATTAGGGGTCAAAATACTGAAAATGACCAAAGTTACAAGCACGTATTAAAAAATGTTCAATGTACACTCATAACTCGTTTTTTTTTCTTAAATATTTGTACCTGAAATTTCCAACATAGCCTTCTTATGACCCCACCTCATGAACAAGGGTGGAGAAAATGTTCAAATCCTGCCTGAAAGGTGATTTTGCACCATAAGTGTGAAAACACATTTTCGCCAGGATTTGAAAAATGACAGCAGTCACATTAATGAGGTGGATTGAAAACTAAAACGGCTATGCTGAAAATTTGGGATCAGGTTTTAAAAATTACCAGAGTTACACATGTGCATTGAAACATTTCAACATAGACTCACAACTTTTTTTATTTTTTTTATATTTTTACCCTACATTTTCAACACAGCCTTTGTATGACTCCACCTCGTAAACATGGTTGGAGAAATTTTTCGAATCCTGCCTGAAAGGTAATTTTGCACCTCAAGTGCAAAAACACATTTTGACCAGGATTTGAAAATTGACAGCTGTCACATTCATGAGGTGGTGTGAAAAAAATCGCTATGCTGAAAAAAAATTAGGATCAAAACATCAAAAATTGTCAAAGTTACAAATGTGTTGAAAATTTTCAGTGTGCACTCATGACTTTGTTGTTTTTTAATATTTTTACCCACATTTTCAACATAGCCTTCCTAGAATACCACATCATGAACAGGGGTGGAGAAATTTTCAAATTCTGCCTGAAAGGTGATTTTGAGCAACAAACACCAAGTCACCTTTCAAAACAGATTTGCGTGTTTACTGCCATTGTTCATGAGGAGGGCCCCAAAGGCCATGTTGAAAATCTGGGGGAAAGATATTCAAAACTGAGACCAAAAGATAGAGGTGCACTGAGGCACAGGGTGTTCTGTGACTCAAATTACCACAAGAACCAAAAACAGTCAAAACTGACCTGGTTATGAGGACAAATTGAAAATCTATTGAAATATATTTAACCACATACTTGATTTCTTCAGTTCTGGGTCCGGCGTGTGAAGAGTAAAGGCGTGTCCACAGTCCGGAGCAGATTAGAGCATTGGACCCTGGTAGGTAGGTAGGTAAGTAAGGGGGGGGGTTGGGGAGGTTGGTGCTGAGTGGGAGGGTCAGGTGGGGGAAGAATAATGGCAGCAGTGGGCTGGCAGCAACAGACATCAACTGATGTTTTTCCTTTTTTATAGGGTGTATAAAAAAATGTAAAAAAGACTACAAGGGACTGTTTTCTTTATTTCATGTACTGACGCTAGTGATTGGGTACCCCAGTGTTGGTGTTATGTTTGTCTGCAATGTGGATGGGCTCCCCAGTGTTGCACATTGAAAACATGCAGGGTAGGGTAGTAGTCAGCACTGGGGATTGGTCATTCTTATGTTGGACAATTAACAAGGAGGGGTGGGAGGCAGAGAGAGACAGTTTTCTTATCCTTGGCAGCTCTTGGGGTGGGAATCCCCTGTGTCATACAATGAAAGTGGGCAGGGTGGAGAGTAATAGCAGGCACTGGGGATTGGGCACTCAGGTGTTGGAACATTAACAAGGAAGGGGTGGTAGGAAGTGAAGGATGGTTTTCTTTATTTCAGGTACCGATAATGAGAATTGGGCATCCCAGTGTTGGTGTTATGTTTGGTGGCTCAAGGGGTGGGCTCCGTGGTGTCATGCACTGAAAATAGGCAGGGTTAGGGCAAGTAACCCACACATTGGATTGGGAAACCCAGTGTTGGAAAATTAAGAAGGAAGGGGTGGGAGGAATTGAGGGATGGTTTTCTTTATTTCAGGTACTATTATGTTTGGCAACACTGGGGGTGGGTTCCCCTGTGACATGCAGTGAAAACAGGTGAATGGGTTTAGTAGCCAGCAGTAGGAACTGGGTATCCCGGTACTAGAAAGGATTGTTTTTACATTGGGTGAGAGGACCACAGCAGGCTGATCTTGATGCTGATCAGCTCTGCTTGCTGCATGGCATTTTGCAGATTAAATGAAAGAGCCACCCCATGATTCGAGCAGCTCTTTTTTTTTGAACTACACAAAGTTTCTGAGCCGTAAGACTAGAACAGCATTATGATCAGCCTGGCTGATGAGTGGTCTGACACTGTCGAACCCTTTGCAGTCTGCCCTGCATTGAACCAACATTGACACATCTCTCAAAATCCATTCTCTTACCAATATGTTCATGTTGTGCAAGAGCAAGGGTGAACATAAAAATGAACACGAGAAAATAGGAGACATGATAGATTTTCTTTTTTATTTTTCCACTTTTATCTTGCATTTTGACTCTTTCACATGTTTTTTTGATTTAGGGCACATTTGATTTAAGCACCTATGCTTAACACTTATTTATTTTAATGCATTTGATTGTATGTTGGCTGCTCTTGTCTTTTTAAAATAAATCTCTGTAAATCTACGTCCCCCAACCCCGAAAATCTTTACCCTGATCCAGCTTTTTGTCTAGAAAAGTGCATGTTTCTCGCTCTGCTACCCACTTTATTTTTATTTAGAAAAGTTCAAAAACTGAGAATATGGTGGATGCTGGGGGGGTCCATTTACTGTTAAGGTGTGGCGATGCACCATGCACTTCAGTACAAAAGTATTGAAGTGCATGGTGCATTGCCGCACCTTTACAGTAAATGGAGCCCCTCAGCATCTGCCATATTCCTGGTTCGCAGACTTTTCAAAATAAAAATAATGTAGGTAGCAGCGTGAGAAAAATTTGCTTTTCTAGATAAAAAGCTTGATCAGGGGTAAGGCTTTCAGTGGCGAGGGTCTAAGATTTACAGAGTTTTCCTTTAAATGGCAATAATAAATAGGAACTGTGAAGGGGACAATCATCCCTTGGCATCCCTTGTAGCATGAGAACATTGGGGTGTTTGACCACTGTGCTATATATTCTGTGCTGCATAGTAAAACTTGCCTTTAGTCCCAAAAGAGTTCAGCTTTTTGTGCAAGCTCTTTTTTGTTTTTGTGACTCTTCTTTAAAACTTTTTGGGGCTGTCAGTATGAATGATGATTTGCCAAGAATGTTTGTGAGCTTTATCAGGCATTCTAGCTTAAGGTCATGATGTGTGTTCTTCTTGTGTGCCACAGACAATACAACACCCAACACCTTTGCAAATACAAGTAGTAAGTATTATACAACATCACAGCTTCTGTAGGGAAAGTCAGTAAAGACTTTCCTTTTAAGTCACACACACACAGAACCAAGCCTCAAACAGAGACGCGTTACCAAAGAAAATATAAAATATACTGCACAAGTCAATGAGACAAGCCTGACAAACCACCTTTCAGCCTCTTTCTCTGCTTTCTTTGCCTGTGTGGATAGTTGTCTGTGCTTGTCTGTCTGTAGATTAGTCTTTGTGGATTGTTATGATTTTCTACTAGGAGTATGAACACCATGTTTGCAAATATCATCTGTGACAGCGTCCTGGGCAGAATTCCTGCAAAACACCACCACCAGGTATGAGAATTTTCATTTTAAATCTACTTTTTGGATGCCATCCCATACAGAAGTAGAAAACTATCATACAACACATTGTAATTTGTAATACAGAAACTTCAGCTGCACCAAGTGCCAGTAACACAATGAACAAAACTGTGCTGTAGTGTAAGAAAAAAAAATACTCAATGTAATAATGTTGTTTCTTCTCAGGGATCCATCAATGTAATTTAAAACAAGCATCCTTCCACTAGAGTGCGATGCCCTGGAGATAGAACTTTATGCTAATTTTAGAACTTGGAATACAAATTCAAAGTCCACACTGTGGTCATGCTTCCCCAGTGTTATTTTTTTTCTTGCTCTGCCAGCTAGCTTTGTTTCAGTCCACTTCTCTCCTGCCACCACACCCCATCCCCCGGGGCTTATCTACTACCTCTCAGAGTTCACCTTGGTTTGCCCCCAGGTGGTGCTGTCAGGGAGAACCCTCCTAACTATCCAAATGGTGCCTTATACTGATCCAGCAGCAGAGTGCCTCGGCCTGCTGCATGGGGCTAGGTAGGGCAAGGGTGGATGTCCTCCCACTTCAGCCTGACAATTTATCCCCTTGGTTGTTGGGAGGTGTGGAATGAAATTACATAGGGGCACATAAGCACTGACATCTAGCACACCTTCTCTGGAACCTCTGAGCTTCAGTTGAGAGGCCTCCAACCTCCGCCAGGGATTAGTTGAGCACAGGATGCTTCCCTACCCTCCTCTTGGAGGAGAAGAGCAGTTCGTTGGAAGCTCGGGCCTCCTCCCGGCTGGCCCTCTGACTCCCTGGGCTTGCATCCAAACCTGAGTTGTTGGTGTCACAGGCAGAAATCCAACTATTGCACTGGCGGGCCGGCCATGCCCATCCTAATGTTCTAATGTTAGATTTGGTTCTATATCTAAGGGAGCTGTAACCACTAAAACTAACTAAATGACTACCATAAAAAATTATGAAAGATTTCACTAAAACTTTTAAAATAAATAAATTTAAAGCAGACAACGTGAAACATTTAACTGATCACATTCTCACAATTTCTGAGGAACAGCAATAAGGAATGCTCAAGCAACCTTAAGATAAAAACTGCTTTCTGTGTGAAACTATTTTCAGTTTCTTCAAAGGAAGGCAGAGTCAGGGTTTGTAAATCACATTGACAGATCTCTGAGAAGAAACAACATTAATATGATGAGTAATATTTTTTATTCAAACAGCGGGAATCCATCAATAATGTCTTACAACAAGCAGACTCTCCAGCAGTACCTTAGGAAGATAGGGTCCAAAACCTATTTAGGAAAAAGGTTCTGTAAGACAGCAATTACAAAACTGGAGTCCCTCCTGGACTATATTCCCAGGCAATAATGCTTTGTGAAGGTGTGCACTGTTTTACAGGTAGCTGTTTTACCAATTTCTAGAAGGGGAATGCTCCTTGTAGCTGCCAGAGAGGCAGAGGTATTCTAGTGGAATGTGGCCTTGGGCCTCTAGCAGATATTTTACCAGCTTTTTCATAAAGGAACTGAATGCTGGAGACTATCCAATGAGAGATAGTCCTCTTAGCTGCTGGCTTACCTTTTTCTACCTCACAGGTGACAAAAAGCTATGTACTCTGGGACCTGACATCCTTTGTCTGGTCCATGACATCCAGACTGTGCATTTCTGTTTACCTGTACTATAATGCTCAGAATAGAGCACTGGAAATGACACTGACTGGTTCAGTTGGAATTCCAACACAACCTTAGGTAGGAACTTCCTATTGATATTATGGACTACCTTATCTATGTGGAAGATTATTTAGTTTGATCTGTACAGAGGCTTAAAGTTTGCTTACCCACCTAGCAGATGCAATGATAATGATGAAAACTGTTTTCCATGTGACATATTTAACTCAGCGGTAGCCATAGGTTCAAAGCTAACAAGACAGATATTTAGTGTCATGGAGGGACTGGTTTCCTCACAGAGGGGATACAGGTGACTGTGGCCCTCAAAGAACCTTTTAAAAACAAGCTGTAGTGCCAGTCCATGCCACCGAGTGATGGGAGTTCACTTGCCATGCTGGTGACCTGAGTTTGTGCACTGAACCCGGATGCCAGTAGCGGAGACCAGCGGAGGGAGAGTTAAAGCATCCTTCAGATGCTTCCCTCCAAGGGAGTGGGACAGTACGAGACTGTTCACTAGGCAGCTTCTGGTGGTGGCTTGCCATAAGGCATACTTTGCAGTGTGAGCCTCAACATGCCGCTGAAAGCTCACACCCCCCATGACACTGTGGCAGCTGGGCCAGACTGTGGGAGGTGGGTTGTCTGGGGAGAAGATGTAAAACTGCCACTTGGCTGACCAGGTGACAGTAGCCTGGAGCCCTCATGCCATGAAGCCCTGGGTGTATCCTCCAGAGCCGATTCACCAGTTGCATGGCCAGTAGGGATTTGGATCCTATCTCTCCTCTTGTGGGCCTGAGGATGGTGGTCCCCTAGTACAGGGATACATCAGGTTGACCACAGCCTGACATGTGGGGGATGGCAGATGGCACTGAGGAATGATGTGGCACGATGGGAGTCCAATGGTGGCCTGAAGGAGTGGACGGCTGAGGGTGCGAGAGGTGCAAAAAAAAAAAAAAAAAGAGGTTGTGAAGTCAAGGACTTGTTTTGCCTGCTGATTTGTAGGCTGACATTGATACAAGGTGCACCTTAGGGATTGAGGGTCTTGTAAGTATACCACATAGTCCAGAATTGTAGGTAGCCCTGTCTGCATTGGGATTTCCTCTCTAGGGGCATACCAGTATGATAATTTCTTCCACTTAGAATAATATGCTTTCCTTGTTGGTGGTTTTCTGGAAACCTTCAGCACCTCTTTTGACAAATTCAAACTATAGAATTCTAGATCCTCAAGAAGCATGCCCTCAGGCATAGCATTCTGAGATCTGGGAATGTTATTCTGCCCTGAGACAGAGTCAGTAGCTTGTATTTCAATGGCAGGTTGATTGATTTCCTGTTGGACAGGGTCCGAAGCATTGAGCACCAGGCCTGTATGGCCCAGTACAGGACTATCAAGTTCATTGTTTCTGGTTCTCCCCTGAGCTTTTTGAGTACTCTCTGTATGAGTGGGAATGGTGTGAAGGAATACAGGAACCTCCCTGTCCAATCCAGAACTAAAGCATTCTCTGGGACTGTCCCCATTGCTGGTGGCCTGCAAAAATCTATGGGAGCTGATTATTTTATCAAGAGGCAAACAGATCTATTTCTACAGTGTCCCACCTTCTGAAGACTGAAGCCAACACTTTTAGTGTCCATTCATTGTTTTCCTGGCTGATTCTACTTAGTGAGCCTGATAGTGCATTCTCTTTGCTGGCAGATGCACAGCAGAAATATTTGCATCTAGGGAATAAGCCACATCCCAGAGCCTCATGATTTTGGTGCACGGTTTTGTGGATCTTGTTCCTCCCTGCATGCTTATGTAATTCACTGTTGTGGTTATTTTCTGTTCATATCCGAACAAACTGACATTGTGTCTGGGAGGAAAAGGACTACATTGCCAGCAATACTGCCTTGTACTCTGGGAGATTTATGAGCTCCTGAGTCTCATGTGGGCTCCGGCTACCACTTACTGTCAGATCTTTCAGGTGGGTGCTCCACCCTAGCAGTGAGGCTTCTGTCATGAACACACTTGCTGAGGATTGCTGGAGGAAAGGAATGCCCTCTCTGAGGTTGCTTTCCATACTCCACCACTCTAGTGCCTGTCCCTCATCTGGAATCTGGCCTATGGCACCACTGCTGCAAAGGAGGACAGGTGGAACAGTAACTATAGAAAATCTCATAGTGGCCATGGCTGGACCAATGCGAAGGATCTTGCAGTAGCAATCAGACCTGATACCTTGTCCCACTGAAGGAAAGTCTTTCATTGCAAGGTATCTAGCTTTGCACCTATGAAGTCCCTGAGGTCCCATACCTGAACTGGTTCTGTCTGAGACTTCTGCAGATTTATCAGGAATCTGAAGTTCTCAGGGAAATATTTACCTTTTGGATAGAACACCTTGCCCTTGTTCTGTTTTCCTAAGATCAGCCAGTCATCTACAGTAGGTAGAAAAAACACCACCCTTGTCTTTTCAGTTGTGCTGCCTCTGTGGCTAGGCTCTTTGTGAAGATTCTTGGTACAGAGTTGAGGCTGAAGAGAAGGGCTATACACTGGTATTGGCAGTTTCTCTGTTGGAACCTGTGGTGTTTTTGTGAATGGTGTGACTGGACTGTGACAGTAAGCATCTTTCAGGTCAATGACCCAACCAATCTTTTGACTGTAGGAATGTATCGTTGTGCCTAGTGTGACCATCTTGAACTTTTCCTTTGTCATATATTTGTTCAGGTATCTCAGTCCTAAAATAGGTTGCCAATCTCAAATTTTCTTGTGGGTCAGGAAGTATTTTGAAAACAGACCCTTTCCACGCTGTGAGGTAGGGACTTTGTCTACTGATTTTGCTTGCAATAGTTTTTTCACTTCCAGTTGCAGCAGAATTCTTTCTGTTGGTGAATGGACTAGATAATATTTTTGGTCTCTACCATTTTGGAAACTTTTTGAATTGCAAGGACAGTCCCTGGCCCACTACTTCCAGGACCCACTTGTCTGTGGTAATTTTTAACCATTTGGAAAAATAGAGTGTCAACCTTCCCTTTACTGGCAGTGGCTGATTGTTGACGTGGGCAGACTTGTCAGCTATTTCACTTTGGCTATGGCTTAGGGGCTGGTGCTGCAGCACATGTGGAACCCCTCCTGCCTCTGATTCTGTAGTTACCTCTTTGGGGCCTAGTACTCATGGGGGGCATACGGTCTTGGGAAGTAGCCCCTACCCCTGTCTCTCCTGTTGTAAGGCCTGTAGGAAGTGGGAACCTTTTCCTTTTCAGTGCTATTTTTATAAGTGGACTTGTATTCATCCACTTTCTCTGTATGCCTCTGTTTTATCACCAAACAGGAAATATCCATAGAAGTGGAAATCAATGGCTTTAGTCTGGATGTCCTGGGTAAGGTTGATAGCCCCTAGCCAGGAAAATCTCCTCAGAGTCACTTCATGGGCCAAGGCTCTGGAAGTAGCATCACTGGCATCAACAGCCATATGGATCTGGTGCTTTGTGGCATCCATGGCTGACTTTGCTGTAGCAGCCTGATCCTGTGCCATTTACCATTCACATCATTTTTCAGTGCCAGCACTGCATTCTACAGTGCTTTTTTGTACTGGACTGTACTGTAAATGCCAAATAAGCTGCCTGTTTCAGTAGCTGGAAAGCTGTTGTGTACACGTTTTCTGCCATAGTATCCAGTTTCTTGGAGTCCTTCTCAGGGGGCTATGCAGAGAAAGGCACCTTGGCCTTCCCACAAGCAGCTGCCTGGACCACTTCTTCATGATCATAGTCAGCATACATGTATTCCACCCCCTGTCTGCCCACCTGATATTTCTTTTCAACCTTTGTATCAATACCGGCATCTGATTTAGGTGTTGAGATGAGTTTTAGAAGTAAATTTTGGAGTGATTTGTCGATAGGAACTAGTAGCCTCATTGTGGGGCTTGCTCTATCATCTCCATGAACTCCTCTTGTTTTTCATCCTAATCTGGTCAAGAGAGGAGATGTTGAGGATGTTCACCAGCTTTTTGATTAACATGGAGTAAGGAATAATCATCTGTGGGCCTAAGAAGGGAGTCAAACTCTTGGGAAGGTGAACTTTCTGGTTCTATACAGTGGATTTCACCTTTCTCCTTCTTTTCATAAATCATATCCTCCTCCTCCTCCTCCTCTGTAGATAAAAGGTCTGGGATCTGAGCATGGGGGGGCAGACACACTGAGGAAGTTTCTCAGAACCCTGAAAGCTTGGAGGAAAAACTGCCATGCTTTTGCCATGTTCTCTGTTGAGGGCATTTGTCTTTGATCCAATGCCTCTTCCTTTGTCTTTGCAGGAGCAGTGGCATGGACATGCTTTTCTTTTTGTCTTTTTCTCATCAGGCACTCATTTCAGTACTTGCTCTGATGTTCTTTTACTTGTGTTTGTGCCATTACTGGAATCAGGGTTCCCTCATTCGTACACCCTGGTATCTTTGCCATGTTTGTCTGATGGTTGAGCAGCTTTATCTTATTTAAATGTTCCCCTTGGCAGCGACTGCTGCTGCTTATATAGAGAAGAACCCTCCTATGAATGCTTTCCAGCCTCATTAGGAACTCTCTCAGAGCCTTGATTGTGCTTTGATGATGTACAGGTAGACTGAGCAGTCATACATTCTTCTCTTTTTTTTTTGCCCTTTCCTTTTGGGTTTCATGGCAAAACTTTTTACAAAGCTATCAACTGATAACATCATAATCTCTACCCAGGCACTTCAAACAAATCTTGTGGCAGTCTGCGTTTGCCAGCAGCTGAAAAATAATAATGTTGTACTCACCATAATTGTTGATCTTCCAGATTATCTTTGCCATTGACTCATATTTATGGGTCTAGTGCCCAAAGCACTAGGACCTCCCAGGATTTTTTTCCTACTAGAAGGGAGCCGATATTGGCTATTGAAGTTGCCCCTGCACCTTACACGGTGCTGCACGCACTAGCCAAGAGCCATCATCGGCTCATTATGCACCTGAGTTCTGTTAGCCAAGACAGAAACAAAGTGGAGACAAAATAGAAGACAGAACTAGATATTTTCTAGCCCACAGGGATAGCAAAAGGATACAGGAAATAAAATAACTAATTAGGACCCAACTACACACCTAAAGGCTAAGCGCTGGGTCTACCAGGTGGCATAAAGGAAGTGGGTCTAAAACTAGCCAGAGCTTCTTACCACTAGCCAGAGACAGTGTGGATAGTGACAGGTAAAATAAAGGACAGTAGCCCTAACCAAATGGCTGTAGCAGAGGTAGCAAAAGGGGAAGTCCACTTGGGATCCCCTTGCAAATGAGATTGCAAAAATGCCCCAAAATGGAAAAATGACATCTGCTCTCCCAAAAAGTAATAGCGCCATGCCACTGGATAGAACTTGAGTAAACTTGAGGGTAAACCTATAACCATCTTTTCTCTAAGAGAGATGGGAGACAAGTAAGGATAATGAGTATAGGAGTTGCAGGAATAGAAGTCCTAGGAAGGCAAGATGTGGTTAACTCCTCTGGCGTGGTCTAGGCAGAATGGACAAAGCCCAAAGCTCATAGAGAAGTGGCAAGAGATACCAACCAAAATTGCTATATGAAGAAGAACATGCCATACTAATCCCTGCAATCACAGGGATGCACCCTGTGTGAGGATAGAACACTGACCCAAGTAAGCGCATAGTACCCTCCATGAATGGTGGAGTTAGACTGGATGGTGCCCAGGGTACATGCCACATATAGCAACTGACAGGGATATATCCTAGAAGGGATATACCCCTGGCTGGGAAGAGGATAGGAAAGAATGGAGTAAAGGGACCAACTGCCCTCTCCATGAAAAAAAATAAAATTTGTTTTTGGTTGGCAGGGGGGCCACAAGTGACCCCCACTCCCTTTTGTTGTTTGCTTGTTTTTTGGTGAGGGTGGCACCTCAGTGACTGGCCATCTTTCAAAAAAAACACAGGAACTAATGCCACAGGACCATGGCAGAAGAGATAACTAAAAGGTCTGCTGCCAGCACCCACAGGGTGAGCTACCAAGGGACCTGGGTCTCAGCTGAGTGGGAGATGATGGATGGACATCTGAATCAATGGTGAAGATACTCTGAAAAATCAGCAGTTATGGCAGTACATAATTTTCATCTCACAAGAATCCAGTCTTCACCACTGATTCATACTTATGGGTCTGAGTACCAAGCTCCTGAAAAGGGGAAGAGCTGGGGTACCCTAAAGGTAACAAGTACCATCAGTCCTTTGCATGTGGAAGAAAATCTGAGATCAGGGGCTCCCTATATGTCTGGCAAGACTCAAGATGGGGCTGGGTCAGTTGTAGGAGCAGAAGAATGCCCCACTAGCTCCCCTCTTACCCTACAGGAGAAGAAATGAGTTTTTTGGAACTTGGAGTTAAGCACCTTTCACTGGTCCATATGTGCCAGTCAAGAAAGATGAAGTCACACTGTTCACCAAATGCAGACTCTGGTTCCCACCAGCCTAGAGGCCACCTCATTGATATCATACAGTACCCTTGTCTGGTGCCTTGCCAACTCCAAGTCATTGGTGGAAAGGCGGATTGCTTGTCTGACTAACTCCAAATAAGGCTTGGCAACTAGGAGCTGTTATAGCTACACCCAGAGGCACTTTTTGTAAGCAGCCAAGTGTGCCTGATATGCAGAAATGAATGTCATGATGTGAGCTGAGGAAAATACTTTCCAATTCAAAGCATCTGCCTGAGTAGGGTCAGCTTCAGAAAGTTGGTCATGCACCAGGTTATAAGGCCCTGCTGGAGTCTGCATAACTTGAATCCCTCAAGTGGGGTGATGCACTGTACCTGCAAAGCCCATCAGTGCACAGTACCTCTGGTAGATGTCCCTCAGGGTGGGAATGAGAGCAAAATAAATCTCTATACTGCATAATACATTCTTCAAAGGTTCTCAGCCAGGGAGAGATGACACAGTTGGCATTGTTGAAAGATCCTATGAGTCCCAGCTGTAAGTGTGACAGGAAGCACCTGCTACTCTTGAGGACCGACTTTTCTTAAATCTGTTGCAACTGTTCTATTTCTTAGCCTAATCTATTCTTTACAGTTTCTAGCCCATAAGGTTGGCCACCTATGGGCACCCTTCTCTTTCTTTTTTTTTGTAAACTTTATTTTCAACACAGACAGAGTGACAATTCATTGACAGAAGGATTCAGAGCAGTGGTGGTTACATTGATTACAAAAGTATACTAATGAATGACTGAATTACAGTTATACATGTATTCTGTAAGCAGGCACTCTGTAAACATAGCTCTAGTATGTAGTATTTAATGGTTAGTAGGGGCTAAAGATGTTATGAAAAATACACGTTTCAAAATGGGGGAAACCAGCTCTACTGTATTGCCACCTCCAGTGGACCCATATATTATTGTATTTATCTAATTGACCCCTCACCATGAACTGGGTTCTTTCTAATTTCATACACTCTACAAGAGATCTTACCCAAGAGGCAATTGTTGGGAGTTTTCTTTGCTTCTAATATGTGGCAAGCAAATGCATCCCTACAACTATCCCCAGCTGCCACATTTTATATCTGAACTCTGGTTTTCTTGCTGCTCCTGATGGAAGTCCCAGCAATACTTCAATCGGGTTCAACCTTAATGGGATTTGGAGGATCTGGGATAGCAGAGCTAGTAATCCACCCTAGAATTCCTGAATTTTCTGGCATTCCCACATTAGATGGAAAAATGTACCTTTATGAGTCTCACACTCAGGGCACAGATTAAACTCCAGAGGTGCCATTCTGTGAACTAGGGTAGGTGTAAAGTATGCCCTAGCTAAGAAGTTATACAGAATTGCTCTCAGCTTATTGTTTACTGAGCATTCTAGAAGGTTCTTTAGAGTATATGCCCAGTCCCCACCTGTCAATCCATCGGGGTGGATATCCCCCTCCCACCTGTGCTTAATTTTCCCCAATGGGTCCTGAAGTGCCCCAAATAATATCCTGTAGCAACTTCTCAAGGGTTTGAAGGAAGTATCCCCCCCAACAACCCATAAATAGCTCCTCAAGAGGGAACGACCAAAAGTGCCCTCACTATGGCACCCAACCAGCCAAGCTTCTATTGTTTTCTAGACTCTCAGGAATAAGAATAGATGAGGTGCCTTGAGCCCAAACCTTCTGGATGCCCTCCTTAAAGGGCAGGCCATTTCCATCTTCCCAAATCTGGCCAACTAGATGTAGCCCTTTTTTTTCCAGACCCTTAGCATTAGCCTGTCTCCTGGCCATATCCTCACCCTCTCACCTAGATGTATGGCCAATTTATTGTCCGGGGAAAGGGGCATCCTGTGCTGAAGAATCCTGTGAGCCTCATCTGCTTTCCAGGTGGAACTGGACCAGGTTTGCAAGCTTGACCATCTCTTGCATCATTTAGGAGCCCCGCCAGGATTGAAAGTAAAGGGACAGGATTCCAAATCCTCAAATTGTGCCCACCCAGGGTGAGAATTGTTCATTTTAAAAGGTTGTGTATATGGACTGGTTGGGCTGCCAAGAGGTACTGTTTAACACTTGGAAGGCCCAGACCCACATGTTTCACTGGTAGCCACATCACTTCTTTTGATTCTGGACCTTTGTCCTGCCAGAGAAGCTGAGTAGTCCCTTTGATGGATTTAATATATTTATTGGGGATGTGTCAGGAGGGACTGAAAGATGTACAAGAATTGAGGAAGGACACTCATTTTGATTAGGTTAACTCACCCAATCAGGGTAAGGCAAAGCTCTCCAATTGACACATTTTCTCTGACTTTCTGGATCACTGGATCGAGGTTAACCTTAACCAGCATGGATAATCTAGCAGATAGCATAATTCCCAAATATTTAATTGATTTTGAGGGATAACCAGCGTAACCCACTATATTTATCGAAAATGTATTTTTCCTATAGGCATCCATTCACATTTAGACCAGTTGATCTTATGGCCAGACATTGGGCCATATACACAAAACATCTGGATCAAGGCAGGCACCGCTCACTCCAGGTATTTTAAGAATAGTAAAATATCATCAGCGAAAAGGGAGATTACATGATCTTTCTCTCTCCAGGTCAAACCCTCAATTGCCTCACAACTCTTGATTGCCTCTGCCAGCACTTCAATGGTAAGGATGTAAAGCAGAGTGGAAAGGGGGCATCCCTGCCTCATTCCCCAGGCTAATCTAAAAGGGGACAAAAAAAACATTATTCATTAGGATATGTGCCTGCAGGGACTTACATAGGACCTGGATCCACCCCAACATTTCTTCCCCCACCCCAAATTTGCGAAGCATCGCTAACATAAACTTCCATTCAACACAGTTGAAAGCCTTTTCGGCGTCGAGTGCAAGCAGGCCTGTCCCTGCCTCCCTCCTCCCCACCCATTTATGCATGATATTTATTTTCCTTCTAAGGTTGTATTTTGTCCGTCTTCCTTTACAAATCTGCCTGATCTGGGTAGATCAAGCCTGGAAGAGACTTCTCTAGCCTATTGGCAATTACCTTAGCTATAACCTTATAGCCTGAATTTATGCAAGGATATCGGGCAGTATGAGCTGCATTTGACCGGGTCTTTTCCCAGTTTGGGCAGGACAGTAATGGTGGTGAGACACTGGGATGGTGGCAATTCTACCCCCTCCAATGCCTCCCAAATCATACGGAACATCAGAGGGCCCAGGGTGTCCCACGTTAGTTTGAAGAACTCGGCTGGGTGTCCGTCAGGACCCGGCACTTTCCCTTTCTCAGCCTTCCACACTGCTCTCCTCACTTCTTCTGGGGACAGTGTTGAGTCTAGCTCCCTCTTCTTCTGAGTTTCTAGGCCTGGCAGCTATTTAGTGTTCAGGAAGGTTCCCGGGTCAGACCCACTAGGGAATTCTGATGAGTAAAGGGAAGAATAAAATGCCTTGAAGATATCATTAATCTCTTGCTGATTATAGGTGATGGCCCCTGTTTCATTTTCCATCTTAAGGATGGTTCTTTCCACCCATTTACCCTTTGATCAAATTTGCCAACCACTTTCCTCCTCAGTCTCCATTGAAATGAGAATGAGACTTGGTTACTACTAGGTCCCTTTCTATTTCCCTGCTAGTTAATTGACTTAGTTGCCCCTTGAGCATTTTTAGAGTCCTATTTCTCTGAGGGTCTGGGAAGTTCATATTCCATTCTTCCTGTTCTCTTATTTCCCTCTCAATTTCCTCTTCCTCCCACCCAAAGGCCCTCTTTTTGAAGGCAGAATGGGATATTGTTTCACCCCTCACAAAAAGTTTTTAAGGAGTCCCAAACAATATTAGTGCTAGTATCCTCTGGGGGGTTAACCTGAATAAATTTCTCTATTGTTTCTTTGATTTGGGAATTGTATTGGGGGTCTAACAGCAAGGCAGGGTCCATTCTCCATTGCGAGCAAGTATGTTTACTACCTGACAGATGGAGGGCCACCTTAAGGGGAGCATGGTCCGATACAAGAGGTCCATAGGTGGCTTCAATAATATCCCCCACCATCTCTGAGGGCAAAAAGAGATACTCAAGCCTTGCATATATCTCATGTGCATGGGAGAAGAACAAGTATTCTCTCGACCTTGGGCGGCTGTGTAGCCAGGCCTCCCAAAGGGATCTCCCGTCTGCCAGGGCCCTGAAAGTCACCGTACTTGGAAAGGGAGACCCACATCTCCCACCCAAGAGGTATAGCCCTGGGTCCAAGTTGGTGTTAAAACCACCCACCACAATAAGATTGTCAGGGTATGGAGCTAGAGTTACAGCCAGGTGGGTGAAGAAATCCAAAGAATCAGAGTTGGGCCCATAGATCAAAACTAATGTGTAGTTGGAGCCCCCATCTCAATCTCCGCCACCACATACCTGCCTTGAGGGTCAGATTTAAATGAGAGGACTTTGTGGGGGAGGCCTCGCCTACTCCAGGTTGCCACTCCCCTGGCTTTTGATGTGAAGGGAGCCACTATGAATGACCCACCCCAAGAACCCACTAGGTGAGAAGCCTCTTCCCTGTCCCAGTGCACCTCTTGGAGAAAATTTATGTCCCCTTGCAGTTTTTTAATTTGGGACCAAACCCTTTTTCTTTCAACCACAGTATTAAGCCTGTTTACATTCCATGTCAAAAATGTTATTTGATCCATTTGGTCAGATTATTATCCCATCTCCATACCTTCTGCCATGTATCAACAAACATTAGTACTCTTACTTTTTTGAACTTTAAACAAACAACCCCAACTCTTCCCCCAAACTATTAAACCATAAGAATAACCAGTTTTGTTCCCCTTCCAAAAAGAAAGCCCCAAACAACCACAACACCATAAAGTTATTTCTTCCCCTCCACCCCCTTAAACTTCATACCTTTATACAATTACTGAATTTCATGGATTGAGTTAGTAACTCACTGAATGATCACTGTACTTATATAAATGAATAGGAGTGGGATTACTCTCCTCTCCCCAATACCCAAAATGTAAAGGGGATGCTAATCCCCTCTAAATTAATGGCCACCCAGGCTACGAGGAACAACTGTGACTCATCATCAGGTTGTAAATTCACATGGAAGCACAAAAAAAAGAAAAAAGAAACTAACACACCCAGAGACCTCCACGGAGAGGACCCCGAAAAGAAAAATAGGGAGGTCCCACAGCAGAAATCGCTTAGCTGGCCTAATGAAAGATACTCCATGGTTTCCTCAAGCGGTATCAAGTCATCAGTCTTGGCAGATCACTCCTCCCCAGGTGGTCATCTCAATCAGACATCCTAATGACCAAACTGCCCTATTATAAGAGTAAATAATTTAAACTTATAATTACCCCCAAGTCCAATAGTGTAATGCTTAGAAAGCAAAGAAGAAATTAAGAGAGATCAATAAGGTATCTTAAAGTTCTCATGAAACTGTAATGCAGGACAGAGGTCCACATCCATAAGCCTAAGGACCACTCTGTGATTCAGTTCTTACTGGGGTCCCAACTTGTACAGATCCTCTGACATCCCCAATAGGGGTTACAGGTGATTTGCTGTCTCTAGTTAGAAATAAGCACAGCAGTCTCCAAAGTCCCTTTTCAGGTGGAGAGTCTCATTATATCGAGTAGCCTGTGGCTCCACTCCAGTGTAGTCCAGCAACAGAATTAACTGAGCAGGGCCTAATATTCTAGCTGGCCCATCTCCACTAACGATGGTGAAGGTGGGACAGGCAGCCTGATGATCTAGCCATAATAGGCCACCTATGGTGTTACGGGTCCTGGTGTCAAAGCTGCTCCACCTGCCCCCCCATTCAGGGGAGCAACATGGAAAAGTACCTCTAAATTGAGCTGCTGAGGAGACCCCGAGATCAAGTGTCTGGGTGGACGTGGCGCTGCTCCCTCTTCTCCTCCTCCTCCAGGTGGGTCACAAATTCTATTGCTGCTTCTGGATTATTAAAAGATCACTGGTAGCTCCCTTGTGGTCTAACGATCAGCCTCACTGGGTAAATTAGGGAAAATGGGCATTCCAAGGCATGCAATTTTCTCTTGACTTCAGCGTATGCCTATCACTGTAATTGAAGCTGGCGGGAGTAATTGGAAAATGCTCACCCACACCTGTTGCACTATCAAAGGGCCATGCTTCCTTACTGCTTCCAATACTCTTTGCCTGTCTTGGTATCTGAGAAATTTGACAAGGACATGTCTCGGTTTTTGCTAGGGGGCAGGTTTAGCTCCCGGAGACCTGTGTGCCTGTTGGATCTCCAAAGTGGTTTCAGGTGGAAGTTACAGAGCCTGCTGGAGCCATTTATGCATATAGGCTGCACAATCTCTTCCTTCTGAGTTTTCAGGTCGGCCCACCACTCTAATATTGCACCTCCTCTCACGAATTTTCTTGATCGTCTATACTTTGCTTTAAATGATCTCTCTCTCTGAGAGAGCTTTTTGCAGATCGAGTGATAGCCTTGATGAGGTGTCCTCCTGAGCCCTCAGTCTTGAACTAACTCGCCCAGGCATGTTTCATGGGAGTCTACCATTTCCGAGATGGTATTAACTGTCTACTGTAGATGTTGTAACTGGGAGGAAACATGATCAAAACTGGCCTGCATGTGGGTTCCTCGGTCATACTTTAAATCTTTAATGAGTCTTTCTAAGACTGGTAGCTCTCCGCGATGCTCGCTGTACAGTCTGTTTCCATATGGGGCTCTGAGGTAGACAGTGAGTCCCCTGCTGGTTCCGTTGATGTTCCTGGACTGAGGGTCGGGCCAGACTGGAGACACAGCTCAACTTGCTTACAGGTTCCTTCGGAGGTTTGAAAGAGATTTTTGCTTGCCTTTTAAGCTATTTAGCAGCAGACAGCATTAGGGCAAACTAGGTAGACAATGTAAATAATTTTCAGATACCTTGTACAGGGAATGGAGGAGATAATCAGTGGATCATATCAGAGCTCTTGGATTATGCGTCCATCTTGCTGTCTAGCTAGGCCACACTCCCCTTCCCTTTCTTGACTATGCTATAGTGTTCTCTTTAATTTTCCTTTTCCCTCTCAGGTCCTCATACAGAGAGGTTATTGTTGTGACCTCCGAACTGATAAAAAAAAAAGTTGCCAGGAAGGGAAACAGGAGCCAGAGGGTCTAGGGCCTATACCTGGGCTGTAGGAATGCCCAGTAGACTTTGACTGAGGGAAGGGCATGTCAAAAGCACCTGAACATGGTCAGCCTACAGAAGACAAATGACCAGGTCATAGCCCATGGAAGGAGACCCCCAGGTGAGAGAAGTAAAGCCAGTCAGTCCCCTTGGGGCAGCTCTGGTTCTCCACTGTGGCAGGCACAGCCTCTGGTACCAGACCCAGCATGAGGGGCTGGCCTAGACACAGGTTCCCTTTCAGTTCTCTGGCTGGCACCACCTTTGTGCTGGGCCTGGTGTCATTCCAGTGCCATCCCTGGGTCATTTCCAACCCCCCTACATTGTGAGCAGCATCAAGAGCCAGCCCAATGCTGCAAACGGCATTGGAACAAGGGATGAATCTAGAGGTGGCACAGTTGCAGGCACCACACCCAGTGTCAGTCCCAGAACTGACACCAGGATCAGTGCTGCTTCTATCACCAGAAGTGGCATTGACCTCCTCTCTGTAACCATAAGAGCTGCTTGGGGCAAAGATCACCACCTCCACCTCAGTAACCAGATGCCACATGGCCCTTGTGTTGGTCCATCTCCTGGTTCTGGGGTCTGACATCATGGACGGCACCACCCAACTCACCAACATGGCAGATGGTGTCAGGAGCCAGGACCACCCCAGGCTGTGACATCAAGGTGTTTACTGATGTAGATAAAGCACAGGGCTTTGGCATCAGCACTGGAGATGTCTGCTGCTTAGAGTAGACAGACTGGGGTGCTCAGTCAGCTGCCCAGAAGGAACCAGCTGTCCACAGATCTACCTCCAAGGGCTTTCAGTGCCTCAGGGAGGTGAGGTCAAAGATACCATGTGGTTCTTCAGTACCAGAGGCACTGGTAAGGCCCAGATACCTGTCCATGGCCTTACAAATGTGCTGTTTGCCTCTGAAAGTGGGGATTGGGTGACCCCAATTCAATGCATGGATCTCTAGGGTGTAGCCCTCCATGCAGAAGTTAGTGTCCCATGAATACATGTCATGAGTCGGGCCAAGATAGGCACAGCAGAGTTCATGTCAGTCCTTCACCTTGATGTTTCCCACAGGGCAACAATGCAAAATGGGGGTTGATGGTCTTTTTTAGCCCTCTTCTTCTTTTTCTCCTACTTTGACATTGAGGAGAATAGTAAAATGAAGGCACCACAATGGACAGCAAAATGTTTTGTCAGTGATGCAGAACAAGTTTGGTCAACAACAGTCAAACATGAGGCACAGTCACTCTCACAGTGTGCACTCAGTGGTGGGAAAAACAGAACAAAGGTGCATGAGGATGCCAATGATAGTTATTGGCTAGAGTGTGCTGCACCACAAGAGGTGCATGATCAACACCAGTAGTCAATGTTAGCTTCCTCTCTGTAGAAAAGAGCTTCCGTGGGATCCTAGTGCCTCTCGTGCTAGACCCATAAGTATGAATCAATGGTGAAGACTGACTCTTGAAGGATCAGATTGTACAGTTTTAAAAGCTTATTGTTTCTGTAAACTTTTTTGGTCTATCTGTGATGCCAAACACTGAAAGACCTGGGGCTCGATTTTTAAAGAGTGCTTCAAGGCTTGTGTCAAGACCTGTGTCCAACCCATTTTTTGGTGCAGCTGCACCAAACTCTTTTGATGTAACTGCACCTGATTTTAGTACATCGGGTGCAGTTGTGACAGTTTCTTCAATTTATGGCAGCTTGAGCCAAAGATTTGTCCCATGCCCCATAAAAAGGGTCCCCCAAATGGCACAAGTTAGACCAGGGAAAAGCTGATCTAACTTGCAGCATTTGGCACTCGGGATTGAAAATCCCTATCACGGTCTGAGAGAATGCCACAAACCCCATGTGCCAAATGATCAGCACACCAGGGGCTTACGGCATTCTCAGAAACTTAAAACATAGAAGTTGTCATCAGAAAAGGACCCTTTGGCCCATCTAGTCTGCTCCTTTGAAAATCAAGCCCCGGTATAAAAAATAAAATTGTTCAGTTCCCAGTCACAAATAAAATATTTTAAATATTTTTCCTCACATATAGTGAAAAAGCATTATTTTGTAATTTATCAGAAAAAGCAGTCCAGTTGCCCAAAATGGGAACTTGGTGTTATTTTGATTAAAAACACATAAAAATATAACTAAAACAAAGAGTTTTTTTAGTTTATTTAAAAAATGTTGTCAGCCTCGGGAAGAGAGGCCAAAGTAGTAGCAGAGAGGACAAAAGGAGTGCAGAGCCATGTGCACCAATGCAAGGAGCCTAGGAAATAAAATTCCTGACCATAAGAAGGTGAACCTAGATCTGGTGGCCATAACAGAATCATGATGTGATGGCCATATCGAGTTACAAAATGTTTCAAAAGGACAGGGCTGGGAGGAAGGGGGGTGTCTTTATATGTAAGGGAAGGTTTAAAGGCCATGGAAATACAAGGACACAGTAGGGAAAAGAAGGGGCTGCAGGTTCTTTGAGTTAGCTTATAGTCAGGGTTTGAGGTCTATATATGCATGGGGGTGGTATACAGGCCACCAACACAGAGGAGGGTGGACAGCAGCATTTTGGGGAGGCCATAGGCAAAATGGCAAACAAAGGGGAAGTATTAACTATGGGGACTTTAATCTGCCAGACATAGACTGGAAGCATTCTGGCCACAGCTGCAGCTACTGTAAGAGTAGGGTTATTCTGGATTCTCTGCAAGGATCCGTTCTCAGGCAGCTGGTTGCAGATCCCACTAGAGATAGGGTACTGCTGAATATTGGTACTTGACTGACCTACCCAGCCAGTATAGTGTTATGCTTCTGCAACTGTGTTAGTTTGGTTTTGGCCATTCGCACTCTCTATTCCATAGGAATTACAATCCTGTAGGGGTACAATGGCAAGGAACTCTCAGAGAGGGTTCCACCCCTAGAGGTGTCATGGAATGGTTCCCATGGCTAAAGGTACCTTAGGAATCCCCCTAAGGAGAGAGTGCTGCTGCTGGAGGAGGAGGGGAGGATGGTGGGGCAAAGAAAAAATGCTTCACAGTGAGGCTTAGAGGAACTGAGTATATAGCTCAGGAAGTGGGAGTGGCTGGCTGCTTGGCCACTGAACTCCAGGCATAGCCTTACATTTCACTGACCTATGCAGCCAGTATAGTATTATGCTTCTGCAACTGTGTTAGTTTGGTTTTGGCCATTCACACTCTCTGTTCCAGAGGAATTAGCACCATGTAGGGGTACGACGGCAAGGAACTCTCAGAGAGGGTTCCACCCCTAGAGGTGCCATGGGACTGTTCCCATGGCTAAAGGTACTGTAGGAATCCCCATCCAAAAATGTAATATCATCCCAAAAGGAGGCAATACAAAGTATAATGCAAGCAGTAACAGTGACGTAGAAGCAGTAACTATAACATAGTAGTAGTAGAGAAGCATAGGCAGTTTGATAATGCAATGATATGCTCAGTTGTCATAGTAACAGCCCAGGTTTGCATAGCATGATACTGATGACTTGCTTTGAGAGAAGAGGATCCCTAAGCAGAGAGGAACAGCAGTACATCCTCCACCTCCATCCAACAATGGAATCTACCTCAAGAAACTAGGGAAAACAACTATGCTAACTAAGTGTTATGACCTGAGACAATGGAGGAGAGGAAAAACAATAAGGAGAAATATCTGGGGATCCAAGGCCTAGGTTGTCTTCCCTCCAGGCTTGGAAAAATTTATTTAATGACAGCTCTGCAGCTGCAATTTGGAAAACCCAATTAAAGGGAGGTGGAAAATATTCCAATTTGGAGGGAGGCTCTCACTCAAACCCTCTAGCGGGAACATCGTGGAAGGTTGTGAGAAAACTCTGCAGCATTATGTGCATCCAAGGTGCAAGAGGAGAGCAACAACTGCTGAGGCAGTCACCTGGCCTAACCACCCTAAATCAAACCAGGTGAACCAGAGGCAGTCGAGGGAGAATGCAGTGAAGGTGTCTTGCTATGGAACTACTAAAGTCAATGGCCAACCATTATAGTGGAACACTAGAGCCAAAGGAGATCATCGTAACCATCCTTCACCCACTAGCCTTATTCTACACCCAGAGCTGCTGTCACATAGCAGACAATTAAAGCTAAGCCTAGGGTGAGGACACTTCCAGCTATGGGTCAGGTGAGAAGGATCCAGCCCCAAGTTGGACACACTCGATGATGCGGACTAAATGCAGAACGAGACCGTCAGCTGCAGGAACCCTGTACCAGATTAGAATGGCTGGCATGCCCCAGAAATTGATTGAGCTGAAAGCTGACGAGCTGAATGAGCATGGCATGCTGAGATCGTAATAAGCATGGATTGCTGAGACCTTGCAAAGTCGAATGCAGATCGAGTGCAGTAGAATCCCGGGCCGAAGCTGAAGGGATGGCAGTATACATGAAGTAATGGATTGCGCAAGCAAGGAGTAAAAGCTGCGTAAGCAAGTGTAGACCTGCACATAGGTCAGTAAGCAGTAGTTGTGATAGGTAAACCAGCATATCAAACTTGTATAGCAATTAAACAACTGAATTGGGAGCAAGCCAGCCAGACAGTACAAAGTCAAATCAAGGTGACAGACTCTGAGGATTTTCGGCAGCGAAGACAGATTTTTTAATATCAAGCTATATTAACAGCCTCAGCAGGAGCTAGTTGGCTGACCTCAGAGTTATAAGTGCAATAAAACAGGGAGACAATGCTGGAAAGCAGGTATAGCCAGGCAGTGCAGGGAAGCTGCAAGTAAAATAAGAAGCACAGGCAGGGTCAGAGTAAACTGTGTCAGGTGAAATTAATTGAGTATGCAACATGAAGCAGCTATAGTTGAGCTGAAACACACAAGTAATGAATGCAGTTGCATTGCAGTAGTTTGAGTGTGGTGAGCACAGTGTTAAAACAGGCACTGGGTACAATAGTAATTAAAGTAAACAGTCAGTAGCAGTGGCTGTAGTAGTAGGTAACTGAAAGCAGTAGTATGAGCTCTGTGAAGCAGAATGCTAGGAATTGCTGTGCAAGTAATTTGAGTTGTGAGTAAGTAAAAGCAAGCAGCATGAGCTCTGAAGTAGCAGTATGCTAGGAGCTGAGAAACAAAGCCCCAAAAGGAAAGAAGCACACACAGCCGAAGGCAAAATACAAGCCAGAAGTAGAAAAATAAGCACAGAAGCCCACAGAGAGACAAGCAGGAGTGTGGGAGGGCAGACCTCAGCCAGGCAGGGAGGCTTAACCAGCTCAGAGGACAAACAGGCAGAGCTTTGGCTGCAAAGAAAAAATGTACAATGAGGCTTGAAGAACTGTATATACTCAGGAAGTGGGAGTTGCTGGCTGCTTGGCCACTGAACTTCCAGGCATAGCCTACATTTATGAACAGAGACAGCACTGCAGACATCACAGAGGGTAGGCCCTTGGGTACGAGCGATCATCATACAGTGTGGTTTGGAATACAAATTAGAGTGGAGATAAACCACACTAGGATGAGGCTCCTGACTCCTGGACTTCAGAAGAGCAGATTTTAAAGAAATGGGAGACTACCTTAGAAAATACCTTTGGAGGGCAGAGATAGCTGGGGGGGTTGAAGGCACAGTGGAAAAGAGTAAAGGACGGAATAACTAAGGTAATAGCAAGCTGTTAAAAAATAGTGAGCAAGGTTAAAAGGAGAAAGAGGGCAATGTTGTTCTTAAAGGAAGTGGCCAAGGTGGTAAGCTAGAGAAAAAAACAGCTTTCAGGAAGTACAAGGAGACTCAAATGGAGGCAGACAGGGAGGTATATCTAGAGAAACATAGAGAGGCAGGAAGGAGGGTAAGAACAGCAAAGGTGCAAACTGAGAAGAGGATCACTCGAGAGGTCCAAAATGGTGATAAGAATTCTTCAGGTATGTGAGCAAAAAGAGAAAGGAGAGGTGTGGTATAATGAGGATCAGGATGCTGGTGGGAGGGGACTGTGCAGAGGAAGACAATGAAAGAGCTAAACTTTTGAACAAATACTTCTGCTCAGTGTCACAAACCCACTCCTGGGGGCCAGGTCCACTGAGCTCATAGTGTCCACCCCAAAGTGCAATCTGTGACTGGGGGGAACAGGAATACCCTCCAAGTGTCCATCTAAAGTGCTCACCAAGTTCACAACTGAACACTCACCACATGGTTCCAGGGCTTCCTCTCTATTCTAGGTAAGGACAAAATACAGTCTCAAGTCTGTAGCTAGGTGAGAACCCTCCTCAGTTGCTGTACTTGGGGGGGGATACACAGGCTTTACAAGCTGTTTGGAATTTGCCTTCATAAACCTGATTGTGTCCTCTCCCATGGGGTGTGCAGCACCTAGTTCCCCCTTACAGACTCCTCCTGAGATCTGTGTATTCTTCCCTACTTTAGACACCCAGATCCCCTTCCAGGATCCCTAGTCTTTGGTAGTGATGGTGACACCTTGGATTTACAAGGTTGGTATCAGAATTGAATAAACTTTCCACCTTTTTACGCACACACAAATCACTCACAGGCAGTTTTAAAAACAAAGTGCTTTTAATAAATTACTTAACCATCATACAAAACAGTCAGAAATTTGGTTACAAGCTTACAAACCAAAAGTTGAAAAATATGCATAAAAAACACACTGTAAACTTTTAACTGTCTAGTTTTCTACCTGGTTTGTGGATGATCAAAGTCCAGAAAAAAAATGAGTTTGCAAAGACCCAGTTCTCTCTTGCATTCACTGGTCCTTAGTCTGTCTCTGCAGCAGTCTTGCTTGGTATGTGACAGGAAGAGTGTCCCATGAAAAGGTCTGTAACATGCCCCGATCTGAGGGCTTTAAGTACCGTTGATCCATGCAGTCTGTAACTCTTTGGTGGCCTTATCTTTTTGAGCCAGCAGGGGTCTTGCTTGTTCTTTCCAAACTTTTTAAGTGAACCATATTATTGATAAGTTAGATTCTCTTACAGTTCCAATATCCTGCCAACTAATAAAATGTAAATATACCATGACAGTTCCTGGAACTTAAATGTATTTTTCTCCTGAAGTGTAAAGTTTATGACAGTCAATAGTTTCTCTCATCTCCTGAATTTTATTACACCAGTTAGCTACCCAGGGACTTCCATTCCTTTTGAAATGGACTCTTAGTTTCCTGGCTATAATCCTGTTCTCAGATCACAGAGAATGTCAAATATTTTGCAAGACATTCTCTTTTCTGTGACCTTTTCAGTAAACTATGTATCCCTCTGTCAAAGCTCATCTCCTGGCCTGTTTGGGAATTTAAATATTAACCAAGTTCCTCTGCATGTAACTCTTTTAAAGCATAAACAAAATCACAGAAAAAATATGCAAAAAAATATGTCTGCAGTATCTATTACTGTAGTGGTCAAATCGCCACACTCTGTCCTCTCAGTGGAAGAGAAGTGAATAAGACAGGACAGGCCTGAGGCCTATGTGTCTTTCACGGTGTTGAACAAGGTGCAGGAGAGGAGTCTCCTTCAAGGGAAAGTCAATATAGTCACCTCAGCAAGAGCAGACTTGATGGACTGCATGATCTCCTTCTGCTAGCAAACTGTTATGATCTCTTATGTTCTTGTGTTCTAAAGGGGGTGTGGGGGTGAGCTGACATGCATTAACATGCATTGGGTAAGAGTTATGGACACAAACAGGAAGCCCTAAAGAAAATCAAGGCAATGGGTCTAGATGATCCACCAAAGGGTACTAAAGGAGCTGAGCAAGGTGCTAGCAACTCCTCTGGCAACACTATTTAGCACATTTGTGGAGATGGGGTGGTTCAGAGGACTGGAGGATACTAATGTGGTCCCTCTCCACAAGAGCAGCAACAGGTAGGAGGGTAGCAATTACAGACCAGTCAGGCTTATATCAGTGGTGGGGAAATTAATGGAGTCCCTGCTGAAGCAGAGACTGATAGAATACCTGGAAACAAATGGACTGCAGGATCACTGGTAGCATAGCTTCACAAGGGGAAGTCATGTCAAGCAAATCTCATGGATTTCATTGACTGTATAACTAGGTAGGTAGATCAGGAGAGGGCAGTGGATGTGGCCTATCTGGACTTCAGTATAGCCTTTGACACTGTACCACACAGGAGGCTAGTAAAGAAAGTGGTAAACTGGGCATCTAACTAGTTGAAGGTTAGGAGGCAGAGGCAGTGGTAAACCATCAGTCACTTAGAGGATGAGAGTATCCAGTGGAGTACCACAGGGATCGGTACAGGTACTGTCTTCTTTAATGTCTTCATACTGTGAGTGACATTGCTGAGGAACTAGAGGAAAGGTTTGTGCCTTTGTAGATGACACAAAATCTGTGAACAGGGTGGACACCCAGGAGAGGGTGAGAGAATACAAAGGGATCTTGGGGAACTAGATGAGTGGTCTAGGAAGTGGCAACTGAGTTTCAATGCCTTAAAGTACAAAGTGATGCACCTAGGATGGGGAGACCCCAGGGCTATGTATAAGATGGGGGGGAGGTACTGTAAATACAATTGCTAAGCACAAGAGAGATCTTGGGGTTAATCATGTCTGATGACCTCAAGGTGGTAGGATAGTGTGACAAGGCAGTAGGCCATGCTAGTTAGATGCCGAGGTGCATACGGAGGGGGATTTCTAGGAGGAGAAGGGAGGTGGTGTTGCCTCTGTATCACTTACTTGTTTGACCCCACCCTGAGTACTGTGTCTGGTTCTGGAGGTTGTACCTCTGCAAGGACACTGATAGGGTAGAAACTGTCCAGAGGAGGGCTACCAAAATGATGTGGGGTTTACACATAAAACCATATGCAGAGAGGCTGCAGAAGCTCAACATGTTCTCCCTGGAGGAGAAGAGAACAAGAAAGGACATGACTGAAACCTATGTGTACTTCACAGGGTTGAACAAGGTGCAGGAGGGGAGTCTCTTTCACTGGAGAAGGAGTACCAGAACACGGGGACGTGCTACCAAGCTTAAGGGGAGGAAGTTTAAGAAGGATGTGAGGAAATACTTTTTCACAGAAAGATTGTGGACTCCTGGAGCACTATGCCAGAAGTGATGGTACAGCAAAGCTTCAATCTTGCTTGGCATAGGTACATAAGTGTAATAAGTAGTGGTATGGCAGGAGGCAGGGACACCTGTGATGAAATAGAGTCCAGGATGTAGTAATAGGCAGGGAAAATAAGGCTGACTAGATGGGCCTACTAGTCCCTTTCTGCCAATATAGTCTATGTTTCTATGTAGTACCTATCAGGCCAATGGTGTAAGAATGCTTACATGATGTAAGCCATGGTTTACACATTTATTATTATGGGGCAATATTTTGCCTACCTCAAGGGCACCTTTTGCTGCTCTTTCTGATATTATGATGTTATTTATGTGCTCTGTGTAAGCAAGGCACTAAGCAAATGTACAAAACTGAGTGGTGCCTTAGTTTTCTCTCATACTTAACATAGCACTGAAGTATACAACTGAAAAGCAAAAAACGGGGTATGTATACAGCTGGAGGCACAACAAAGGGTTGTGTATATAACTGTGGTAAAACCAGGGTTAGGGTGACAAACAAGGTTATGGTGTACACAACGGTGTGCAAACTTTATTTTGCTAGCTACTGTACACTTCTACATCAGGCAGAAGTCACGTTGCAGCATGACCTTCTCCGGTTCCTGGAACTGATCAGAAACCAGTGGAAAAATGCAAAATATACTGAAAATAAAAAATAAACACCTAACTAAGGCAGAGTTACTGAAGTCTAACTGTGAAAGCTAGAAAATAGTAAAACATATCTAAAACAAACTGTAGACCAGAAGGCTGGCACTGAACGTAGGGGTAATTGCTCTCATCAGGTGGAGAAGCACATCTACGTTAGAATACTAGGGGGAGCAAGTCCTCAGTGCAGTGTTTGACTTGTATTCTAAGTTTTAAAATTACCATAATTTCTATCACCAGGGCATCACACTCTGGTAGGATGATGCTTGGTTTAAAGTATCATTGATGGATTCCTGAAGTGCTGTGCGGAATGCTAAATTCCACTAGCGGAGTTAGCACAGAATGACTATTCTGCCGACGGAATTTTTGCCACAGTTTCACTGGATCTTCTGCAGAATTCTGCCTGCTGTGATCTGCAGAACTATGTTCTGTGGAACAGCATTTTTCCACAGAAAATCATTCAGCAACCATTTCCACAGAAAATATTGAGCTCCGCAGAATAGTATTCAGCAGAAATGTTTTGGAAAACTCATTCCATATTTTTCTGCTGCAGAATTCCATCATTCTGTTTCCAGTGAAATTGAGAGGAATTTTGAAAATTCTGTGAAATTCTGTTCCACTGGAATTTGAAAATTCTTCACAACACTAGATTCCTGTTGTTTGAAACTTCAAAGGTCTGCTATGCTGGGCTGCCCCAATGGCTAAGTGGCAGCACATTGCACTAGCGTGTAGGTGACCTCAATTCGGGAGCAAGTTTGGGTCACTGCATTAAGAGGCAGGCCAGGCCAAGGTAACTGCTGGCAGTGAGTTCCTCCACCACAGCGACCCCTGCAGCTGGGCCAGGGAGCATGCTCCTGCCACAGGGATAGCTGCGAGCATGCGAGGCCACAGGCTGTGCTAATGTCAGGGGAGGAGAGGTGAGTAACCAGAGACAAAAAATCCACTACTGTCTGAATGACAGTCTGAGCCTTGGTGTCTCCCTGGGTCCTGCTGCCTGAGGGTCCTGGTCCTGATCCACACAAGTGTGTGGGACTGCTTCAGGAGGGATGACCTCACCTGAAGCCCCTATCATGGAGGACAAGCAATGGGAGTAGCTGGTGGGATATCAGGGTCCAGAGGGACCAAGGAGGCTATGGACCTGATGGGGTACATCCCTAGGATTAGGGTATTTTCTGGGAAGAACATCAGTTGTGGGAAAAAGAACCACTGTTGAGAAAAAAAATATCTGCTATACTTACTGTATGGACAATGAACCTGAATGCTCCTATCCTGGATCAGTAGTTAGCAGCATTTTATAATGGGTAAATGCTTTTATATGCTTTGTTCTGCTTCCCCAGATTATCCTGGGTCTCGTTGTGCTGAAATCATGGAAACCTGTTTCTTTGGAGTGCTTGAAGCTGTACCTCACCTAGGGAGATGCTTCCCAGGACCTCAGTTGTCCTTTCCTGCAGACTGGAGTGGCAAGTGAAGGGTCAAGTCACAGATCAGCTTCTTTACATGCTGTCAGAGAGCCTACTCTTTATTTTCTGCTACCTTTCTTATGGGCCCTGTACCACCACTCAGTATGGCTCACTTTGGATATGGGCAAGGAAGGAGTGGAATCTGGCAGAGACTGCTGGACTTCAGGAGGGCCAACTTTGGGAGGATGGGGGAAGCTTGCCAGAACTTTGTCTGCCCATCTATGTGGCTAGGGTCACCAGTCAGGGGGTCAGGTCACCCCAGCTGAGTCCTCTTCTACACCACTAGAAAGCCTGCCGTTTGTTTTCCTGGGCAGCAACGGGAACTGCTAACACTTAAAACTGCCCTGTATTTGAATTCATTTCAAAATCATATGAGCTTACCCTCCATAACAGTGACAAAGGACAAATGGCAAGTACTATTGGTGATGCTAGTAAAGGAGGGCAGGATGGGGGAAGGGTGGAAGGTGGTTACCCTTAATGCTAGGATCCTTGGGAGGAAAACTGCAGAGTTACAGGTGCTCATGGCAGAGGGAGAGGTGGACATTGTAGCCATCACAGAAAAATGGGCCACCCAATACAATGACTGGGACCTGTCTGTACCAGGGTACAGGTTATTTCGTGAGACAGGGTGATTGGAAAAGGAGGGGTGAGGCACTATATGAAGGAAGGACTGAAGTGTGTAAGGAAGGGGAGGAGGGTAGTACAGAGTCACTTTGGATGCTAATCAGGACTCCAAAATAAGATTCTCAGAATGGAGTGGTGTACAGGCCACCATCTCCAGATGGGGAGTTAGGGAACTAATGGAACAGATCAGGAGGACCTGCGAGAAGGGTAGTATGGTGATTGTAGGAACTTCCAACATGCCAGGAGTGGACTGGAGTACCAAACAACCTGGAACAGAAAGGAGCAGGTACTGCTGGATGCCTTCTAGACGGCTTCCTGCTGCAAATGGTCAGAGAACCAACCAGGTTAGGCATACCCTTGACCTTGTGCTGGCAAATGGGGACTTTGTGAAAGAACTTACAGTGGAGGGAACCGCTGTCAGGGAGTGACCACCACTCAGTATGGCTCACATTGGATATGGGCAAGGAAGGGTGGAATCTGGCACAAGAGTGCTAGACTTCAGGAGAGCCAACTTTGGGAGGATGGGAAGTGGTAAAGGTACCTGGCCAGAATTCAGTCTAGTATGGACACTAACCAGAGGTGAGAGCTCATAAAAGCGGGGGATAGTGGAGGCAATCAAAACCTGCTGCAAGGCCCAGAGCAAGAAGGCTAGGGTTAAGAAACTGAGCTGGTTGAGCAAGGAGATCATGGAAAGGTAAGGAGGAAAGAGCTGCCTTAGGAGATACAAGAAAACAGGAGGGGGAGGACAGGAGGAGTACTGATGGAATCGAAGGAGGTGACAAGGGCAGTAAGGGGAGCCAAGGCATCTACGGAACTCAGGCTGGCACAAGGCATTAAGAAGGGGAAGAAGGACTTCTTTAGATACATCAGGGAGAAAAGGAGCTGTAAGGACCACATACTAAGGATTAGGAAGCAGTGGGGTTTGGTGGAAGCAGGGTGTGATAAGGTAGAAGCACTAAATGATTACTTCTGCTCAGTGTTTACTAAGGAGAAGAGGAGGGTGATACCCAAGGGGAGAAATGGCAGAAACAGAAGGTGACGGGGAAACCATGGAGGGCAGAGTTCGGGAGGGTTTGAAGGCACTGAGGGTGGACAAGGCACCAGGCCCAGATGGCATCCACCCCAGGGTACTGAAGGAGCTGGCAGAGGTCCTTGCAGGACCTTTGGCAGACCTATTAAATATCTCACTACATTCGGGTGTGTACCTCAGGACTGGAGGATGGCTCATGTGGTGCCCTCCACATGAGTGGACCCAAGGATGAACTGGGAAACTACAGACCAGTGAGCCTCACATCCATCATGGGTAAGCTAATGGAGACTATCCTGAAGGAGGCTGGTGGCCCTCCCAGAGGCCAAGGACTACAGGACAGCAGACAGCATGGCTTCAACATGGCAGATCCTGCAAAACCAAGCTGGTGGAGTTCTATGGCGTGGTAACTAGGCAGCTGGACAGCGGCCATGCAGTGGTTGTTCTCTATCTGGAGTTCAGTAAGGCATTCGACTCAATGCAGCATGGAAAGCTGGGAACTAAGTTAGAAGGCACAGGGCAGGTGCAAAGCTGGTGAGATGGGTAGGAAACTGGCTTCAGGGAAGGCAACAGAGGGTGGTGGTGGGTGGGGAGCTCTCACACCCAAGGGTAGTGATGAGCAGTGTTCCACAGGGCTCTGTGTTGGGACCAGTGTTGTTTGGGATAGTCACTGCAGACATATCATTGGACATCAAGAGCAAGATCAGTCTGTTTGCTGATGATACCAAGGTAGGAACGGTGGTGAATGACCTAGGGGGATGGCAGGGGTTGCAGGATGATCTGACAAAGCTTAAAACCTGGTCAGACACCTGGCAACTAGGGTTTAATGCCAAATAGTGCAAGGTGCTGCATTTTAGGATGAAGAACCCAAGGAGGAGTTACCAGCTGGGGGGAGTGCAGCTAGCCCAGAAAGAGGAGGAGAAGGATCAGGGGTGCTCATTACAGGGTCAATGAACAACTCTGCACAATGTAGGAAGGCAGCTGCAAAGGCCAACAAAATGCTGGGTTTTATTGCAAGGGGTATATCCTCGAGGAGGGAGGAGGTGATTCTGCCACTGTATAGGTCATTAGTTAGACCGCACCTGGAGTACTGCGTGCAGTACTGGCATCCATATCTGAAGAGGGACATAAGTTACTGGAGGGGCTGCAGTGCAGGGCGACAAAGATGATTAAGGGGCTGAGGGACTTATCATACGAGAGGAGGCTGAGGGAGTTGAACATGTACTCGCTGGAGGAGAGGAGGGATGGGGGACATGATTGAAAAGTTTAAGTGCATGAAAGGAATAAACAAGACAGGTACAGAGGTGCTGTTCAAAGTAAGAGAGGGGAGGGACACCAGCGGCCATGATATGAGACTTGAGGGAGGAAGGTTCAGGAGGGAGATGAGGAGACACTTTTTTACAGAGAGGGTGGTGGCTGGGTGAAATGCATTACCTGCAGAAGTGGTATCCAGTAGAACAGTGGACTGCTTCAAAAGGGGATTGGACAGACTAAGGGGGAGGGTCAATGAAGGGGAAGGGTGGAAGGGAGAGGCATCTGCAGAATAAGGGGTGCTAGCTGCACATTTGAGCAGACTTGATAGACCTTTAGGACTTTATCTGCTGGCAAATTTGATATGTTCGTATGCTGCTGCCCCTCACAATTATTCAGTCAGTTGGTTGCCTGGATTTTCATAAGTGAGACAAGACTTTGTCTATGTAAAGTCTGTCCATCCTCCTTACAGCTACAGAAGCTTGTCAGAACCTTGTCTGCCCATTTATGTGGCTAGAGTCACCAGTCAGGGGGTTAGGTCACCCCAGTTGACTCCTCTTCCACACCACTAGAAAGCCTGCCATTTGTTTTCCTGGGCAGCAACGGGAACTGCTGTCACTTAAACTGCCTTATAGCTGCCTGAATTCTTAAGAGAAAGGCAGGACTTCAGCCAAATAAAGGTCTCCTGTATTTGAATTCATTTCAAAATCACAACTGCAACTTGCCCAAAAGGATGAGCTGAAGTACTTTACAAATAATACAACAAAAAAAATGTAAGAATAGTTACATAAAAGGTACAGGGTAGTTCCAGATAAAAAACTGCTAAACCATGTACAAATCCTTAAAACACTACTTATAAGAAATGGATAATACAATATGGCTTTCGCTTTTTTCATAATATACACATTACATACACAGAGGCATTGTTCACATTTAAGTTAGGTAGCTAACAACAATATATTCAGCATACATTTTGATTCTAACCCATGGTTCTAACCCATATCTTTACAAACGATAACAGTGTCTATGATTAGGGCTATATACTGTACCTCTGAAAAAACTAGCCATTTTCCCCCTTCTACAATCCAGTGTCTCACACACCTTATTCCACTCTTTTTCCACCTTTCTCATAGATCTCTCTTTGAAAACTTTGCTCAGTCACAAGGCTGGAAAAATGTGAGCTTGCAGGGTTCTTGTGTAACTCAAAATTTTGACTGTCTGAAACCTTGCCCCCTGTCTAGTACCACATAAGTGGTAATGACGACTTTGTTCATATGTGGTGCAGTTTAGTGCTTTGCTTCACAGGGAATGTCAGAGATGTAGCACAACTTGTATCATTTGCATATCCATGATGAAGTACCTGCAGCCTAAGGAATTCATGTATTCTGATTTGTGGTTAAAAGCAAGTAAAGCATGTTCATATTTAGGTAAGGAGTTGTGTTACTCTGCTTACCTGTGTTTTGAACACTAAAATTAAAGCATATTGGTCACTACACCATAGATAAACAAGAACCAGCACACCTAAAGGAAGCAAACCTGCAGGCATCCAACTTTATTGCCAAAAGATTTTATTGCTGCCTTCTACCTTTTTAATCAGTCATACATAGCAGCCACAGACTTACAGTATATAAACACTAGTGACAGCACCATTCTTTAATTAAGCATGTTTCTCTCTCATAAACTGTGCAGGAGATTCAGACACCAGAGCATCCCCTGAGTTACCGGCATCAAAAGCTGACATTTTGATGGTCTGATGAAAGTCAGATGACCAAAATGTCAGTATGTGATGCTAGTAACTGAGAGGGTGCTCTAATCGTCTAAAACTACTGCACAGTTTCTGAGAGAGAAACATGCTAGATTAAAGAATGGCAATGGCACTACTTGTTAAATACATCTGTGGTTGCTATGTATAGCTGATTGAAAAGGTAGACAACAACAGTAAAGTTTCTTTGGCAAGAACTTTGGATGCATGCATTCTGCTTCCTTTTGGTGTGCTGGTTACTGTAAGGCCCACTGGGGCTCAATCTGGATTGGAATACTTGAATCTGTCTCTGGGAACAGATGCACCCAGATCATTTGGTTGTCTGCAACAGAGATGAGCACTGATTTTTATGTTTGCTTGCAAGCATCTGCAAGAAACATAGTGCCATCATCCGAGTTTTCAGAGGTGTGTCACCCCCTCTTCCAATTCAGTCAGTGTGTTGGCAGGTGCGGCTCCAGTCCGCCAATGCATGCTGGAGCTGTCTATGACAGCTCCAAAATGCAGTGGTGTACAGTTGAAAGGGAGAGCTATGCTTCAGTGAGCAGTGATCAGATTTCGCCTGCTCATGCGCAGCCTCCCTACACACACACACACACACACACACACGCACTACGCACGCCGCGCCTGCGTGCTGCTTCCCCTCACACACTGTATAGCCAGCGGATTGTGCTGCGTCCCCAAAGCCTTCCACATGCCACGCTGGGTCCACCCGAGCATGACAAGTTATCGTATAGCTGACGGGGGTGCCCAATCCCCCGTCGGCTGCACTGTCCCCCGCCCCAAGAGTACTGGGTGCCATGCTGGGAGCCCACCTCAGCGTGGCAACTGATGCTATGGCCGACGGGGGTGCCCAATCCCCTGTCGGCTCCACGCCTCCCCAACCAGTAGTCCTTCTATGCAGGCTCGTAAGTTCAAAATTTTCAATATTTTCACTCCAGATTTTCAACATTGCCATTTTACCACATCTTCTTATGAGTAGTACAGCTGTCATTTTTCACATCTCACCCAAAATGTGTTTCTGCCTATGTAGCGCACAATGGTGTAGTCGGTGTGCAAAATCAATGTACAGAACAAATTAAGAAAATCACAGTGACACTGTTCATGAGCAGAGCTCTTAAAATGGCTATGTTGAAAATTTGGTGAAAAAAATCCTAAAATGACTGTTTTACGAGTGTGCGTTGCGCAGTTCCTACGCACACTCGTAAGTTTGCGAATTTTTAATATTTTCATTCCAGATTTTCAACATTGCCATTTTATTAGACTTCCTTATGAGCAGTACAGCTGTCATTTGTCACATCTTGCCCAAAACATGTTTCCGCCCATGTAGCACACAATGGCGCAGTTGGTGTGCGAAATCAATGTATGGGACACATTAAGAAAATCATAGTGACACTGTTCATGAGCAGAGGTCTTAAATGGCTTTGTTGAAAATTTGGTGAAAAAAATTCCTAAAAATGACTGTTTTATGAGCGTGCATTGCGCGGTTCGTACTCACGCTCGTAATTTTGCGAATATCAATATTTTCACTCCAGATTTTCATCATTGCCATTTTATAACACTTCCTTATGAACAGTACAGCTGCCATTTTTCACATGTCGCCCAAAATGTGTTTTCGCACATGTAGCGCACAATGGTGCAGTCAGTGTGCAAAAGCAATGTTTGGGACAGATTAAGAAAATCACAGTTACACTTTTCATGAGCAGAGGTCTTAAAATGGCTATGTTGAAAATTTGGTGACAGAAGTCCATAAAATGACTGTGTTACGCGTGAGCATTGCGCAGTTTCCACGCACCTCGTAAGTTCATGACTTTGTAATATTTTCAGTCTAGATTTTCACCAGTGGCATTTTCCACACTTCCTTATGAACAGTACAGCTGTCATTTTTCACAACATGGCCAAAATGTGTTTTCACACTTTCAGCGCAGAGATGCGTGGTCACTGTGGGAAATCATTGTTCGGGACAGATAAAGTAAATCACAGTGACACTGTTCATGATCGGAGGTCCCAAAATGCCTCTGTTGACAATCTGCTGTAAAAAATTCCCCAAACTAATTACATTATGGGTGTGCATTGCACAATTTCCATGCACACTCGTGACTTCACCAGTTTTTTTTAATATTTTTACTACAGATTTGCAACATTGCCATTTTTTACACCTCACCATGAATGGTACAGCTGGCATTTTTTACATCCTGTTCGGAATGTGTTTGCACCTGTGGTGCTAAATGCCGTAGTCGCTGTGCATAAGCAGCTTTTGGCTAACAAACTGATATTGCCACTGTTCATGAGGTGGTGTCACAAAAAAAACATGTTAAAAATTTGGAGTGAAAATACCAACGAATGCCTGAGGTATTACAGTTTCCAACCATAACGCCCAACCCCGTAGAGAATGACAGGCATCAGGGATGTGACTTGGGATTCTTGCCTGCAATGCTCATACCATTCCACACGCTGCAGCCAGTGAGAGGCATCGAGGTATGCCTTGGACTCTTTGGCTCCAAAGTTCACCCCAATCTCCTATACCACACCCATCTCACTGTTTTTTCTGATGGAATGGGGTGCGCATAAGGGCCAAAGACCCAAGGCACACCGTGACACTTGTCAGTGTCTGCAGGGTGGGGTGTGGTGAAATGGTGTGGCCGTTATGCCTGACGACCCAAAGGCACACCCCAATGCCTGTCACTCTCTGCAGGATGGTGGTGAGGTTGGCTTCAGTTCAGTACTTCACTGCCATTCCTATTACGCAGCTCTGTACTTCTACACTACCACTGCCAATGCCAGCAAGCAAACATTTGGCATTGACAAATGCTTGTTGAACTCCTTGTTGTGATAAAATAAACAAGACTCAGCACATAAACTTGGGAAGCTAGCTGAATACTGTATGTTTACTTGTAAAGCATATGAATGTATTGTTATCAGTCTGAACTGTAAGTGGGCTTTTGGAAGTGTATACCTTCACCAAGCACATCGCCTGTATACTGAATCTCCTTCTTAATTTCACCTACTCTGCAGTTCCTAAAATAAGCACAACATTTTCTCCCCATGTTTAATTCAGCTTCTGTACTTCTGCCAAGTGCTTTGACACAAACTACAGTGTGGTGAACACACCTAATGGCATTCTTCATTACTTAACATTTGCTGCTCAGGGGCACCTCCTCTTTAAACCCCTGTTCAATCTTAACTATTCCCATCCCCCATTAAACACATGCTCTGCCCTTCCTCACTTTCACTCTCTCCTTCCATGATCTCTGACCTGCCTCCACAACATGCTGCCATGGTCTGTATAAACGTGACGCTCTGCAGCAGTTGCTCTCACTCCAACTCCACAGTCTATGCCCCACCCCAAAATATCACTATTTGCTATAATTCTCATTACCTGCTGTTGCCATTTGCTCGCTTCCTTCTCACTTCACAGTCTTTGCTCTCCACAATGTCCCCCCCCATTCCCACTTTGTTACATTATCTGCTGCTCACCACTTAATTTGTCACTCTCCCTTACTGATCTCCACCCCTCCCCCCAAGAACTGTGGTACAACAGCATTTTGAAAAGGACCAATTTCTATCTAGAACAATGCTCTGCTATACACTATTCCCTGTTCTACACAATCTCTCACCTCCTCAAAATGCCACCATTTTCCGTATACATTTACTGCTCTCAGGCACATGCTTTCTCCACTTCCCAGTCTCTGCTCCCTGCAATGTGCCTCCCATTCCCTATCATTCACAATACCTGCTTTGTAGCACTTGTCCTCTCCCCCTTAATATCTGACCCTCCAAACTGCCACCACTTCTCATAATTCACATTGGCACGGGTCAATATGTCAGAAACAAAAACCAGCATGGCAATCAATGCTTCAAGCCAAACTGCGTGCAGCAAAATAAGGTCGATAAAAACACAGACAGCAACACAAACAGTGCACCCTTTTAAAAATAATGGGACTTTCTTTTTTTTTTCAGGGGGTCTTGTACCCTGCTTCCCCCTACTTGGGGGGGCTTTGCACTCCACATCTCCCGGACTTTAAATAACAACCTCAAGGGGGTGTGGACTTTGGGGATGGGGAGAAAATCAGGAAGGGGGAAAAAGTCAATTTAAATAAAAAAATACAAACTAAAAAGTTGCAACACCAGGAGACCTGGGGGGAACCGAATGGTGGTCCCAGGTCTCAAACCTTGTCATGTGCTGGTGCCTTAGCAACTGCACCACAGGAGCAGCTTGACCATGCAACAAACACACGGCAACTTCAACCCTTTCAGATATCAGCACAGAGTGACACGAGTGGCAGTAATTCCCTACTGCTATTATACCCCTGTCGCTCTAAATGTTTCTGCACTTTACCCAGCACGGTTATTGCTGCACTGTTTTTGTAGCACTATATTAACCAGGTACCATTCACTTTAGCTGCTCTGTCCCACTTGCTCTATGTTTTCCCCAATCTCAGCACCCCAACAACATGCCAAAATTTTACCTGTACATTAGTCGCTCTGCTACTCTTGCTCTCTCCCCCTATCTTTATTGCCCCAAAATGCTACCATGCACTGTCATTCACATTATCCACTCTGTGACACTTGCTCTCTATTCCTCCACTTCCAGATATCACCCCTCCTGAAAATGCCAGCATTGTCTCTATACATTAGCCACTCTGTGGCACTTACTCTCTCCCACCCACCCTCAAATGTCTCACTACTCTAAGTACTTCATATTGTTTCCTTCGTGCCATATGCTTTCTATACCTCCCCTCCTTGATATGTCTCTCCCCCCACAACATATCACCATTCTCCATATACATAACAAGCTCTCCAGTTCTATAAATGTTCTGTCGCATCTCTGACCCCCTTCAACATGTTATCATTCTCCAACTACATCTGCCAGTCTGTGACACTTGCTCTTCTTCCCTTCATCAATCTCTACACCCCCCAACTTGCCCCCATTCTCCATCATTCACATTACCAGCTCTCTAGTACGTGTTCTCTCCCCATCTTGCTATCTGCCCTTCCAAACTGCCATCATTCACTGTAATACACATTAGCTACTCTGAGTCATTTGCTCTTTACCCATCCCCTCCTCATTCTCTTCCCCCTGCACAACATGCCAACACTTTCCCAAACCATTAGCCATTTTATGGCACTTGCTCTTCCCCTTCCCTGATCTATGACTCCCAAAATGCTACCATTTACTGTCATTCACATCAGCTGCTTTGTGACACTTGCTGTCTATTTCTACCCTCCCAGATATCTAACCCCCCAATGCAAAATGTTGGCATTGCCTTACACATTAGCTGCTCTGCGGCAGTTACTCTCTCCTACCCATCCTCAGATCTTGCCACTCCTGGTACTTAATTTTACACATTTTGTGCCATTTTTTCTCTGGTCCTCTGCTTCCTGATCTCTCTCTCTCTCTCTCCCAACATACTGCCATTCTACAAGTACATGATGCCCTCTCTTGCTCTAACACTGTTTCACCCCACATCTGACCCTCTTAACATGCCACCATTCTCTGTATACATTTGCCACTCTGTGGTACTTGATCTCTCACCCACTCCCTGCTCTCTGACCCCTACACACCCCTATTCCCCATCATTCACATTACCTACTCTGTAGCACTTGATCTCTCCTCCTCCTCCACAGTATCTGCACCCAAACTGCCTCCATTCATTGTACTTTACATTAGCTGCTCTGTGCCACTTGCTGTATATCCATCCCCACCACGATCTCTGCCCACCACATCACTCCAACATTTTTCCCATACGTTAGCCATTATTTGGCACTTGCTCTTCACCCCCGATCTCTGCTACCCACATTAAATGCTGCCATTCACTTATTCACATTTACTGCTCTTCAATGCTTACTGTGTCTTCCTCCACTCCTCCATATCAGCCTCCCCCAAATGATGGAATTGTCCCTGCACATTACCCACTCTGTGGCACTTACTCTCGGTTCTTCTCCATGACCTCTTTCCCCCAAACATGCTGTCATTCACCATCACTCACATTACCTGCTCTGTGGCAGTTACTGTCTGTTCATTCCCTCTCTGATATCTTCTCCTCCAAAATGCTGGGATTGTCCCTATATTTTAGCCACTCTGTGGCACTTGCAGTTTTCCCTTCCTCCCTGATCTCTGACCCCTCCACAAACCTGCTGCCTTTCACTATCATTTAAATTAGCCACTCTGTGGCACTAGATCTCTATCCCTCATCTCTCCAATTTCTACCCCCAACATGCCCATATTTTCCCTATATTTTAGTCACTCTGTAGCACTTGCTCACTCTCCTCCTCAATCTCTGCCCCCTACCCAAACCTGCCGCCTTTCTCCATCATTTGCAGTAGCTTATCTGCAGCTCTTGGTCTCTATCCCTCCCCTCCCCAATTTCTGCCCCCCAGCCTGCTGGCAGTGACACTGACCTACACATTGGCTGCTCTTCAGTTCTCACTCTCCCTCCTCCCCATTCTCTGCCTCCCCCAATATGCTATTATTCAGCATTATTCCCATTAGCTACTCTGTGACACTTGTTCTGTATCCGGCCCCCCCAATCTCTGCCCCCGAACATGCCCATATTCTACTTGTACATTAGTTTCTCTGTGGCAATTCCTGTCTTCCCACTCCTCAATTTTTTGGGATTTGCACTCTTCCCCACCCAAATCTTTATACCCACAAATCTGCCACCATTCATTATAATTTACATTAGCCACTCTGTGGCACTTGTTTTTTTTATCACTCATTTCTCTGATATTTGCCCCTCTCCATGCTGCCATTGTCCAAATGCCTAATTGTTACTTTTTCATTGCTCGTTACTGTTGTTTGTATTGTTTATAACTCACTTCTACTGCTTACATTCCTTTTCTACTGTACCCTTCAAAATGCAGTACTGCCACATACTTTTTGGGTGCACATCCTTTCATTTCTATCTATGTTTCTCATACTACCCCAGTGAATTTGTTCTCATTTGGTATGTTTCCATTAAATTTATGTTTCTAAAATAATGTGCATACCCTAGAGTACACATCTTTGTTTCTTACTATGCAGGCTAAACTAATCTTGTTCATTACTCTGCCTACAACCTTATCCCTTCCACTATACATTTCAATAAAGAAAAATAAAATCAATAAGAGGTGAATGTATTTCAAGTTTTATTTCTATCCACCACACCACTCAACAAATCCCCCATCTCCTCCTCCTTTTGACATTACCCTCACTAACATTTCTTTGTAACAAAGTTTGACTTTAACTTGCATGAAAGTGGTCCAGAACAAATTTACAACACAATATCATGATGCAGTTTCATAAACTTTGCATTATTTCAATGATTCAGTCCAAATGCAACTAATTTCAGTCTTACCATGTTTGTTATAAGGGTGAGTGAAGTGTCCTGATGGCAGTTTCGGTTTGGCTTTGATGGGGTGGGGTGTGGATTCAGTTTGGCTTTGATACTACAGCCAAATCACTTTGGCTCCCAATGTAGTAGTCACCATAGGGCATAAAAATACCCTAAAGGAGAAGAAAGCCATGAGGTCAGCAATGGACATGAATTACTATAGTTTGTGCATGGTAGGTGGCCTTGACGTGTCACAGCTGGGGATCTCCACAGTTCCAAGCACATATGACTGCAAAGGACCCCCATCAGAGATACAGGAATTCATAATTTCCTTTGCTGACCTCAAGGCTCCCCCTACACTTCATGCCAATTACTACATTAGTTACACACAGGTTTTAAAGGAAAAATATGCATCCAAAATAAAAATGTGCTAGTATTTTTATTAACGTATTTATTGAATTGTTTCACCAGGAAAGATACACTGAACAACTTAATGATTGTCTCACGATACATCCTGGGGGAAGGGGTAGTGGGATGTATAGTAGCAATGACAAATCGTACAGCAATACAGAGGTGCGATTAAATGCAGCAATAAAGAGGTACAATAAAATACAGTACAATACATACATTCAAGCATGGTCAGGGAATATGGAACATAGTAAAAAGTACATCCATGTGAGAGGCATCCATTTACAATACATGAGGAGCATAGATGATGCAGGTATACAGTACATAATACATATGAATAATTAAGAACAATGCTAAGACATGGACCTAGGTGGAGTGCAACAATAATATGTGGGTGGTACACTGCAGCAGTCACAGTAGCCTGGATGTAAACATAGGTGAGCATGTCTCGAGGTTAAGCACTAGACCAAGGGGTAGGGTAAGTGCATGAGGTAAGGGGGCAGGAGAGAAGGTGAGAAAGGACTTAGGTAAGGAGGGGGTCAGAAGCAGGTGCAGGAAGCAGTGAGATAGTTGTGTAGTGCAGATGTAAGAGAAAAAAGGGAGGAGGAGAAGTGGATTTGAGGAGGCAGAGAATTTCACAGTTTAGGTAGGTGAAACGAAAAGGCTTTCTGGCCAGAGGATGTGGTTCTGCCAGGGATAGAAAGGGTGTGAGTGTCAGCATGGGATCTCAGGGAATAGAGGAAGGGGGAAGGGGTACCAAGAGTGGAGGAGATGTATGGGGGGAGTGAACCAAGCCAGAATTTAGAGATGAACTTAGCACCATGTAAAGCTCGCCGATCGTGGAGGGGAAGGAAATTGAGGGAGTGGTAAAGATCACAATAATGGGTTAGGAGGGGAGCGTCAAGAGCAAAATGACAGAAGGAGTTGTAGAGAGAGTCCAGTCTGGATAAGTGGGACTGTGGGGCAGCACCATAGACTATGTCGCAGTAATTGAAAATGGGCAAGATCATCTTCTGTACCAGCTCGCGCCTGGTGGCAAGAGGGATGCAGCTGCGGTTTCTGTAGAGGGCACTGAGCTTAGGCCTTAAGTTTTCAGAACAGCATCTACATGTACAGAGAAGTCAAGGTCTCTATCCAGCCAAATGCTGAGATACCTGAATGAGGAGACATCCTCAAAAGCAGTGCTGTCAAGGGTGTGAAAGGAGGGGAGGTTGCTTAGCGAGCAAGTCTCTGCCTTGTGCCGAAGGACATGGAGACTGTCTTCTTGGCATTTAAAAATAGTTGGTGTGAGTTAAACCAAAGTTGGACCTTGGTGAAGTCATATTGAAACCTGGCAGTGACATCAGGGACTGATTTACCAGAGGTTAATAGCACTGTATCGTTAGCATACATGTGGATGCTGGATGATGAGCAAACCTGGGGGAGCTCATTTAAAAAGATGGAGAACAGGATGGGGCCTAGCACTGAACCCTGGGGGACTCCAGTGGTAATAGGCGGGGGGGTGAGATAACATCAGCTATTCCAACTGATTGCGACCTGCCGGACAGGTAGGCACTGAACCAGCCTGTGACAGTAGGGGAGAATCCAGCTGCTGATAAACTATGTAGGAGGAGGGGGTAAGAGACTGTGTCAAAGGCTTTGGCTAAGTTGACAAAGATAGCTGAGGTAATGTTCCCTTTGTCAAAGCCTGAGGAGATGGTCTCAGTTAGCCTCAACAGAGAGGTGGTGGTGGACTGGGCTTTCCTGAAGCCAGACTGGAAAGGTGTGAAGAAAGCGTAGTCAGAGAAGAACAAGGAAAGTTGGTTGAGTGCTATGAGTTCTTGGAGTTTGGCTAAGGTAGTTAGGAGAGAGAGAGTTCGAAAGTTCCCAGGAGAGGTGGGTCCCCTTAGGGAGGGTGGACTATATGTTTCAAGCTGAGGACAGTGGCAGACTCAAAGGAGATTTAGTATCAAGGAGAGGAGATAGGCGGCAGCAGGAGCAGAGAGGAGAGAACCTAGGGTCAAGGCCATCAGGTGAGGAGCCTTTGGTAGAATCAAGCAGGAGAGCTGATAGAGTAGTTTCAGGAGAGACAGGAGAGAAGGAGACTGAGGGGGGGAGGTAGGGGTGAGGGATGACGTAGGGGGGCAGAACAGTAAGGGGGAGGGGCATATTGTGGGGATGAGATAGGGGCAGGTAGGGGAGCAGTGGGTGGGGAGGTAGATGGGGACACCGGGGCAAGAGGGAGGTTTGGGAGGGTGCTAAGCAGCACAGAGGCACAGGTGACAAAGTGGGAACTGAAGCAATTGGCAATGGCCATAGGTTCAGAAAGGACAGCGTGGTTGTGCCTGACAATAGGTGGTGGTGTGTTTGAAGAAGGCGAGAAGAGGGATTGGACGACCTTCCAGAATTTGGATGGGTTGTTTGTGTTAGTCTGGAAGTTGGACTATAAATGCTCAGCTTTGGCTAGGCGGATGGCTTTAGTGCAGCCATTTCTGAGTTCACGGTAAAGTTTTGTAGTCACTAGTGCAGTTGGTGGCTTTAGCCCGAGGCCATGCAAGGTCGTGAGCTCATTGGCAGGCAAGTAGCGGAGGTAAGACCCAAGATAGGTGCACGCCATGTGCCCTAGTTTTGCGGAGCGGAGCATGGGAGTTCCAAATTTGTAGGAACTTGGAGCTGAAATGGGTAAGGGCCATTTCAGCTGAGGAATCTGAGGACAGGGGGTTCCAGTTGGTTTAAGTGAGATCCTGAAGCAAAAGTTGCAGGTTAAGAGATGCAAAAGGACAAGTGAGAATCATTTTTGCTGGAAGCTTGGACCTATGTTTTGTACACACTACAATGGTCATGTGGTGGTAGCTGATAGAGTCGGGAAATAGCCCCGAGGCCACTACATGTTGGGGATGGCAGGTGAGGACTAGGTCAAGCAGGGAGTGGTTTAGTGACTCATAGTTTAGTCGAGTGTGTTCCAGCATAAGTTGGCGGAGGTTTAAAGCATCTATGATGGAGCGAATTTGAGCCAGGGATGGGGCCAACCAGTTTACAGTAGCTTTAGGTCACCCAGGATGAATAGTTCACCGTCACTGGCCATTGAGGAAAGTTTTGTGACCAAGTCAGTGACATTAGAAGTTGGCTGCCCTGGGTGACAGTAGACTCCAGCGACGAAGATGGGGATGGTATGGGGATAGGAGATTTTTAAAAGTAAGGCCTCATGGGAGGATTGGACAGTTGAAGTGAAGGAGAGAGCGAACTGGAGGGTAGAGGAGGTGTAGAAAGCCACCCCACCGCCTCTTTCTGCCCTGTCCTGTCTAGAGATGGTAAAGCTAGGGATGGCGATAACATGATCTGGAATGTTTTTTTGTCAGCCAGGTTTCAGAAATTCTTAGCAAGAAGGCAGGCTTGACATTCAATATGGAGCCTGGAGTTGAAGCCAGTTTGCTTGTTCATAAAGGTCACAAGTGTGAGTATGATATGCTGCACCAGTTAATAGATGGCATGCCTTATTCAGAGATGTGGTGAGCTGATGTAGGGTTGTGTCTGCGGTGGAACCATAAATGACCAAACCGTAGTCAATAAAAGACACAATTGAACTTTGGATAGCCAATCTGAGGGCTTCAGTAGTAAGGCAGTGTTTATGCCTGTGTAGAAGGCCTAGATAAATGTTAACTGCCTTGGCAACATTCTCAACATGGTTGGAGTAGGAGAACATACTATCCAGAGTAACTCCTAGGTATTTAAAAGATTGAGTCTGATCAAGGTCAACAACCGCACTGTTTTTAATCACCAATTGTTTGGCTTTGTGCTTGCTGTGGGTGCCGTGGAAGAGCATGACCTTTGTTTTTTTGCAATTAAGCACCAACTTATGAGAGATGAACCAGTACTCAGCTTCAGTAAAACTTTTCTGAAGTTGAGCCTGAAGGAGGGTACGGTCAGCAGTCTTTGAGAAAATGACTGCATCATCCGCGTAGAGGAGTACTGATTCAGAACAGGATGCCGGAAGATTATTGAGGAAAGTGCTAAATAGAAGGGGTCCTAGTATCTATCCTTGAGGAACCCCAGAGCAGACAAGCAGTTTAGCAGAAAGGGCAGACCCTATTCTCACCTGTTGTGTGCAGTTTGCTAGATAGCTGGTAAACCACTTTAGGGCTTCTGAAGATATACCAAACCCAGCAAGTTGATGTGTCAGCAAATGGTGATTGACCGTGTCAAATGCTTTAGACAGGTCAATAAAGGTTGCACCAACAAGTTGACCCTGATCAAGAGTATGGTGAATGAAACCTGTGAATTTCTATAGGGCAGTAGACGTGCTGTGCCCTTTCCAAAAACCATGTTGTTGGACACATTGTAGGTTGTATTTTTCCAGGTGCTCCACAAACTGGTCAGCAACAATCCTTTCAAGTGCACTGGACAATTGGGGAAGAATAGATATTGACCTATAATTCCCAGGTAGTAATCTGTCCCCACTCTTAACAACTGGTGTAACCAGTGCAGATTTCCAGATCTGGCAGAATTGTGAAAGTACGAGAGAACGATTAAGAAACTTGGTGAGGGAGGATAGGACTTCATCTAGAGTTAGGGTAAGAAGTTTTAGGTCGAGGGAATCACTGCTTGTCCTAGTTCCTCCTAGAACTTTAAGTAGGTATGTCTTGGACTCGCTTTCTGAGATAGCTTTGAAGTAGAAACATGGGTGGGTAAATGCTTTCTCTGATTTGGTGGATGTAGGAGCTGTGCTGGACGGTTCAAAGAAATTTGGGGGGCAGAGTTTGGCTAAGGTCTGTGAAGGATGAATTAAATGTGCTGGCAATTAGCACAGGGTCATAGGTGATAGACAATCAACATTGAACATAGTTGGAGCCTGTTTGGATGCTTTCCCAGTAATTTCTGAGAGGTTTTCCCAGAAATAATTTTTTCTCATCTGCCCAGGTCTTGGCAAGGATGTCCTTATAATAACATGCTTTGTGCTCATGGATAGCCTGAATACATGCATTCTTGGCCATCTTATAGGCCTGTATGTCAGGTCGACTGCCAGAGGTCCTAGCCCTATGCCAGAGGTGGTCACAATCTTTCATTTGAGCCATTATGCTAAAAGAGATCCAGGGATTATCAAGTCCCCTGATCCTACGTGTCCTAAAAGGGGCATGGAAGCCACAGGCTTCTTTGAAATGTTCAATGAAGTATTACAGAGCTGAGTGCGGTGCGGTGCAGTTTCAATGTAAGACAAGTCTTGTTGTCAGAGGAGAGACTTTAGTGGCTGCAGGTGGACACGAAGAGCACTCTACTTGTGATTGTTCTGGCAGGGGGTTTGATAAATTTGTTAGACCAATAAAACTTGGTAGGAGAGTGATCTCTGATAGTGTTGGGCAATACTTCAGAATGGGAGATATGTGTTGGACGATTCATTAGGACCCAGTCTAGGACTGTGCTAGTCCCAGTCTTATAGTTTATCCTAGTTGGAGTTATTTTTAACTGGGTAAAGTTCAAGCCTGTTAACCCATCCCTATGACTTCTGGCACCTGACGAGAGCCAGTTGACATTAAAGTCACCTAACAGGATGGTTTCTGTGTCTTGTTTTAGACTCAAGACATAGTTCATTAGGGGTTTTAAGCCCTGTTCAGCAAGGTCTGGGGGGAATATAACCTGAGCCAATGTTGAGGACCTTGTTGTGTGCACCGAGCATAACCTTAACAGCAAGGATCTGAATATCCATAGCTGGTTCAGGGAGGGAAAGTGGATAGGCCAACAATGACTCGTTTAGGTATATGGCACAGCCACTTCCTCTTCTAGATAGTCTGTTCTGTCTGAAAAGGGAGTAGCCTGGTAGGATGATGGCCGAGTCGGGGTAGATGGTGACAGCCATGTTTCAATGACTGACAGGATATCAGGATCGTGTACTACAACCCAAGCAGTGAGGGCATCAAATATTTTTAACAGACTGCAGATGTTCATACTGGCCAGGACTAGGGTACCCTGTTTTTTTGTTGCCATTGACTCCATACGAAGGAGGGCCTGGTTTAGGATGTACACTCCCAGAGATGAGGAGAAAAAGGAGAATGAGGCATTTCAGGAGTTGTTTTCGTAAATAGATTGTAAGGGGATGAGATTTCCTCTTTAGATGTACTTTAACATGGCCCATAGGAGCAGAGATGCTTTTAAGTAGCACAAGAAAATGTGGTCAGTAGAGGACAGACAACTTCCATGTTTCATTTGCAGCCTGCTGTGGTGCAGCTTCCATGGGAAGAAAGGGGTGTAGTATGTTACATTGACACTGGTGACCATGCCAAGTGTGATAAGAAGAAGCTCTGTGGTTGGGAGAACAGGGGTACGAGATGCGGGGTGCCATCCAAATGACAGTGGGACCCAAATTGTGCAGAAAAGCACCAGAAATAGTTTCACACCTTGTGATGCCATTGGACAAGAGAGGAGCCAAGTGAGGTAAAGTAGGATTTAGTAGGGAGGCAGTACAAGGAAGGTATATAGCAAGTAAAGCAACTGTGACTTTAAGAGGGTAGACTTTCTTAATTGAAAGAACAAGATCCCTCTAGTGGCAGACCTGCATAACCTGCTAATGGAAAACTGGCCACTTATAAAACAAAATTAAAAAAATAGAAAAGCAATTAAAGTGACATTGCACCCATTATGTGGATTTAAGAAAATGGCACAATCTAAAAATGCTCCACACCAAATGCTGCTTAGCAATTAATACAATTATATCACTAACAAAAACTAGAGACTGGTGGCATCTTTGTCCCTGATCCAGCAGCATAGCAATTACCCGCCTACAAACTATCACCAAACCTACTATTTGATATAGTTAAGATTTGGGGCTTAGACACCCACCCAAGCAAGAACAGTACCAAAAATTTTGGTTTTGAAGATTTGAGTGCAACAACAGCACTAGACTGCTGCAGCAGAAAATGCCCAGGGCCCTTCTCCCATCCTCTCTGCTTGCCTTCAAAATGATCTTCTTTTCTTTCCCTTTTTCTGCCTAACAAAATCTGTGGAACTGCAGAGCTTACAAGTTAACTCAAAAAAAAGATCTTCACAAATTAGTGGATTTTGGCAATGTTTTTTCTGACAAAAAGAGTAAAGACAGCACAGCACACACACAGGAATGTCCTTCCCCACTGACACCAGAGCTATAATGGCACACAGAGCTGAAGAATGCTCAATTTTGCTGAGGTTGCACATCCTTGTTTGGTTGCTGAAGGTCAGGTAGCTTCCAGAAAGTGTTGCACATGCTCAGTGTATTTATAGCTGTGTCATGATCACTGAAGTGTCAAAGAACTAAACTGAGGATGGCAATCTTCAGACTGGCTTCAACTGGGTGGAAACTGATGAGGTTTAGTGGTTCACCTAATGCCCCTTTGGCTTCATGCTCTCACATAGTTTATTATTGAACATAATTGCCACACAGCCACCACAATCTCTACATTACTTTTTATAATTTACAAGTCTTGTATGTAAGAATGTATAATTCAATACCTCGCATATAGTCTGAATATTTTAATGGATATATCATTTACATGGCCATTGAAGTGCATCATTCTGCTTTTTTATTATTTTGATCAGCACTATATACATTCTCACAAAGCGCCTGAGTGTACGAATGCTACTGGTATTCTCATTAATTATGTTTTTACAGTGTAAGCCACTTTACATGGACATTTTGCTGCTTGTTAATTTTGTCCATGAAAACCAATGTCAGCAGTTGCTGGCAAGTGGCATCATGACATTGGAATTAGTAACAGTAGCAACCTTAGTCACGGAGCGCCACAGCAACTGCATTGTACAGTATCTTCTATTCTATATGTTCTTCAATTGTTTTGTTGTGTTTTATGCTATTTTTGTGTTTGCAATGGGTAGAGGTGTTGGGTAAAATCATTATTCTTTATTACAGTAGTGTGCTGTATTCTCTATACTGTACTGTAATATTTTTAAAACGACTAGCGACACTGAGCAATGGAGGGAGGGAGGTGGGTAAGATCCTTATTCTGTATTTAATATTTTTGTGCTGTATGTGCTTTTACTTCAGAGGGAGGGAGGGAGGGGAGGGTAAAATCTTTATTCTTTATTTAAGCATTTTGTGCTTATGTGCTTTCACTTAGGAAGTTTGTGGTGGGTAAAATCCGTATTCTTTTTTCAGCATGATTTAAAAGTCCTTTCTTAGGCACTGCTTCACAGCAACACGCCTCACTTAAAAAGTTGTTAAGAGTAATATGTCATGCAGCACTCAATGTGTAGGGGCAGAAGCTCCTCTCGATACTCACCATTATACTCCAGTCTGACTGAACATCCACTCTCTGCTCCATGGTTCACCATAGTGTCAGCAGAGCCATGCAAACATCAGCAGATGTGACTGGTGGAGGTTCATGTTCGTCCATGTCCTCTTCCACCTTGTCAACGTCCAGCTCTGGTTGGCTGGTAGGATGCTTGATGCCATCCAAAACCCTGGATATGTCATCACTTTGATTGATTTCTACCTCGTTATCTCCAAGATGGCACAGCGATGCAAAATCATTTTCTGTGAGGCCAGGTGGTGGTGGAATCAACTCTTCAACAGTGGTAGATGCCTATTGTTCATCCATACTTTCCAACTGTTTGAAACCAGCCTTAGCAAAGCAGTTATGGATAGTTTCACTGTAATGTTATCCCTTGCCTTTTTAAGCATTCAAACTACATCTAAGAGGTTTATTTTTTTTGCATGCAGTCAACAGCTGTAAGTTCACCCCCACCATCGATCTCCTCCAGGACCTGGGATCTCGTTTCTTTAACGTAATGCCTCTTCATAGAGTAAATGCCCCCTTGGTCTAGGGGTTGAATGATTGAGGTGGTGTTGGGGGGCAAGAAAATCAATTTGATATTTCTGATATTTTGTACATCAGGGTGCCCAGTGAAATTGTCCAAAAGTAAGGCTATTTTTCTGCCATGCAGTTTCCAGTCCCAAGCCCTAACCCAGTCAATGAAGATTTCACAGGTCATCAGACCTGTTCTGTTGCTCCGATAACACACTGCGAGGTGAGAAACACCTTTGAAACACCTTGATTGGTCAGATTTTCCAATGACAACCGATTTGAGTTTTTCAGAGCCTGTCTTATTGCAGCAGGCTAACACGGACACCTGCTCTTTGGCTTTTTTGTGTCCATGTGGCTGATCGGACTGGAATGTCAAAGTCCCCTGACAAACACACCTAAAAAATAACCCAATGTCACCTGCATTAAAAATGTCGTGAGCTGAGTAACTTGGTAGGATGTCAGGCAGAATGTCCCTTACCCAGTCTATAGCACCAGAACCATCAGTGCTCTGTTGTTCTCCATGTGTGTGCTTGTAACAAATGTTGTTGTGTTCCTTCCAGCACTGCAGCCAGTGATCTGTTTGGTTAAAATCTTCTTTACCCATTGCAGCTGCAATCTGCTTAGCCTTGGCAGCTAACAAAGGGCTAATCACCATCACCTCATGTTTCCTTACTGTAGTGAACCACAGTAATAGAGCCTCCTCAACCTCAGAGACTTTCCCCTCTCTTCTTCTCTTTCTTTGTAAGTTCTGGTTTGAGCACCACTCAGACCAAAGCTGCTCCTTGTTGTGAATAAGGTCTGACAATGTAGACTTGGAAATGGAGAGATGAGCTGCAAGGTCCCTTATGCTCATTTTGGGAAGAGCATCAATCTCTTTCAGTAGCTCGATTTTGCGAGCCAAAGGAATGCCAGGGCACTTTGACATTGCTACAAGACACAGCACAACGCTCACAGCTGACAGCTTACAATGGAAATGGAGATCTTTGGCAGAAAATGTCACTGAACTTCAGTGCAGGTGATTATCTAACTAGCGAGTGCAGTGAGCATGTTAAACGAGGTGTCAACAGCTACAGTCAGTCTCATAATTTGCCTCTTAGCTTTCCAAAGTTGCCAGCATGTAAGGTCCGCATTAAAAGGCTGAAACTATTAAGTAAACACAGGGCTTGGTTTTGGTTTTTGAAAAAATGTCCATCATAGCCGATTGTCTGCGTTAAGCACATCCTCATTATGTGGCATGCACTGTACTTTGTTTTTATTTCTTTATTGTACATATGCTCCAAAAATGCATACAGTGGATATTCATAGGAGGATTCACATTATCCGCTCTTCGTCACTTGATCTCTATCCTTCCCCTCACTGATTTGTTCTCCCCCCAAATCATTGTTGTTCTCTGTATACTTAAGCCACCCTGTAGCACTGCCTTTCTCTCCTTTGCCCAATCTTTCCCCTTCCCCATATTTTAGCCCCTCAACACACTACAATTATCTGTACAAATCACACACTGTATGGTAGTTCCTCTCCCACCCCTCCCTGATTCCCTCCACACCTCTCACCATCTATTATACTTTACTGTACTACACCACTTCTTCTATACCCTACCATCTCTGCCCCATCCTACTGTTTCCAACACTACTTCACATTACCTTCTGTGTTCCACTTTCTCTCTGTATCTTTCCTCCTCCATATCTACCATAAGCCCTACACTGCTGCTACTATCTCTATACATTAACTGCTCTCTCAGGACTTGCTTTCCACCTCTCGTCTATCCTTCTTTGACCCCCCAAAATACTTCCATTCTCAATATATCTTTGCAGCTCTATACCACTTACTTTCACTCCCCTTCTCTGATCTCTGCTCTTCCAAAACCCTTCTATTTATCATCATTCACATTACCTGCCCTCCCTTATTTTCTTTCTATCCTTCCCCTTTCAGTCTCTTCTCCCCCCAACATGCTGGCATTGTCCTAACATTTGCATTCCCAAACAAATGGAATGCACTCCAGCACAACTAAACGTAAGAATTATATATATGACTAAAAATAATTAAAACTATAAACTGTTATTCTGCAAAACAAAATATCACATTAGATCAATGATAATGCTTTTAATTGATTGCACAGTTTTCATTCATTACATATTTTTGCTAATTAAACATTTCATATGCTTTAAAATAAATTTATAAAGTCTACTGTCATCATTAACTGTTTACATAGATATATAAGCATCATTTGACTCTGTCTGTACCAATCTCCACATTCTCATTTGTAGCCCTGCCTGTTCTCTTTGAGTTTTCCATTGACATCAAATAAGGAATGATGTTTAGTGTGTCAGTGCAAGTCAGATCAACTGTACTTAACAGACTGCTTGCACCGACTGGTCTTTTTCATGACAAAACGTAATGTTCTGATCACTGTGATGATTGTTGGAGGAGTTCATATACGATATTATGATAAATTAAAAAAAAAAAGTTGTCTTACATTGTTAGCACTGCTTCTTGTTCACATAGTGGCTGCAACTGTTAAGACCCCTGCCACTGAGAGCAGAGTATCTCACGAGGATCAGATACTGATGTAAAGAAACAAACAAAAAGTGTTTTACTCTAGGTCTACTAAATAAATACAGCACCTGATCCATTTTATATTATATTGATACTGTACATGAACTCCTCCAAGAAGCATCACAGTAATCAGGACACTAAATTTTGTCAGGAAAAAGAATGGTCAACACAACCAGTCAATTGTTCTCATTCTTGCTGTCACACACTGAATGTCACTCCTTGTTTTACATTTTGAACCCACACTTATCTTGATAATTCAGGGTCAGAATCTAAGAAAACAACTGTTACATTGAGCCTCTTCATTTCCCAAGCATGACAATTTCAGCTACTATAACTGATGTTATTAATTTGTTAATTGAACTGCTGTGCTATCTATGCTCAACAACTACACAGCAAATACAAGCAAGCGAACATTTGCTTTGGCTGGTGCTTGGGTCTACATGTAAAGACCATGAACAAATTATATTATTTATTTATTTATTTATTATGTAACATCTTTGAGTTAAAAGCCCATTTTCAATGGATCCATGCCATTATATAGACAACATACAATAGAAAAACAACAAAATATAGAGCATACAGTAAAAATACTTGCTTCGATATTCAAAGGAGTTTCGTCTGGCGCAACATGGTTACACTGATGCAACTGCAGAAATGCACCACGGGGCTATATTCAAAAGGTGGCATTGTGCTGCACAATTCCCAATGCACCATGGAGCAAAGGTAATGTATGGGGCACTTCTCCAGGGGGCGTGCCCATGCATATGAGGCACATCCCAATATTCAGCCCAGGATGTGCAGTGCATCTGATGGCACATCCCAGAGATGTGCCACATATCTGGGCACAAAGTTAAGCCTGTAAAAAAAGGCTGAACTGGTAGCCACTCAGAGGTGGGCTGCTGTAGTGCAGGGTGCAACACAACAGCAACCAGCAGTGGGTGGCACCCCCCCCAAACACAATGCTCAATCTCCCACAATATGCCCTAGTAGTCTAGTGGATCCCCCTTCTCCATCCATAACCGCAGTTGCCCAAAATAAAGATGTCTTTACTTCCCTGGTGGCCTAGTGGATCTCCCCTTCCTGCCTATAACCCCGATCACCTGAAATAAAGTTTCTTTGCTTCCCTGGTGGTCCAGTGGTCCCCCCCCACTCACACTGGACCTCAGCCCACCAGCCCCACCCCAGTCACTGGAGGGCAGCAAATCCACCTACATACCTCCACAAGTTGCCCACCAAAATGACAGCTTACAGTATCTTCTGCAAGCACATATGGGTTTGTAGTATACTGTAATAGTCATTCACAACTTTGTTATCTATGTTATCCCTCTCTCTCACTGTAAGCTGTCATTTTGTGGGCAGCTGTGGAGGTATGTGGGTGGGTTTTCTGCCTGCTGATGACTGGGGGAAGCTGGGTGGGCTGGGGGTCCTGTGTGTTTGGGGGGTGGGGGTGCCACTGAACTACCAGAGAATTGAATCATTTTTTCGTACAGTGATCAGGGTTATGGACAGGAAGGGGGATCCATTAGACTACCAGGGCAGTAAAAAAACTTTATTTTGGGCTATCAGGGTTATGGGTGGGGAAGGGAGTACCACTGGACCACCAGGGAATGAAATGCTTCTTTATTATGGGGCTCAAGGTACAGGATGGGGAGGGTGGAACCACTGGACTTCCACTGATAGCAGCGCATGCTGTGCAGGGCGCCAGGTGCATTTCTGGCTGCGCCTCATCTAATCGTATAATGGCATGCTCATAATAGCATGCAAATTGCCTCTTTGTGTCTTGCATGCATTATGGCCCCATTTGCATATTTGGGTCTGAATGTCAGGAATTTGGCACAGTGTGTATCTGATGCATTGGTGCAATTCCCATTCCTGGTATTTAGACCTGTCTGGGGGATGTGTCACACACTGAATGTCACTCCTTGTTTTACATTTTGAACCCACACTTATCTTGATAATTCAGGGTTAGAATCTAAGAAAACAATACTGTTAAATTGAGCCTCTTCATTTCCCAAGCCAAAGGCATTTTTTGATGTACTAAGATGAGATGCGCCATCGCACATCTCTTTTGACTGTATCCCTTTGTTGCTCCAGCACAACTCAGTTACGCAGAGCAACCACTTGCACCATCACCAGGTGCACTTTTTAATATCTAGCCCATTGTATACAAATACATTTAAGCTTATCAAGTAGTCCTCATAATGTACTCTTAAAATCAAGTCAAGTGGAGGATATCACTAGGTAAATAAGTGAAACATTCAATTGCCTTAAAAACAGAAGGAATGCTGAACAAGAGTAGTCCTATGGAAGCTTTGAACAAATTGCATCTAATCATCTTTCTTGTATTTTATTGATTAGCAGCTGGTAAAAAAAATCTATAATATTGTTTGGTGACATTCCCAACAGAGTCCTTTTACTCAACAGACAAGGGTATTTTATTCTCAAATGTAGAGAAAGCCAATTAGTTAACTGATACAAACCACAAGTGTAATTTTGCTCACCCTCACAACAAATTTACAAGCCTAATTAAATATTATTCTAAACCTATTAAAACAGTGTCACACACTGCTGAGTAAATAATAAGTGCTAGTCAATATAAAAAAATAGAACTGGATACAATGAAATGTCTACCTTAATCAGTAAAGTTATTTTAATTTCTGTATTAAACACCTAACCTACAGTTGATCTTCTTCATCATATCATCCACATGTGGTAGAAATTATAACATGTGCTCCAGAGGGACACCCAGCTATTTAAATATTTTCACTTGTTCAAGTTTTTGTCAGAGTATATAAAAAAAATCTAGTTTTTTGATCAGTTCTAATCTGATTCTTACTAGTAAACAACATTACTTTTGTTTTCTTACACTTAAGCACTAAGTGATTATCCCTAAACTACAACCTTCTAAAATCCTGTTGCAGAAGTGTGGCTAGACAGTCAATGTTGGAGTGCCTCAAGAAGACCACCGTGTCATCTGTGTACAGTAGACTTTTTATAGGCTGACAAGCTTTTGATAAACAGTTGGCAAATAAGCTTAACAATAATGGCCCATGGATTCAACCATGAATCACTCCAACAGTGATAGTCTTCTGTTTAGAAATTGAACATTCAGTTGTCACCTTTTGAAAATGAGAGGATACATACTCCTTAAACCAAGAGCCTGTATCCCAAGACAATCCTAATTAAACCAGTTTCTCCAATATTAATTTATGACTAACAAGAGGCCTTTGTTGGGTCTATAAATGTCATTCCCACCAGGTCTCCACTGTCTAAGGCTTCATGAATATATTTAATCAGTTCAACAAGTACTGAAAGCATAATATAGGATTTCCTAAATCCATGCTGCAGAACACACTGAACATTATACTTTTCCAAAGTAAAATCCTAGCAATTTTTTGTAGTCCACAACCTTCAGCTCTGAGTTTACAAACATCAGACATGGTATTTCCCATCTTGATTAACTTCCAAATTGGAGTTATTTGGTTTTTAGTGGATTTATAACAACATTATTCCTTTTGAACCACGTCTGTATCCATAGGAGGTTTCCCTGCATTGTACTATTTTGCTCTGCATCAAACATGTCAATGACAGATGTGTCATCCACAAATCTGATACATTTATCTAGTTGTCAGCAAGTCACAAATGAATCATCAGTAGAAAGATAAGGAGAGCCAATTTCATTCCCTGGTGGACCCCACCCTCTGTTTTTCCCTTCTTTGATTTACACCCTCTAGTTTCAATCCAGTCAGTCCTCCCTTGCAAGAAATCATGTATCCACCTAGTGAGATAAGAGGCACTCCCACTCTCATTCATTTCTTCTTAAAAGATCCTGCGGTTAAGAAGGCCAAAAGCCTTACACTAGTCTATGAGAATTACTCTCACATAATCCCCTTTATCTCAGGCCCTCATACAGAACTTCAACAATTTAGGGCTGTAATTGTTCTGGAACACCCTTTCCCAGCAAAGGTAGTTATCAGAAGCTACTCAGTATCCCTCAGATTCAATTTGCGATGTCTCCACATCACACTTCAGACCTCACCAGCACTGGTGATTATGTTGGAACACAGGATCAGACCCAGGTCTCAAACTTTGTGGAGCACTGTTCTACCAGATGGCATGACTGGGCCAGACATTTCTAGCCAACACTGAAGAGAGACTTTCACACTAGGACAAGCATTAAGAAATATAGTATAGAGACCAAATCTCATCTAATTTTCCTTCACATTACAAATAATTACTAAAATGCTGTCTGCGTGTTCACACATGAGATTTCTCTCTCACAATCCAGCAGCTACTCCCATTGCTTGGGACATGGGCATATGGCGATATCACAGACATGTATATGATTAAATAAACTGGAAAGGGTCAAGCAAGAAAAATAATTAAGTGTTTGGAAAACAGTCATATGTACAGAGATTAAGTAGCTTGGGATTGTATTCACTGGAAAAGAGAAAACTATGGTGGGATCTTATCAGTGTTTATAAAGCTTTAAAATGTGAGGATATGAGAAACTGTTTGCATTTAGAACTGAGGTCCTTCAGTAAGGAAACAAGAGGGCATAAATCTCAGCCATATGTCAAACACTTTAAAACTGTAAAGAGAGGATGTTGCTTCACTCGAAGGGGGGTCAATCTTTGGAATAGTTTACGTGAGGTAGTAGTTCCCAGTAAAAAGCTGAACATCTTTAAACAAAGGTTGGATCATTTCTTAGAAGAGGGATGGTTTGGTGGTCTACATAGCTGAGAAATCACTGGACAGGCTAGATGGGAATAACTCTCCCTCCTGTCTGTATGGCCTATGATCCTATGTTCCTATGTATTTACAACATCATAATTTGTTGTTATATGCCAATTGGAGTAAGTGGGTTCTGAGGTAACATGTCTACATCGAATAAATGTTATGGTTAGTATCAGCAAGAATATAAGTACAGAAAAATGCATGAAAAACAACTAAATATATATTATATATTTTAATGTTTGCAGTAGTTATAGATCCTCTTATGAAATATCACATCAGCAATCATAGTATCATCATGGTATCATAGTAAAAGCCAACAGAATAGGCCCCATGGTCTATCGTGTCTGCTCGGAAGTTAGCCCCCTACTGGGAGCTCACTTCTCCACCCCGTCCAGCCCCAGAGGTGGCCCTCCCTGTCCTTAGCTTCCCCCTGTACTTGTCCCAGCCCTTATTGAATCCTTCCACTGTGGTCTCTTCTACCAGACTCCTGGTCAGTGCGTTCCATGGTTCCACCACCCTCTCTGTGAAGAAGTGTCTCCTGCGCTCCCCCCTGTACTTCCCCCCTTCTAGCTTCCACTTGTACCCCTGGTAGTTCCCCCCTTTTTAAGCCTGAACACTTCCCTGGCTCCACCCTTATTTAACCCCTTTGCATACTTGAAAGTCTGTATCATGTCCCCTCTGTCCCTTCTCTCCTCCAATGCATACAGATTGAGTTCATCCAGTCTGTCCTCATAGGTCCTACCCTCCATGACCTGAATCATCCTGGTCACCCTCCTCTGGACCCTCTCCAGCAGTGCTATGTCCCTCTTAAGATGGGATCTCCAGAACTGCACACAGTACTCAAGATGAGGCCTAACCAGGGCATTAGACAGAGGGAGGATCACCTCCCTTCTCCAGGAGGTAATTCCCCTGGTTATGCAGCCCAGTATCCTGTTTGCTTTTGCTGCAGCTCTTTAACAATTCTCTGTGTTATTTATTTTGCTGTCCACCACTATACCTAAGTCCTTCTCACCCGATGTGACTTGCAGTGTGGTCCTCCACAGGGTGTATGCATGTCCCGGGTTTCTGACCCCCAGATGTAGCAAGCTACATTTCCCTGTATTGAACTTCAACCCCTACTTCCTTGCCCACCCCTCTAGGGTATCCAGATCCCCCTGCAGGGTCTCTCTCCCCCCTCCTGCCCGTCTGCCAGTGCTCCCAGTTTTGAGTCATCTGCAAAGAGACTCAACCTACTCCTAATACCCCCCTATGTCTGAGACATAGGCATTGAACAGGAGTGGCCCCAGGACAGAACCCTGGGGGATCCCACTGATGATCCTCCTGGGGAGGAGACTATCCCTCCAATCAAGAAAATAAAAGCACAGTTATTTATTTGCTGCAGTGTTGGCTGTGTGCAGTAGCCACCAAACCATTTGTTTTAATCATTTTGCTAAAAAAGTAATTCTGATGTATTTATTTATTGAAAATGTTTTATTTTATTTATTTATGTCTTTGTTAACCAGGTAGGTGCATTGATCCAGAGGACCATTTTCAGTCATAACCCATGCCACACAGCGGCAAAAGCAGTACATATATAAACAGTAACAAGATACAGTACAATGCACTTCCCTCTTGAGGTGGTTAGAAAGGTATACAAGATGTTAGCTTGGTTAACATAACAATGGGTATGCACTAAAATAGAAGGTACAGGTTACACATACAAATAATAACAGTATAAAAATCGAAGTGGATCAGGTTTCATAGAGTTAGTGCAGCACTACAGGCTACACACCATAATAGCATACAAATTACAAACGTTCATGGTTCAAATGCAGTATTGGCAACAAGGGAAGGACAGAGTTGAAGCAAGAGGGACAGACACATGGAAAGGAGGTAAGTGCAATTTACTCATGGGAGAGCATGGCTAGTAAGAAGGCTTTAGTGCTTTTGCATGGTGCAGAGACAGATTGCAGCCATGAGGGGCCAGGCTTTCAGGTTTTGTTTAAAAGCATGGTGGGTGGATGAATAGTGAACAGACAAGGGAAGCTTGTTCCATAGTGAGGGGGCTGCGATCAAGACAGCTTAATTTCCCATAGTAGTGGTGACTTGGGGAACTTCTAGCTGGGGGATTGAGGAGGCCCTGAGATTCCTTGAGATCACTCTTTCAGTCAGTAAGGGTGAATATGAGGACACGGGCCAGTTTTGGAGTGTGTTGTCTATGAGACAGCCCAAGGCATAGTCAAAGTAATCTTGTAGTGGGAGCCATCTTAGGGTCTGGTAGAGGGAGCAGTGATTGGAGTGGAAAGGAGTTAGAAGGACAAAATGACATATATAGTTATAGGTCGTAGTTAGCCATCAGAGTAGGGACGAGGATAGGTGACAGTATACCAGGGAGCAGTAGTCGAGGAGGGGCAGAAAGTTTTCACAAGCAGTGGCAAGGCGTACTTCAGCAGATAGGTACTGTTTGTGTCAATATGCCGTACCCAGCTTTTGGTGGATCCTTCATGTAGTTTGATTGACATGGTCAGTGAAAGAGAGGGAGGGGTTGAGGGTGACTCCTAAGTACTTAATTGATGTGACGTTGTCAAGGGGAGGACCAGCTGGGGTGAACAACAGGAGGGAGGATTTGGTTTCATTGGCCTTGGTTAGGAAAGGTTTAGAGATGAAGATCATAGACTTTGTCTTCTTTTCGTTTAAAAGGAGTTTGTTGGAGCGGAACCATTGGTGGGCGGAGCCGTAGTTGTGTGTGAGTGCAGAGGAAATGGAGTCGCCCGATTGTTGCTGTGATAGATGACTAGATCATCAGCACAGAGAAGGGCATTACAGCTAAGGCTGTCCCTGGGGAGCATGTTAATGCACATAGAGAAGACCAGAGACCCACGTATGGAGCCCTAGGGGACACCAGTGCATACAGGGAGGGGGGCAGTGGATGTTTTCCCTATAGCTGACTGAGACCTATTAGATAGGTAGCTGAGGAACCAAGCAGCAGGTCTGCTGGAGCAGCCAAAACGTAGCAGAGTTGAGTGGAGGAGGTGGTGATCAACCAGGTCAAACATTTTTGATAGGTCAATGAAAACCACATCTGTGGGTTTGCCCTGGTCCATGTTCCTCAGCATAGGATTGGTAAAGATGAACAGAGCAGATGAGGTACTATGTTACTTGCAGAAACAGTGTTGAAGGGGACAGAAGAGACTGTGCTTAGCCAGGTGCTCTGACAGCTGGGCATGCACTAGTTTTTCAAGCAGTTTGTTTAGGTGGAAGAGGAGGGAGATGGGCCTATAATTGTCCAGAGAGAGGGAGTCATTATCTTTGAAGATTGGTATGACATTGGCATGTTTTCAGGAGTCAGATACAGTAGCTGTGGTGAGGGTAAGATTGAAGTTATAAGTAAGGGGTTTAACAATCGCAGGTGAGATGAGTCTTAGGAAGGCAGGATATAGCCCATCACTGCCAGGACTTCCTTTTGACTGTAGGAACTTTAGTAGCTTGATGGTGTCAGTGTGGCTAATAGCCCTGAAATGGAAGGGTTTGGGCAGGGTGATGGTGGAGGAGGAGGGAGAGTTGTCCAGCTGAAGGTTCTGGGCAGTGGAGGCCGGGGGTGGGGAGCTTACTAAGGTAGGGTGATAGGTCGGTGAATTTTAAGTTGAAAGCATTTGCAATTTTAGCAGGACTGTGGGTGAGGCAAGCTGAGTTATCTGCCTAGTATTCATGAGGTTTAGAAGAGATCCAATGGTAGACCAGAAAGTACGTGGGTTACCAAGGTTGTTGCATTGTTGTTTTAGGTAAGGTTGGCACTTGAGCTTCTTGATTGTCTGTTTACAGGAGTTTCTCAGCTGCCGGTAGGCATTCCAGAGTAGTGGGTAGGGGGATGCTTTGTAAGCCTTCCATTTGCAATCCTGGTGTTTCATTAAAACCAGGAGTCCCCTGGATATCCAGCGTGTAGAACCGCCTCTTACTCTCCTGGTTGTGAGGGGGAAGAAGATATCCTGTATGTGACAGAGGGTGGAGGTGAAGAAGGTGACTGCATTATTGATATGGCTGTGATGGTACAGTAGAGGGCAGACCAGTTTATTGCCCTAATATCTCTGAGGACTGGCTGTGGGTTCTGGCAGCCAAACCTTCAGAAGAACAGGAGTTTGGTGGGGGGGCTATTTGACTTGGTCATTTTGGAGAATAGCTTTGAGCACAAGTGCTCTTTTACAAAGGTTACATGTCAATAACAGAGATTGCAAAGTAACATAACAGAAAATGAGTGAGTTCCAGTGGAATGAAGTCAAACAAGTACAAATATAATCAAACAAGTACAAATGAATAGGCTGGAATCTATTGCATACAATTTTACAATAAGGCAGGTAGACCAATCAGTGTAAAACAAGCATAGTAATGGTAATGGTACATGGCTTCAGAGCCAGAGTCTGACACAGTTCAAAGAGTATACCAGGAGGGGCTTTAGTTAGGATGATTAGCAGTTACAGTTGCATTGAACTGTTAGGGTTGCCCATAGTGCTCACTTAAACTGGTCAAACTTATGTAGGCTGAGCAAGGCATTGGGCAACTCAATTAACTAACCAGTCACCCTAACTGAATGAATGATTGCCCAGTTGAATATGGCAGAAAGGCAGTTCAAGGACATTCCAACTCATGCTCCTGATGTTGTAGATTGACAACAGGGTGGAAGCAGTGAGTCAGTGCTGGGGGAGGTGGGGGGTTAGGTTTAGGCCCAGTAGCACCTTCTTGGCTAGCACATATGTCTGGAACTTAATTCTATTACTGTAGGTAGGGGTAACCAATTTGTTTGGCTGTAGAGGGTACAGCAGTGGTTGCACTTGTCAGCCTCAAGCACAAAGCAAAAATCCTTATTACAGATCAAATTTATTCTGCTGAGAATTGAGTCGCAGGCAATTGCATAAATAGGGAGGCCATAGTCAATTAGTTACAGTACTGAACATGCCACTATGAGGTGTCACATTAGCAGTAAGGTTGACACGGTTTTGGTACAAGGCTCCCAATCTTCTTTTTAGCATTACACAAGGTGGTCAACGTGGAGAGCAAATGACAAGGTATCATCCAGGATCCCCCTGAAGTAGTTTAAGGTTTCCACCTGTTCAAGTATATGTTCTTGATCATTGCAGATGATAAGAGGGGGTACCTTTTTCTTAATTTTTGGGCTTCTGAAGAGAATTGTCTTAGTTTTTTTTATAATTTAGAACCATTTTGTTTTCAGATAACCATTTTCCAAAGGGCCTCAAAATTACGCTGGAGGACAGAGGTAAGACTGCCAAGGTTAGCATTCTTGGAATAGATAACAGCATAGTCTGTATAGAGAAGTACATTTGCAGACTAACATGCATCAGCCAGGTGACTTATGAATAAGCCAAATAGTTGGGGGTCCAGAATGGAGCCCTGGGGAACATCAGTGGATACATTTCTAACATCTGACAAGGAGCCATCTATCTTAATGTACTGAGTGCGATTAGTGAGATAACTATGACTGACCAAGTCAAAGGCTTTTGTCAAGTTCATATAGATGGTGCCAGCCTTGTCTCCATTTTCAAAAGCCTCTAGGATGAAATTGGAATACTTAATTAGCGCTGACGCTATTCTCTCGAGGGCTTTGGATGGGGGAGTGTATTGAAACTAGCCTGTAATTGGAAAGGTTAGAATGGTTGCTGTTTTTAAAAACTGGTGTAACCAGCACAGATTTCCACTTTTTGGGGAATTGGGAGTAGCACAGAGAGAACTTGACAATTTTGGAAATGAGGTAAGAGAGTTCCTGAACTATCAGGGCAAATTGCTTCATATCAATTAAATCACTCCCAATTATGGTTTTATCAAGCACCTTTATTATTAATTTGAGATATCCCTTACTGAGACAGATTTAAAATAGAATTTAGAATAACCTGGCTCTGGGTCCAGTGGCTGTTTGTCAACAGGACCAGGACCTCTGCTGGATGGCAGGGTTGACTCAGTGGGGATGACAGAGCTAAGATCAGTGAATGCAACACTGAATTTGTTGGCAATTTTGGTGGGATCAAGTACCTCATGTCCATCAGCTATGAACATTTTTGATGAGGTTGTATCACCCTTTCCAAGCAGTTCTGAGACATTCTCCCAGAGTCTTTTGCCATTCCTCCATTTCTGTGTTTGCTGGGCCTTGCTATAGCTGGATTTGGCCAATCAAATTCTAGTAATGTGTTTATTCCCGGCTTCCTTGTATTTTTACAGAAGGATTGGGGATCCAGTCTCCCTGGCCAGCACCCACATGTTATCCTTCTCTCTCATGATGGCAAGGACTTCTAGGATAATCCAACCAGTGGGCATACCTCTTACTTTGCTCTTGTTCAAGGGTACCAGTTCATTTCAGGTAGTTGTGAATTCCATGACAAAGAATTCTGGGACCGAATCAATATCAGGGATAGCATCTAGGAAGCTCCAGTCTAGTTGGGCCACATAGGATTTGAATTCTGGCAAGTTCATTTTGCTTATGACTCTGCTGTTTAAGAATCAGGAAGGTGGCCTGGGCTGCTTTACTTCCCACAAGCATTGTACCCCGGAGTAGTCACTAAGGGTATCTGGCAGAACTTTGATATTTTTGTATCTGTCTGGGTGAGATACAAGCACCCAATTGAGTAGTGTCATAGCCAATTTATAGTTAGTTCTGGTGTGCTCAGTGACCATTTGCATTAGCAATAGACTGGCAATCTTATCTCTGTGCCTGGTACTGCATTTTGTGGTCCAGTTAATATTAAAGTCACCAGTTACTATAGTAGCCCCCCCCCATCCCCATGTCTAGGGGTATGGTGGTAAGTCTGTGGGGAGCTGGCAATCAGAATGGAAACCTTAATTTGACTCACCTTGTATTGTTCTGGAGCAGGGTGCAGGTTTTCTTATGGGGTGGCAGGCTAGAAAGCAACTGGGTTAGTAGTATTATCACATGCAGGCAGTAATACATTCAGATTCCATGGAAACAGTAGAAAACATTCAATGAATATTAATTTAGGAAACTTGATTACTCCATGGAGCCTTATAGAAACATTATGTCCCATGGCAAGACACTGGGCACTGAACCTTTGGGTTCCTAGTTCCCACTTCTGACACTGTCCATAGCTCAGTATCCATCATTGCAAAGTCCACAGTCTCTACACATTGGTCATCCTTTCTTTTCTTGCAAACAAAATCTCCTAATACATTATATGACTCCATGTGGCAGCTTCAATTGGAACAAATATTTTCTACTTCCACTTTTCTCTTGTCAGACATAAACAAGCTTCCCTCTGCTGGCTGCATACATACTGTGGCAGAATTCTACTGCACCTTTACAGATCCTAGGCTCACTTCTCTTTCCCACGCAGAGAACCCCTCTCTCTTTGGCAGTACCGACTGGTGGCTACAACCCCACAGATCCGATTCCCAGTTCCGGACTGCAGCCCCCAGACTCTCTCAGCTGCAGACCCCTTTTGACACTCTCTTCATATCCCTTACAGCCCCAGTGGAGCTACTTCACTCCTTTAACACCCGGCATCATGGAACCCTTGGAAGCCATCCTCACTGATGATCCCATATGCCTGGTTACCAACTGGTGGTGGTTCCATCCGTGGATGTGAAGTCCTTTCATGCCCTCAGTTAATGGCTCAAACTCTGCCACTCATTGCTCCCAGGGAGTACAACAAGGGTGGACATTCTCACTATGGACGTGAAGCCCCTTTCTGCCCTTCTCCTCCAACCAATGCCTCCTGACTGCACTTTTCCAATCCACAAGTTCTATCCCCAGGTGGCTAATATTAGCCACTACCTCCCTCAGTTTCTAAAGGGTCAGCATCCTCACAGAGGTTTTATCTCAGATGGCTGCCACCATGTCCTCAGAAAGGTGTTTGGTGGACTCCTCATCACTGCCCAGAAATTAAACCACTTGGGAAGTGGGCAGTTTCTCTCACTCCCACCCACAGACTCCTTGAGGAGCTTTCCTCCATCTGGTCTCAGCAAGCTCCACCCTCCTGGGGTACTCCCAGCCAATAGCTGCCAGCTCTCCTGGAGAGAAAAAGGACACTTTGACTCACAATGGGCTTTGGCCCAAGGATCTTAAAGGGATACTAACCTCACTGTAGATCTCTCTTCCTATGGGGGGGGCTACACTATGAATTCTCAGTTCTGGTTAAATTGTTTAACATGCTTAGAGAGGGGCTCCCTAACCACCTGTTGATTACGAGGTGGGATATAGACCATAGGTAGGCAAGAGATTTTTGACATCACTCCAGCTGTAGTTTAATGGCCAGGCATTCACAGTCCCTAGACAGGTCTTTGATTTAAAGTTTTGAGGTTTGCAGGCTGGATCTCAGATAGGACATGCAGCTCCAACCCCGCTTACCTAATCTGTCCTCTCTGAAGATATTGAAACCTGGTAGTGAGATGGCAGAGGCAGGTATTTTGGATTGAGTCAGGTTTCAGTAAGGGAGATAATATCCAGTTGCATTAACACCACCCACCCAGGCTTCAAGTTGAACAATTTTAGGTAGGAGACTACCAATGTCTAGAGGGATTATGTTTAGTTTGCCTTTACTCCCCAAGCCATGCCTAGGGCTAATTGCTGGGCTGGGATTGGGTGGGCATTGCCAGACAGCAGAAGAAACAATACAGTTAGACCCCTGGTGGCTCTAAAGAAATCAGTCTTCAAGTGTTTCTCTTAGGGAGAAAGGACTTGCCAGAGATCCCAGAGACATAGTCATCGCATATTATCCGAAAACATTCCCCAAACACCACCTGCGATAGGTCAGTTTTATAGTAGTCATAGGGCTGTGGGACTTTGGAACTGAGGGGCAGTTCAGGAGGATCATGTGGCCATGTTTTCAACATGAAGTCCTATAGGAAGACCTCCTTAGCCACTAAGAGCCCAGATGGTTCATGGAACGATACAGTGGGTAAGTGAGTCAGCATTAGTATCATTGCAATAAACATGCTAACTGCAGAAACCAAGTCCCAGCAATTAATAGTATGAGAGACACCTAGATAGTTGAAGGGAGGCATAGCCTCAGTATTGACAAAATAAAGGCAAAAGAGGACACTCATTCTACCCAGCTAGCATGTTGGCAAAACCTCAGAAGAAGCAGTGTAACAGTGCAGGCAAGATACAGTCTGTTAGCTAAGAAAAAACTCAGTCCATCCAAAATAGTCTCATGCCTAACCCAAAACAGTTAGGCATGAAGCCCACAGTCTTGTGATAAAACAATGCAGTTGAACAGTGAAATCAAATAAGTGCAGTAGCTTGGACAGCCCTGCAGGTTAAGCCAGCAGATGGATGGTGAACAACTAAGACTCTCTACAATGATTGCAGGGAGCACAGTAGAACAATTACTCTAACACAATGGAGGTACTTGTACAATATACAGTGCTGAGGATAGTACTCACAGTTCAATAGAGACATGTCTGGGTAGGGAGGACGTGGCCCAGTGTGGCTATTTAATTTTTTATTTCAATTTTTAATGAGCCAATGTCAGTTTTTACATTTTATGTTATGTTAGCAAGTGTCCATGTAAAAAGTAACTATTTTTATAGCAGAACTAACTTTTTTTGGAAATGCCTCACCAGAAAAGTTTAAACTTGTAAGCAGTATATAAATATTAACATTCTTCATGTGCGAAAGAGAAAACCTCCAGGGCACAAAACCCATTGGAAGAAGTTTCTAGGGATTCCTTTTGACAGCAGGGCATGGAACTCTCTGTAGATTAATATGGCTATCAAACGGCAAGGTCATGACATATGGCTAATACTAGCTTACAGCTTAGCTGCAGCTGAACAGCACTCCATTTAACTGCAGCTAAAAATGTTGCTTCATCATGACATTTAGCAGCTCCCTGAGTCATTATTTTGACAGCAGCAGCTTGACCTGAAAACCTCCTTCGCTGCTGAGAGAATACCCTTGGTGCAGATAACACTACAGGCTTTAAAGTCTGCCCATTAAACAAGTGAAAAGCTGCCCTCAGCATGATGACTGGCTTATCCCTGGTGCCAAAGTGAGATGACAGAACCTGACATTAAAGCTACTGATACAGAACCTTTTCATCAGCCTGTGTAACATTTAGGGAGGTGCCTGAGCTTTAAGTCTCAGTGTCTGACAGACGGACTCTGTGTTCCTTCAATCAAATCTCTCACTATTGACATTTTTACAGCTTTCAGGGGACAGCAAATGAAATATGTTCAGAAGAAAGGACAATTAATTATATGCAAACTGCCTTTTAAAAAGGAATTGACTGAATATAAAACTGAATTTATACAGAGCATCATGCATTTTTTAGATTTATTTATTTTTTATTTCAAGACAACATATATTATCATGCCGCAAAGCATATCATCAATACCAGTTATCGTCTTCAACAAAAACTAAACAAATAAACCTTCTTATACAGTAGGTCTCTAGTGAAATCTCACCTTGAGTACTCAGTTCTGGAGTTGGTACCTAAAAAAAACAGCAGTAGAGTTGGCCTTATGTTTCTTGGGGCCTCAGCAGAGTTAGTTATTGGAGGCCTTGGAATGTACCTTAGCAAGTATTCTTTGGTCATTGTGATGCAGAGTTTGAAGGTTCTTCTAAGCCTAGTTATATCACTTGTATGATCTTTCAATAGTACACAGGTAATGAAATGCATACATTAAACCTGAAATTTAAAAGACTGATGACCTGTGCAGCTTTTGTTCCATTAATTTTTATTATTGTATTTTTGAGGCTCCATGGAGGAGTGTGTGAGGTTGAAGGTGGTGCTGGAGAAACAGATCTGTATCTCATTAACCCCTACATTTTTCCTCTAGATTTGCATGCTGCCAATGCCTTATTTCACATCAGCAATAACTGGCTCCCACATTTTGTCAATGAACTATGCACCACGGTTTTTTTTTAAGAGAACAACCTGAATTTCAGTCATTTATGAAAGCCTTTGAAAAGTGAATCAGGTATGAGAAATTTGACCAATGAACTTAGGTTAACACTTCTGCTGTTCTTGAAGAACTGATTCAGCATCTTTAGCTTCATAAATGCTTTTAGGAGCCTGTCTGTATGTCACCTCCAAAGGACAGCACTATGACCCCCCCCCCCAACAGATGAAAAAGACAGCACAGAGTGTGAATATTTTCTCACTTAGTCAATATTTCAACCTATGGCATTCTGCCACAAAAGCGAGCATGCAACCTACTGTATCTTACCACCAACTTCAGCTTCAGCTTCAACTTTTTATTTGTTTGGCATCCAATCCCGGAGGCTCTGGGCACCGTACATTTAAAATTTAATAAGGTGGTAAAACATTCAAATTACATAAGCACTCAATAAATAAACTGATTAAAATAAATTTTATGTAAGTTAAAAAACATCAGTAGGAAAGGCTAAGCTGAAGAGGTGAGTCTTTAGGCCCCTCTTGAATGCCTCCACCATAGAGGCCTCCCCTGTTGAAAAACAAATTCTGGTCAGAGCTGATATGGCTGTGGAGAGCTTTTAGGAGTGGCAAGAATGTTGAGAAAGAATATGCGGTGCTCTCACAGCACCGGAGTCAGCCTGCCACCTACTGAAGGATGGGTTGTAGCAAAGCTGAATCAGCTACAGTAAGAGAGGTGGGGATGTGACTGATATCTGTATAAGACACTCATGAAATCACACCTGGAATACTGCATCCAGATCAGGAGACATCATCTGAGAAAAAAAACATAGACAAGGTGAAGGTGGTGCAATGGAGAGGAACTACAATGGTGCAGGGCATATGGGATAAGACCTATGAGGAAAGACTAGCCAAGTCGATATTTAAAATATTTATTTCATTTGGGTAAAGCATTTAAGCCATTTTAAATATTGAATCTTTACAAGACATGCCAGTTGAGATTTGATATATTATATATCGAATCTCAGCTGGCATGGCCTGTAAAATATCACTTACAGTGTGGTCATGCTTTTACCTATTACTTCTAATGAATTTGCACAGTGCAGTTATGCTGAGAGGCAGTTTCAATGCAGTCTTCCTTTTACACATTTTTACAATGTGTTTTCCTAGAATATGCCTGCTGATTGCTATATACTGAATTTAGCCTGGATAGATCACAGAATATGTGGCATCTTATTTTCAGTGGGATGCTACATCTACACAATAATATGCTGCATTGCGTAAAATCAGAACATGCTGAAAACACTATTTTACATCTGTACTAGGCTACCCTGAATAAATGCATTATAAAAATTGTAAAATCATGGCCACACAGAAAAGAAGATAGTGCACCCAATCTGGAACATCCTGAGTAAATACAGTGAAAAAATGTGTAAAAGGAAGATCCCTATGAGAATGAGATGTAACATCTCCCCTGTGCTATCCTGGATACAAAATATAGGATAATAAATATTTAAAAGAAATCTACTGTAAACTGAACTTCATTGTGTTCCACATAACCAAGCCTGACATAAACAAACAGTTTGTTTATTGTTTTGGAACATATTAGATTGCAGTATTTATTTCAGGTGTTGTGGCCATCTGGATGGTATGTAGTGTGTGTGTGTGTGTGTGCGTGGAGGGGGCTTCCTGTATATAATAAACTATGTGTGAGACAGTTCTTATCAGATGGTGTCTTAAGAGGCTAAAAAAGCATTTAATCTCAACTGGCATATCCTGTAAAATATCACTTACAGTGTGGTCATGCTTTTACCCATTATTTCAAATGAATTTGCACAATGCAGATCTGCTTAGATGCAGTTTCAATGTGGTCTTCCTTTTACACATATTTACAATGTGTTTTCTGAGAATATGCCTGCTGATTGCTATATACTGTATTTAGCCTGGATACTTCACAGAAGATGTGCATCTTATTTTCAGTGTGGAGAGGATTACATAATATCCACATCTGGCACTTGAGTTAATATCCCAGTACTGACACTGTAGTGCAGCATGAGAGGGGTGGTGCACTTCTGAGGTGCCGTCTTTCGGATGAGATGTTAAACCGAGGTCCCATCTGCCTGGATTGGTGGCAGTTCAGGTGGATGTTAAAGATCCCATGGCACTTATCGAAAAGAGGAAGGGGAATTTTTATTCAAATCATAACAATATACAAACATAATATCAATACAAATTATCAAAAGGAAACAATTTCATAACACATCCTTTTGAAAGAAAATCGCAACTTAAAATAAAGTATTAACTCATACATAGAAAAAAACATACACAGGATTTAAACAACACTTTACACTCCCCTTTACCTTACCACCTTTTTTCACTTCTCTTTCATTGTTTTTGAGAAACATTAATAATTATAAATATAATTCCATTCATAATATATACTTCCAAGCTCCTATCTCAGTTCTAACCCTAAATCCTGACAAAGAAAGCACTTAATTTATTTTCTAACACCCTGTTATAGTTTGAACCTACTAATTCTAACCCACATTATAAAAATCTATAACACTCCAGAATTGAACCCAGAGAGTAGAACTAAAACATAAAGCCTCTGTGTGTTGTAAACGTTTTAAATCAGAACTTATCATATATAATAACTCTCCCGGGGAAATATGTTGCTGTTGTAGCAACAATCTACATCTACTTATTCATATCCAATACAATAAATGACCATGTATTATTCTTAAATTACTAAGACTTACTTTAGACATTGGAGTATTAGGGATCCCATAAAACAATAATTACAAAGCTGGAGGAACTAAAATACAATTCTTCCAATGGTTTTTAACTACATCCCAAAATTTTGTTGCATAGGAACAATCAAAATAAAGATGCAACATTGTTTCCAGGATTTCAACACGCCCTTCCCTTCGGCAATATCTATCCTGAAGGTTTTTATGTTTTTGGTTACTGCGTACATTAACCTTATTGTGTAAGGCTAACCATACCGTATCCCAAATATGCTTGGGAATTCTTGGATCCGAAATATAATTTGAGATGTCTTTCTGGTGGGAAGAGGAAAGTTAGAAAACAGAGTATCCAAAAAACACCTTTGAAGCACTTCAAAGTAAAAAGCTTTCCTTTTTGTATACATTTTTGTATACGAAGTATACGTTCTGCTAAAGCTAACTATTATATCTCTACCCTAGAACAAGCAAAAGGTAACCCTTGCAAAATATGGAGAACAATTAAATCTGTTGAAGGGCGGCCCATGGCCCCTTCTGTCCCAACAAAATTATTTGCAAGAGATAAGATAGTGGAAAACAAGTCCTTAATCCTTGAGGAATTTAACTCCCACTTTGCCACAGCTGGGCTAGCTTTCGATTCTTCACCTTATGCTGTTTCTGCGGTGAACCAGCATATTTATTTTTATTTATTTAGTTTTTGTTGACCAGGTAAGTGCACTAGACAAATCCTGCCTATTTTCGGGCACGACCCGGGGGAGGGGTTACAGATGAATGCCAACTGACCTCGAACCAGATTAAGCTGTTGGTGGTATTTTTAGTGAATGAGGGAAATTTGGCCAGGACACCGGGGAAATTCCCCTACTCTTTTTCGATAAGTGCCATGGGATCTTTAACATCCACCTGAACTACCACCAATCCAGGCAGATGGGACCTCGGTTTAACGTCTCATCCGAAAGACAGCACCTCAGAAATGCAACACCCCTCTCATGCTGCACTACAGTGTCAGTACTGGGATATTAATCCAAGTGCCAGATGTGGGAACTGAACCCACAGCCCTCTGATCTCCCGGCCTCAGAGGCGAGTGTGCTACCTTCTGAGCCACTGACACTATGCCCTCCCAATACTTAGTCCCGCATCTAGCCCTTTCCAATTGCGTGAGATAACTTTTAAAGAAGTAGAAGATTCTATCCTTAATTTAGACACTAAAAAAAAGTGCAGGGGATGATGGCTTGGAACCCTTTTTCCTCAGGCTAGGATATGCCCATCTCGCTGCCCCAATTCTCCACATCTTCAATCTTTCCATTACATCTGCTACTGTGCCGTCCTGCTGGAAATCAGCATATATCCTCCCTCCATTCAAAACTGGTGACCCGTGCGATGTAAACAACTACAGGTCTATCTCCATATTACCTATCCTTTCTAAAGTTCTTGAAAAACTGATCTACAATCAGTTAAAATCTCACTTGGAAACCTTCTCTCTCATTAACCCTGCCCAATCTGGCTTCTGGGCGAATCACAGCACAATTTCTGCGTTAGCAAAAGTAACCAATGACTGGATCTCTGCTATAAATGCAAAGAAGGTAATGGGAGCAGTCTTTTTGGATCTAAGCAAAGCTTTTGATACTGTTGATCACAATCTACTAGTCATTTGTATTGCAAAGTTAGGTGCCACATACCATACTACTCAGTGGTTCTCTAGTTACTTATCTGGGAGATCCCAAAAAGTAAAAGCAGAGGGCTGTTATTCTGCTGCCTTGCCAGTTGTTAGAGGTGTCCCCCAAGGATCCATCCTAGGCCCCATTTTGTTCTCATTACATATTAATGATCTTGATTCCAATATATCTACATCCAATCTGCACTTTTTCGTGGATGATACCGTGCTGTATACCTCTGGCTCATCACTTTCTGAATTCAAGGGAGTGCTTCAAGCGGACTTTGTTCAACTTGAGCATAGTCTTATAAAGGCAAAGCTTCTGCTTAATGCCAAGAAGACTAAAGCAATGATATTTTCCAATAGTGCTGCCACAGGTACCCTCAATACCCTGCCCCAAGATTTCATTGTTACCATGCTAAAAGAGCCTCTGGAAGTTGTTACCAAATTCAAATACCTAGGCATCTGGATTGACAACAAACTCTCTTACAATGACCATATCGAAGATGTCTCTAGAAGGCCAAAAGCCAGATTAGGTTTCTTCTTTACAAATAGGCCCCTCTTTCCCCTTGAAATTCAAAATAAGCTCATCCAGGCCACTTTTCTCCCCCTTTTCGACTATGGTGATGTAATCTACTCCTCTACCACCCTCGCAAATCTAAGTAAACTAGACATCCTTTACCACCGTGCATTACGGTTCATTACCAACTCCCCTTACCATTCGCATCATTGTGACCTATATGCAGCTGTTGGATGGACATCTCTCACTACTAGACTTTTGCTCCATGCTGGTCTATGGAATCTTAAACTGCTCCTGCACAAATTACCGAGCTCTCTTTCATCTCTCATTAGTATTTCACACAGTGCATACTCACTAAGAAAATCTGACTTTATTATGCTTGATATTCCGAGGACGCGGACCTCCTTTGGTAACTGTGCTATTGCGCATGCCCTTCCCTCTATTTGGAACCCATTACAGATCGTACTGAAACTAACTAGCACAGTTTCAATTAATTGCTATAAAGTGCTTTGCGCAGCTAAAATAAAAGATACCTGCAACTGTCATTAAGCCTCTTTCCCTCCATGTGTGCCATGTGCATCCTTTGGTAAGACCATACATTGCTTCGTGTATATTAACTACTTACTGTTTGCACTTCATCTATACTAAGAAACAACTCCACCCACCAGCTCCTGACTCATATCTACTACCTTGCTGCAGCAATCTAACTCCTGCTATCCCTTCCCTCCCTACTCCTGGCTCTGTCTACATATATACTCCTCTGTTCACACTATCAAACCATTCCTACCTCCCCTATCCATGTTATTCTGTGTTTGTCCCATCTGCCAAAATGTATTTATTGCAAACACCAGCACCATGTTTCAAGTATCAGTATGCTATCTATAAGTAGCCACCCTGTATTACTTTAGTCATTACCACCTGCGGTCACCCCATGTGGTGTCATTGTATGTATATCTTGCTTGTATTATGTGATGCTTGCATTTATGTATATATTGTTTATTAACTATTTATGTATGTATGTTGTGTAAGTCTATATGTCACAGGACCTCCTTGTGAATGAGCTTGCTCAATGGAGTTTTCCTGCAATAAGCTTGAAATCAATATTTGTGACAGAATTCCAACTAATTTGCCACATTTTGATCTTGTCAAACAAACCGTCCCATACCTTCGTCAATCTGGGGCATCTTTTATTTTTGTGTTGGAAAGATCCCAATTTCCATTCTAACAGCATGCTAGATATCTGTCTACGTACAAAACAATTCCAATCTTGATTACCCCCTTTGATTAATGGAACAATATTATCATATAAAAAAACTGAGAAAAAAAATAATACTGGATTGACCATCTTAACTCCCCCATCCTTTATTGATTAATATAATACTTTTCGTCGAAGTGGATTTAAATGGCTCCCCCAAAATCCAGTAAAAAAGCATCCCATTAATCTTGTCTCCAGATCTCTTGGTAGGAGAAAAACAAAACTTAAAACCAAAAAAATAGGGAGCAAAAAAGTTTTTAACAGATAAACCCGTTTCAACCTAGAAGATTTCCATCTGTTCCAATTTGCTACTAATTTCTGTCCTTTATCTAAAGCTTTTTTCCAATTATATTCTGCCATATTGTCACCTCCAAAATATATACCTAATATTTGACCAGGAACTATATCTAAAAGTAACCCTCCCACAATTTAATTTTCTAGGGGAAACCATTTATACATAGACAATGTGTTTTATTCAAATTAATCTGTGCACCAGTTATTTTACCCACTTCTCCTATTAATCCACAAGCAGAAATAATAGAATTACCATCTTTTAAAAAAAGACCCAAATCATCCGCATACGCCAATAATTTTGGAAAACTACCAAAAACCCCATTTATCCCATTTAAATCTGGGGAGGCTAACAAAAGTCTTAATAAAGGGTCTAAGGAGAAAACATACAAAAGTGGGCTAAGCGGACACCCTTGCTGTACCCCGTCAAAACTTGATGACGAGAACCTAACCATCCGTTATCATATGGTTTAACATTGGCTAGAACATAACACAATCTAATCCACTGTACAAACAGTTCAGGAATGCCATAATTCTGTAAACAATGCCATAAATAGTCTTGGGAAACCTCATCAAATGCTTTAGCCTGATCCAGACTAACCAAATACCCGAAAGGTTTTTCCTTATTTTCCGTCTGAATATCCAATAATACCCTAATTAACAATAAAGCATCTGCAATATGTCTACCCGGAACAGAGCCATACTGATGTTGACAAATTAAATCTGGCATCACTAAAGATAATCGATTCGCCAATAATTTGGAAAAAATCTTAAAATCTATATTTAATAATGTAAGAGGCCTCCAATTATTAATATCTGCACGATCACCTGATTTACAAAAAAAAACTAACAATCCTTCATACATTTGTGAAGGTAAAAAAAACCCAGACAAAAAAAATTATATAAAGATAATAATGTCAAAGGCATTAACCACTATAAAATTTTATATAATTCTCCAGATAATCCATCCGCTCCTTGAGATATATTTCCTTTTAAAGATAATATAACCCCTTCCAATTCCATCTCCGAAAAATTCCCAAACATTGACTTTTGTAAATCCATAGAGAGTTGAGGAAGGTTTGCCACTTGAAGTAAATATGTTAAACAATCAGAGTCTTCTACCTATTTACCAAATTTAGATTCAGTATAATCATCAAGAATATTCATTAAGCCTTTATTATCAAAAACCTATTTGCCAGAAGGAGTGTATAAATGTCCGAAAAAACGTTCCCCTATCCGATCTTTACTTGCCATAAATGGATTAACAAAGGCGGTTTTCCTCTGAGTTCCAAACAACTGTTCTTTGCATAATGAAGATATTCTATTGTATTGATAATGAATCATTAAACCTTTAATCTGTGTAATCACCTCGGTCAAACCTTCTTTCCCTTCCTCTTGTCTGGACAGTAATAGGCATAAAGTATGCCTATACCCATAATATTCCTCCAACTTTGTTTTAGCTTGTAATTTACCCAATGTCTGGAAATACCCAATCAAACAATTTTTAAAATCTACCCACCATTCCCCCACATTATCAAATAAATCTATCATTGTAAGTTTGTCTTGAATTATAATCTTTAAGTTTGATTCTAAATCTGGTAACACTAAAAGGGAAGAATTCAACTGCCATACCCCAGAACCTCGTTGTCGTCTAGGGTTTTTTTTCTATACTAACTCCTATTAAAGAATGAGCAGAAGTTTCTATCGGTAAATTTGTTACATTGTGTATTATTAAGGATTTATGAATAAAAATAAAATCAATTCTTGAATTCAATACACCTTTTGAAAAAGTTGATTTTGCATTCAAACCCCCTAAAGCATGAGCATCTACTAAATTAGCTTGTACCAAAACTGTTTTTAAAAAAACTTTATCACAATATTGTTTACCCAATTCAGTCCTATGATGTAAATTAATGTTAAAATCTCCACAGAAAAAAATTTGACGGCTTGTGTATAAAAAGGGTTGAATTTGTTTTAGTAAAGTGATTCTTGAAGCTTTTAATTAAGGACCATAAAAGGAAATCAGTCTACATTGTAAACCATGAAGTATTACATCTAACAAAAAGAGCCTCCCAGGATCTATATCAACTATTCGTAAAACATGCACATCCAGAGTTAAAAAACAAATCCCTATCCCACTACAAATGTCCCTTCCCTTTGACCAATAGGAACTACCCCATGCCCAATCACGCATAGCTTGAGATACCTCATTCATGGTATGCAACCTAGTATCCTGTAACAGATACACATCAAATTTTAAATGAGACAATACACCAAAAGTAGCTAGTCGCCTAGATAATGATTTAATACTGTTTACATTTAGGCTTGCAACCTGTAGAGAAGAGAAATCAGGGAGGAGGTTTTATAATCTTCCCACTGGATCTCGTAACTCGCTTAGTAACATCTGAGTTTTTCCTATGGGGTAATGGTATACCTGATGTTACCATTTCTCAGATTCCTGGGATAATTCAACCTAGACCAAAGGAGTCTCCTGATCCATTTGTTCCCCCCAAGACGAGCGGAGAGTAAAATGATTTGTTAGCGGTAAAGGGGACAGAGGCACTCCCTGTACCCTAAGGTCTTCTGCTCTCCCCCCCCCGCAAAGGGAGAAACATTGACTTTTCCCTTCAAATGAGGCACATTCCTACCTGACAAAATAGAAAGACGTTCATTATCTAAAGTAACGGATGGAGGAAACCCTCTATATTCCCTTATTGGGGAACCAAGTGGAGTTACAAAAGGAGTTTCTCGTCCCCCACCATCTGCCACAGTCTGAGGGGATGAAACCACTTCCATGTCATCCTGAAAAGTAGGATTGGCTTCAACTAGGGATGAAACTAATGAGGACCTGTCTTTTATATTCCTTATACCTCTTCCCCTCCCTCTACCATGATGTCTACCCCTGTCAATACTTCCTGATTCAGATTCCTGGGGGATTTCTAGCCCTATATAAAAAATACTCTTGATCTGAAGAAGCATCATTATCGTGGGTAGCCCATGAACGTTCAGCTTATGAATGACCTTCTTCCCCACATAGATGACACACAGAAGGAGTCACACAATGAGCTGCTGTGTGTCCCAACATACCACACTGAAAACATTTAACTTTGTCACATGAGGTATTCAAATGCTGCAATGCCCCACATCTATAACAGCTCTTTGGCTGGCCTGCATAAAACAATATACCCCTATCCCGACCCCAAAAAAAGGAACTTGGAAGATGTTGGATACCTTCCTCTGTCTGATTTAGTTGAACCCTTATAGTCCACCCCCCTGTCCAGAAACCATTCTCATCAATTATGGGTGTTGGGTGATCATACACTGAACATCTTTTTTCTAACCAAAATAAAATATTACCCACATTAACACCCTCATTACGAAAAAGAATAGTCACAGTCTTGATAGTTGGTTTTGTTATAGGAATCGCTAGGAAATCCTTCCAAACCTCAGAGTATTTTACTTTGTAATATTTCCTCCAAAATTTATCTAGTGACTTCATGGTCACAAAACTAATATCATACATATGTTCACCTGGAGGATGAATAAAGGTGTACACCTGAGTAGGTGAAAACGCTAGAGAATCCACCAAAAGAGTCTTCCCAATCCAAATTATGTCCAGAACTACAGGGGCTTTACCCTTGTAGTGAAGTCTAACCAAAAATCGGTGCTTAGCCGCTTCAGCAGGCTTCTAAAATAAGCCAGCGTAAGTTTTCGGCCCAGAGTCTATATTGGCAGAAGAGTCCCCTTTTTCTTGAACAGACTCAGAACAAGTTTCTCTACAGGTCTCACCTGGGGTCGACTGGACCTTGTGTGACTCACCTTCTTTATCTCACCTCTCCAAAGTCTCAGTTTGTGAGTCCAAAATAATATCCAAAACAGCAGAATCATTGCGTAACAAAGCCTGGGCCTCCATGCCAGACTGAACCTTCACTTCTCCTACCTGCCCTTGTAGACACGTAATCACAGAGGGACTAGACAGAGGCTTTCCACCAATAGAAGGCTCCACGCACAAAGAATCCACCACCGCACCTGACTCAGGCATTCCAACTGCAGCCGGAAAACCCGGCAATGGGATTTGTGGATCTGGAACCCACCGGCCTGCCTCCCAAAGCCATCCTGCTTGCTGTAAAGCCATTCCTGGAGTCCATTCAGAGACTGGGCATGTTCCCACTGAAGAAACCACTGATAGTATAGGCAACACTTCAGCTTTAGACTGTGCTTCCATAGAAGGTGTAAAAGATAATTTCTTACTCCCATCCTGAGGCGGACTTGCCATATAGCGTTTCCTTTTATTCTGTTCTGCTTCCAACTTCTGCTGACAGGTATGAAAGTCTCTTTCAGCTATATTTATCAATTCTAACAATTGAGCTTTTTTCCTATCCAATTCCTTCTGTAGTTGTAATTCTGCAGACATCTCTGGTTCCACTGGCATTGTAGAGACCGATGAATCCAAAACCACTGCTTGGTCACCACTGACAAGCTGACCTTCTCCTTCCAACATAGAAGGTACTGCAGCAAGCTCCTGAGCTCCACATCCACGTCCATCCTCCTCCACTACCTCCTTCAGACTGAGGTCCTCCATCTCTGCAGGCAGACGGACAGCGCCACCCGCCTACAGAGTAGGTTTTTTTTATTGAAAATCACATATACATACACAGCAAGAAAATCAAAAAGAAAATTAACATAAGTGTATAACCCCTAAAGTGGGGAGAAAGGGGAAAAAACAAAAAAAATCACTTAAACTTAATAAAAATTTGAAAACCTTTCCACCATCGATATACTTTATCACTTGAATAATGTAATACATTAGAATGATAAACTGAATTCATTGCCTGTGCCACCAAAAACTATAAACTTGATATGGCATCAGTTTCTGGGAAAGGACCCACTGGCATCGAGCTTGCCACAGATAAAACCTTAAACAACATAGAAAAATAAAATATGTTTCCAAGTGGAAATCAACATTCTCAGTAGGCAAAAGACCTAACACTAAGGTATCATAATTTATATTAAGTAACCAATCCATATGCCATTAATCTTTGAGAAAGGCCCAAAGTGGCTTTGAATATGAACAGGTCAATAAAAAATTAGACATAGTTTCCTCTGAATTTATACACATTAAGTATGGACAATTTCTTTCTGCCAGATTCTTATGCTTAGCATTTCCTCTAATATTCAATTTACCATAAAGCGTAAGCCACAAAATTTCCCACATAGTAGCAGGCACCCTTTTGTTCATGAGTTGTTTCAAAACATGCCCAGTAAGGGCTGGGGCACAATCTTAAAAACTAGGTTCAGGAGGGTATAAATGAGCCAACAATTGAAAATAAAAATGTTTCCTAGAATTTTGCAAAATATCAGTCCGGGAAATTTTCCATTTATATAGTTTTTGAGCCATAGGATGAAAATAATCAGGAAAATGAAGTCTTGAATGAAGTTTTGGTGCGATATCATGCCATCTGGTTAAATAGTGCAGCAAGACCTGTTGTACTACTCCTCTAGTTCCATCAGAAGTGGAGGAAATACTATACAAAACAGTATGGTAAATAAATAAAGAATAGAAGAAAATCAATGGTTCAATCATACCCAGTCCCCCTTGTGCCTTACTTAAATATGTATAACAATGCTTACCTGGGTTAAGCTTATTCCCCCAAAGCATTTGGAAAAACATCCCATACAAAGCAGTCTCTAGGGAAGAAGGGAGGGGAAAAACATATGCTACATATTGTAATTGAGGAACTATAAATTGCTTCAAAATCTGAATTCTTTTAAGCTTAGAAAGTTTCCAAAATTGCCATCTCCTAACTTTAATCTGAGATTTTGATAGCTCCCTAACTCCCAATTTTCTAAGGGTAAGTTTGTTATGCCAAACTTAATACCCAAAATGACTATAGGTTGTTTAGAAATATTAGTCCCCGATACCTGACACAAATTTATATCCCAAGGGCCTATCATTAACCCTTTACTTTTAGAAAAATTTAGTTTAGAATTAGAAACAATAGCAGATTTTTCTAATTCCTGTAAAAACAAAGGAATATGATAAGAATGGGAAAAAAAAACACAAATGTCATCTGCATAAGCTATCACTGAGAGGTTAGCAAATGCTCCCCACCCTGAAAATCTATTTAAATTCATTTTAGTCAAGAATTGTAGTAAGGGGTCAATAGAGAATAAATAGAGTAAAGGACTAAGAGGACATCCTTGCCTAACTCCGGTATAAATTTTAAATCCATTAGTAATTTGCCCTTTTAAGAAAACTTTCACAAAAACAGGAGAACATAATGATTTTATAAACTCAATAAAAGATAAGGGAACCCCATATTTAGCTAATGTAGAAAACAAAAAACCCCTATCAATCCGATCAAATGCTTTCTCCTGATCCAAAGACAATATACATCCTTTATTACCCATCATCAGTAAAACTTCAATAAAATCTCTAATAATGACAAGGGCATCTTGGATTTTCTTCCCCAGAAGTCCACAAAATTGCTGTACTGAAAGTACAGGGGAAGCATAAATCTTAAGTCTGGTATTAAGAATATGAGTTAAAATTTTATAATTAGAGTTTAACAATATAATTGGTCTCCAATTTGAAATATCTGTTCTATTCCCTGATTTAAATAGACAGACTAATAATCCTTCAGAAAAAGTAATCGGGATCTTCTTCTGTTGAAAGAAAAATAAATATACAGTATGTAAAATAACTGAGATTTCTGATATACAAACTTAATAAAATTTATTTGATAGACCATCCAGTCCCGGTGAAGTACCTGTACTGAGACTGTGAATTGCATCTGCAACCTCTGTTACTGTAATCTGTTTAAGCAACAACAATGCTTCGTTTGAACATAATGGAATCTCAATATTTTCTAAATACTCCGAAATATTCTCATCGGAAGGGGCTACCATAGGTTCCATAGATTGATAGTGCAATCTAGTGAAATTTTCCATATCTAAAACTGAATCTATTATATTACCCCCTGCATCCTGTAATGAGTCAAGAGACATGTCTGAATGGATTTTTTTTACAGGCTTCATAGGGGTCCCCGATATGCGACTTCTGGGTTCCACTAGAAAGCATTGCAGCTATTATAGCGGCTCTATTGTACTGATAAATGAACATGTCCTTTTTTAATTTATTAATTTGTGAGGAACAATCAAATTTAGTGAGATATGAGATAGAATATAAGTGTTGTAACTGGCTGCGAAGGGAGAGATATTTTAAAAAAAGTTTGTTCTCTAAAGACTTACTATAGTTACTGAAAAAACTTTGTAGATCCTTTTTGGTGTCTAACCACCATTCTCCAGTATCGTCATATAGACAATGAACCGATAATCTAGCAGACAATAATGCAATAATATCTTTTGAACTTCCAAAGATGTTAGTAAAGAAGGATTTAATTTCCATCTGCTTTTAATTTTGGGTTTATAACTCAACCCCTCAATAGTAAACCTTAAAAGTAGATTATCAGAAAATTCACAAGGAATAATAGAAAACTGTCCATCAGGGATATTCCGGGAAAGAAACAAATGGTCAATAGTAGTTTTAAAAATGCCTCTAACATATGTAAACCTGGAACCTTTGTTATATATACTACAATCAATTAATCCTGCCATGCGGATTAAGGTTGTTAACATATTAGAGTCGCAATAAACTTTCTTCTTTTTCCCTCCTCCTACCTGATCCCTAACAATATCACAATTAAAATCTCCTCCAAATATGATCATATTTGAGGAAACTAGGTAGGGTTGAACCATTTTCAAAAGACCCACTCTATCAGCTTTAGTTTGAGGCCCATAAATGTTGATAAAACGAAAAGCAGACAGTTTACATTTTCCATCTAACATCAGTAAACAACCTGGAATTAAATCAACCAATTTCACTAAAGAAAAGTCATATGAACCAAAAAGAATACCCACCCCATCTGCACAGTCTGGACCAAAGGACCAATAAGATGGCCCCCAAATCCAGTTTCTCTTGAATGACAATAACTGTTCCCTAGAACACATCCTTGTTTCTTGTAAAAAAAAAAAGATGATAAGCAGAATCATGAATAAAAGAAAAAACTGCCTGTTGTTTAACTGGATTTAAAATACTGTGGATGTTTAAAGACCCAACAGAGAAAAAAACCCATGAGATGTTAAACAAGCAAAAACAAAATAGGGTCAATAACTGTCTTCTTTCATTTTTTCCCTTTTTTTCTTTTTTTTAGTTTTATAGTCCCCTTGATCAGTTCCAATAGAAGGCTGACTGCTTTCCACTGATTGGGAATCCACATCTCCGTTTTCCATATCAGAACCATCATCTGGTAGGAACAAAGCAGCATAAGTATTATCATGTTCATTAAGTACTGGAGAAATCAATGTAACTTGAGGTTTATTGTTCCTAGAGGAATGTCTTCTTGTTACAGGCTGAAAAGCCTTGCTGTTAACCAATTCACTCCTAGGGATAGCTGGTTCCTTATAACAAACTGGTGTTAAAAGGGTGGTACTAACAGAGCCTTCTGTTTTAATAGAATGGGCCCGGATCTTGGAGTCTGGGATCACCTCAGACGGGGGGGACCTGAACCAAGACTTTGTCCTGTAGAGGAACTGACTTGGGAACTGAATTTTCATTTTGAAATACTTTTTTAGCAAAAGTAGAGTCCTGGGCTTGCTGTATCAGCAGTTCAGGACTAGCACAAGAGGCTTTGTTCTTAGCAGCCCAAGGACACTCACTGAAGACATGGCCATCATCCTCACACAAATCACATTTCGTTAGATTAGCACACTGCATTGCTATGTGTCCAATTTCCCCACAATTATCACAGCAGGCCTTATCACAGGTACTGGACAAATGAGTTCTTGCACCACATTTATAGCATGCCCTAGGCTGTTCTGCATAAAAACAAACTCCCCTATCTCTCCCCAACAAAAAGGAGTTGGGGATATGTTCCATTCCTGTATCAGTGGCTATTAATTTGACTTTATATTTCCACCCCCCTGTCAAGAAAGATTCTAAATCTAACAGGGCTTCTGGAGTACTCAAGATCTCACATTTCTGAGATAGCCAAAAAGTAATATCATCAACATGAACACCCTCATTTCTAAACATGACTGTCACATACTTAATTAAAGGCTTTGTTAATGGAATCACTAAAAAAGGGGCCCAAATGGGTGAAAATTGAACTTGTGCATAACGTTCCCAAAAAAGATCTAAAGCATATGCTGTTCGGAAACTAATGTCATAGTTATCCTCCCCAGATATATTAATCAAAGCAAAAACATCTTTAGGAGAAAAAAATAAGGATTCCTTCAATAAAGTTCGACCAACATAAGTACGGTCTGGTCTGTTCTCCAAACCACCCTTATATCGGTATACGAACAGCGTTCCGCCTAGGTGCGGCCTCTTTTTTATTTTTAGAGAATAAATCCGATAATAAGGGTGGTCAATCTGGGACTGAGTCATGAGGTTTTGAATTCTGGTCATTAGTAAGTTTCTCTTCCATAGGTGTTTTTTCTTTTTCCGAAATTTCCGACACTTCAAGCGCCTTGCAAGCCTTAACATCTGAAGGTTTCCACTCAGGGGAGGATTGTAAAAAGGTCAAAGAGGAATCCCAGCTAGGGTCTGGACGCCAGATCCCCTGTTCATTTTGGAGCCATCCCGCCTCTTGCAAGGCTTTTTGGGGAGTCCCGCTTATGTCCGTATTAGGCAGTAATGAGGGGCCAACCGGCAGATCATGGGAAGGCAACTGAATGCTAGATTGCTGGCCAAGGGGCTTAAAAGGATTTTTCCATGGGAGCTTGTACTTGCAGGGAAGATTTATCTTTCAACTGTAAAAAGGAAAAAGTAGTAGCCCCCATCTGTATGTCTGGGCTAGTCTGATAAACAATGTCACCTTTTGTTTCCTGCTGCAAACCTTTGTCAGACTGACTCGTCAGGAAACAAAACACAAAATCCAATTCTGTCATCATTGCAGGGTCAGAAGAGGCTATGGCGGACTGTGCCAGCCCCGAGGAGAGAGCAAACACTTTTGGAATGCAGTCAACAGCCTCAGCTGGAATTTCACTCGCCGTAGTTTGCAAGTTACAGGAGTTGGGCTTTCGGCACACATCTGCCTCGGTGCCAGAACTGCCAGCGCATACCTGAGTGTGAGAGAGTGTTCCCGGGAAAGAAAAGACAGGCTGTTGGCACGCACTAGCTCCGCTAGAACTGCCAGCCATTGAAAAAGGTGGTAAATCAGGATGAAAATCAGTAGCCAACTCACCATGCTCAGAAACAGCAAGTGGTTCTACTGTGTGTCCCTTAGAAGTTGTAAGAATCTCTGGTAGTTCTATACGCCCATTAACAACCTCATTTCTTGTAGTTTGAGCAGATGACTCCTCAGCATCCTGTAAACCATTCACATCATAACTTGCCGGTAAATCAGGAAAGGAAAAGATGCGGTGTTATTCAAATGAATCTCCGGTTTTAAGCCAGCCATATTTAAATCTTCCTTGGAAAGAAAAACATCATTTCCATCCCCCTCTAAGTCCAGCTTCAAACAATTACAAAGGAAAGCCTCTTGCCTTACAGGAGTAGGAGAGGAGGCTTGCTCTCCTAACTCCGCAGCGTCTTGCCGGTCTGACGACTCTCTCCGAGTGGCCATCGCAATGGCCCATAGCCCTCTACTGGCCACAGAGTAAGGGAATTTCCCCAGTGTCCTGGCCAAATTTCCCTCATTCACTAAAAATACCACCAACAGTTTCATCTGGTTCAAGGTCAGTTGGCATTTATTTGTATCCCCCTCCCCCGGATCATGCCTGAAAATAGGCAGGATTTGTCTAGTGCACTTACCTGATCAACAAAACTAAATAAATAAATGATGCTGTGCTGTGTAAAATCAGAATATGCTGAAAACAATATTTACATCTGGACTATGCTACCCTGAATAAATACACTAGAAACATGGTAAAATCATGACCCCACTGAAAACAAGATATTGCACCTAATCTGGGACATCCTGAGTAAATATAGTGCAAAAATGTGTAAAATGAAGATCCCTATGAGAATGAGATGTAGCATCTCCCCTGTGCCATCCAGGATACAAAATATAGGATAAGAAATTTTTAAAGGAAATCTACTGTAAACTGAACTTTACTGTGTCCCACATAACCAAGACTGACATACACAGTTACTTTATTGTTTTATAACATTAGATTGCAATATTTATTTTGAATGTTGTGGCCATGAGGATGGTGTGTACAGTGTGTGTTTGTGCATGTTTACTGGGTATACTGCAGGTACAGTGACGTTTCGACAGCACGGTCCCCTACAATGACTACAGCACCACCGCACTGTAGGAAACCTGCTGGAACCCGGCACTGTCTGTAGGTGGGTCCTACAACCCCCCCAAATCAGCTCTGATTTAGAGTTGAGAATTCTAAGTGGGGGTGTGTGGGGGCACAGAACCCCATGTGGGGGTTCACAGGGTGAAGCCACCTGAAGAAAACACTTATTTTTGTATGAAACCGACAGCCAAATGCAAAATGCGATCGACCTGTCAGTTTCGCTGTCTGGTCATTCGACACAATTTTCGTCGACGACCTGTCATGGATCCGTTTGCTGTATAGAATAAACAATGTCTGAGACAATGCTTATCAGATAGTGTCTTAAGAGGTTAGAAAAACAGCGTAAAACGTTTTTGGTGATTCCTTGCTGAAAAAAGGGTGACATTTATGAGGTATGAATCTGTCTTGAAAGAGAATACCTGCTCAACTGAAGCTAATAGTAAGAAAATGTTTAAATGTTAAGTAAATGTGCAAGTTGTTTCATTTTGAAGGGGATAAACAAATCTCCAGTTTAATAGGCAACCAATATTTAGCAAGTTGTTTCAGTCTCTTAATGGCCATCTGATAAGCAGCTTGGAATTCTGTCTACAACATTCTAAACAGAAAGAAGGGAGTATTTAACTGGTATAGTGATTTACTGTTATGGAAGCATACACTGGAAAGTACTAAAAAATGTGTTCCGCGGCATGCCAGTTTTTCCTAGCTAAAGCAAGATGACTGTAGACTCTACCCACAACCATAAAAAAGGTTTACAATGCACTACAGGCCATTGAATCTCTTACTGCTGCTGCCTTGCTCTGATGTCAGCTGCAGGGGATTCTGGGATTTTTAGTTACAGAAAATGTCAGCCTGGATGGTAGTAGAATTAATCAGATACAATCTACAATACACCAAAGTGCAAATTGGATCAGCCCCATACTCGGTTGTGGAGCTCTTAGTGCTGACTCTTCCCTTTCAATAGTGGCCATGACCCCTTACCTTTAAATAAGATGGACTAAACCTGTAGTATGGACGTGGTAGAATGTAAAATCTTTAAGTGGAAGGTCTGACACTTCCTGCTGTAATCTCAGATAGACTGCTGCAGTTAAGCCACCCCTGCCTTTTTGCAGCCTTGCCAGCAGCCGTGTCCCTAGTGGCTGTTTTATTTTTTTTTGGCATCTATAACGATTTGAAGCTGTTGCTTGGAGGCATCCATTCCAGACTGAAAAGTATGCAGGAAGTGCTCCTTATCCTCTTTAGACATCTTGATTACAACAAACTCTAGTCAGAATTAACACAGCGGCTAATGCACTACCCTGCTAAGGGATATAGAATAATGTGTGGCTTTGTTGTAATTTACTTATATTATTGTGATTTGTGATGCAAAAATCTCACATTTACTGAACAACAGGGAAAAGGTTTATGGGACATAGAGTCAACTACCTTCTGGGAACTACCTGAAGTGGGGGTCAGGCAGCTATTTGCAATGGTATAGATTTCTATGCAGTCTATAGCACTGCATTACAGCTGTACTGTGGACTGCATCCTGTTGACTTTTTCCCCGCATGGGGTTAAAACAACAAAGTCCATCTTTTCCAGTTTTGGCCATTCTAAATGGACTGCTAACAAGAAGTCTACTTTCAGTGTTGGAAATGGAAAGAATTCACTTACAGAACTAAACACCGTTGATCTAGTATATTGAGCATATCTGACAGCCAGGTATCTGGGGATATGTTTCTTCATTTTGCAGTATGTTGCAGTTTTACACTTTATTTAGCCAGTTGTATGCCTTTAGAGTGGGCATTTCACACAGAAGCAGTCCTTCCATATTTTACTCCTGGAACTGAGTCACACTTTTATTTTCACTCCCAGAACTGAGTTCCTATGGGCTCCATCCCATTTCCACTACGGTCTTCTTTAAGCTTCACTAAGTAGCCTTACAAATGTGATAGAGGGATGGTATTAGGGTCTAATGTTAAGATCACAGACTTGGCAACGGCAAGTTCAGGTTCAAATCTCACCAGAGCAACCTAATCACTAATACTCCAAGCAGGCAGCAATAGCCCTTAGTGTAAGAGCAAGGTTCATGAGATATAAAAAATGTGTGTGGTGTTTTGTAGCAGGTAAACTGTTTTTTGCTCTGCATGTATTGTTTCTATTTTTTGTCTATTTTGATGCAAAGCAGTATAATTACTTGTGCTGTCATCCTGAATTAGTGCAGTTCCTTGATAGGGATGTGACCTGCTGCAATCACAATTTGAAATGGCCAACCTCAGTTGTAAAGATTTCAGTTTATACTGCCATGCTTTGCATATGTACAATATGTAAATTGGAGCCATTGGTGCTTGTCTCATTCTCTCCACCATTTGCCTGTTCTCTCAGTACATACGTGGAGGTAAACCAAATGTTTTTGCTACTTCAGATCTACATTAGTTCATGATAGAATTGTTACTCAGTCACTGGCATGTACTCCTGGTATGTTAAGTATTGCGTGTAGTTAGCACCATTCTTCCAGCTGTGGAAGTGGCCCAGAAAAGGAATAATAAGTGCTACAACCGTAGATCGAAGAACAAAATAGATGTGGTTGGATAAAAGGAAGGGGATGGGAGCACAGACAGACACAGTATAGAAAGGATATCATACATACCAATGATGTGATGAGATTCCACTGTAGAAGCAGAAGCTAATAAATGTCAGTTACTGCTCCTGTTTGTCCTGCTCCCTTTAATCTTGTTAGCAATATATTGCATAGATCTCACTATGCAGCCATATAAAGCAGAAATGGTGAAAATAGTGAGTGTTTGGTATTTATTTATTTATTTGTTAACTGGGTAAGCTCACTGGAATTCAATCCAGAATCTGCTGCATACTCAAGCAGACTTGATAGATCATGTGTCCTATAGCTGCTGGCAGTTTTGTATGTTTGCATGTTTATACAAGTAATTAGCCTGCTGCAATGCAAGGTAGACAGTTGAACATATCTTTCCCAGGAAATCTAGTTTGTTTCTTTCTTTGTAAGGAGGGTTGGCTGAGATGGTAGACTGGGATTTCTCAGCTGCAGTTGCAGAATAACCTTCAGCTGCAGACTAGGTCTGGTGAAATGCAAGGTCTGCTTTGGAATCACATTCTTATCTGCTAATCCATCCTTTTGTCTGAGACCAGAGGCTACATGGGTTTCTTCCAAACCTTCTTTGTCAGGGATTAAAATGTCCCTTCTCTGCAGGTGGACAGTCCATATAGAGATTTTGCCCAGTTTATCCCAGAACAGGAATTCCACTTTGGATTTCTGGAGGGTATTGTACAGCTACTTGACCTTATTCCTCACACAAACCTAATAAGAGGAGTTGTTATCAGATAGAGATACACTGGAAGCATCCACTATGTCATTCAGCCCAGAAACAACAGAGATGTTATCCAGGGAGTTATCATTTGAGAGGTCCTCTGTCTCTTATTCCCAGTCAAAAAGGTCACCAGAAAACCTAGAGGCTGTGTGCAGGCCAAGCCGAGTGGAGGAAGACCCTGACAGGTGGAACATCTGGCAAGCATGGGGGCATTAGTGCTGGTCCCATCAAGTGTCCCTGTATCCCTAGTTGAGGCTCTGTTGTAATGGCTGGGCTTGCTGGCTATCAACAACTAACCACAACCGATGAAAGTTTTCCTCTTGCAAGGCTGGAGTACCTAGCATCTGTGGAAGTCCTAGAACTATGGGAACCCCACCAGAACTACAACCAAACATTGATGCAAAACTGACGCCATGACCCAGAATAATTACAGACTTAACAAGTAGCCTGACACCAGAGTTTGGAACTGACTCTTCTTCTTGTGCAGTTCATGGGAGCTGTGGGGCTTATTAGTGCTTGCATCGCCTGCACCATGGTGCACCCTATGGGTCCTCCAGGAACTGAAGGAGAGACCTCAAAGTTGGGCATTTGTGTCAGATTATGACCCAGTTTAGTGTTTGGCTTTGGACAGCTGTGAAGACTGGTAACCAAAATGGTGTGCAATACCAGAATCAAACTGGTTTTGGTAACAGGGTCTCTCCTTGAAATTAAAGCAGAAGTGCTTTTCACACAAGTCTGAGAGAGATAACTCCTACTTAGGAGACCAGAGCGGATGATTATCCAATAGTTCCAGAGAAGCAGCTTGGCCCTCCATGATTCCAGAACTCTCAGCACTTACTGTGCTCATCAGCCATGGGAATAGTCTTTTGGCATTTTTGGCAATGACTGAAGACACCTGAGGAATTCACTTCAAGGGTGGCTATGTTAGATCAGGTGGATCTGGAGTACGCTGGGGAAAAAATTGGGGAAATGATAAAAAAAAACACAAAAAGTACTATAAAATATGCCAGAACTGAACCAGACCAGAGACCTATCAGAACTTAGCATTCAAAAAAGAGACACAGAGAAACAAAGAGTAGATTTAGGGCAACAAATCTCTTCTGCAGAGAAGAAAAATCTGATAGTTGGAGAGTGTGAGGTTGTGGGTGCACTGCATGCAGAGCAGTTTAAATCTTTCTAGAATGTTCTGGTGCTAGTTTGAAGAGCAGGGCATTGGTAAATGTGTTTATTAGAAATAACTGTTCTAAGGAATGAAGGATCAGGAAAGGTCTAGTCCTGCATAATAAATAACAAATATTGTTTAGCCAAATATATAAATACTTTATTCACAGAATATTCAACTGAAGATTTTAACATATCCCTAATGAACACCACCAGACTTCCAGCATGCTGCTGGCTCTGTTTCTAAAGCTAGTTGTTTCACAGTCATTATGAGGTAAGTAGGCAGTGTGGTAATGGGAGGTAGACAGATGGACTCAGACACAAAGGAACTTGCTTGCAGCCATCCATATTTTCAGACTGAACACACTACCTTCCCCCTTCCCCTTACACAAAACATGGTCTAAAAATACCCAACATTAGCACTTTCTAACTTCCTGGTCTAAGCAGACTGTTCAGTACCTAGGAACAAGTTTGAGAGATTATTCTGCCCTGCAAGTAAAACTTGTCACTAACTAAGCAACACAAAAGTTAGCAAGTCCAGTTGCACAGAGACACAGGTTTAGTTTACAACTTAAAGGTCACGTCTCTGTGATGCTCTTCACTGCCGCATAGGGTATCTCTGGGCTGGAGTAACTGCTGCCGCCTGCCAGTAATGCATGATGTTCTTCATTATTTGGCACAGTTCCCACTGGAATTTCATGAGAAGGAGCAAAATCCTCAGTGTCACTGTCCTTTTCTGGAATGGCATCTTCTGTTGAATGCACTTGAACCCTTGAAAGTAACAGGTGGTCCACATGTACATGGACAAGTTGATGTCCCACATGAACTCCGTAAGTCAAAAGTCCAATTTTTCCATCACCACTCCAGGAATCCAAGATGCTTGGGATGTCTGAAGTCATGAACCATCACCCTCTCCCCAGCAAAGAAGATCCGAACTGACTTGATTGACTTGTTATGACCCCTCTGTTGTTCCAGTTGATGTTTTACTATGGTATTGGAAAAAGTCCAGCTTGAGCAATGCCAAATAGGTATGGGGGTTGATGTCTGAGGAACAGTTCAGCAGATGATCACTTTGTAATGGTGCAAGGAGTGTTTCTACAAGTGAACAGGAAATTAGTCAATCTTTGGGTTCCAGGTATTGAATGAGAACTTTGTTTCCTCCAGGCTTTCTTGAATGTCTGTACAGCCCACTCAGCTATACCATTTGATACTGGATGGTATGGTGGAGACAAAATAAGTCAGACCTCCCATTCAGCTTTAAGAACAGTTTGAACTCCTGTGAGGAAAACTGGGGACCAATGTCCACCACTAGCTCCTGTGGTAGTCCATAAGATGAAAAGAGATGTCTTAGAAGATTCACAGTCCTTTCTGTAGTTGTTATTTGCATGGGAAGCACTTTGATCCATTTGGAGTGGACATCGATCACTACTAAGGAATGTGGTCTGTCCACTTCAGCATAGTTAACATAGATACACTCCCAAGGTTTGATAGCCCAGGACCAAGGATGTAGAGGTGCAGTTGCAGGGTGGTTGCAGACAGTTGCACAAGGTACACATTGGCTAACAAGATACTGGATATTTTTATGAAGTCTTGGCTGCCAGAGGTATCCCCAGGCCAATGCCATCATCTGAGAGTTGCCAAGAAGACTCATATGTAAGCCAGAAAGTCACCTCCATAGGAACTTTGGAGGTATCACAACAGGGGCGCCCCAGAGAATACAACCTTCATCTGTGGACAGCTGGTCCTTCTTGTCAAAGAAAGATCAGTTGTCCATAGATCAAGAAGTGAAATACAATGTGCAAGTAGGATGAACTCCACTCTAACCACTGTGGCTTGTGCAAAAATTATTATTATTTCAAATAAACACACTTCATTGAGAACCTTTCATGCTGGTCCCACTTCTTCAAACCCTCATGTCAATGTATAAATGTGGGATGACAGAAATAGGGTATTGGATTTACTTATCTAGAAAAATCAAAGAGAAAAGAAAAATATGAATGATATGAGAATAATTGTATTCATGTGTTTTGATCTAGAAAAGACACGAGGGGTTGAAGAAGTGGGACCACCATCAAATGTTCCCCATGAGGTGTGTTTATTTGAAAGAATAAAAATGAATTTTTTGCACAAGCAACAGTGGTTAGAGTAGAGTTTGTCCTACTTGCACATTGTATTTCACTTATGGTGTTGATTTTGGATGACCCAATCTTAAAAAAATCTCTACACTTCTGAATACAAGAAAGGGCAACCTGAACTTTTACCACATGCACAGATCAAGAAGGACAAGAAAGACCAGTTGTCCTTCTTGTCAAAGAAACGTTGAAGAGTTGGGTCTCTCGTGAAGTTGGTCCAACCATTGAGGGTGAAATCCAAAATCTCTGAGAGGACTGAATACCATATTGTTTCCTCTGCTACATCCCATGAAGCAATGGGTAGCTCCTCGATGTGAGAAAGTTGGAACACTGCCTCATTGTCTTCCTTTTCTGTCATATCCTTGCATGGCAGTCTTGACAGTGCATCTGCATTTGTGTGATCCTGAAAACATCTGTATTCAATGTCATAGTTGTAGGCCAACAAAATCAAGCCCATCACTCCATCCTTAGTGCTGCAAGCATTGGTATTGCTGACTTTGGCTCCAGAACGGCCAGTAGGGGCTTGTGATCTGTTAGCAAACTGAATTTGCATCCATACAAGTATTTATGAATCTTCTTGATCCAGAAGATTATGCTCAAGGTTTCCTTCTCGATTTGAGCATAATTTCTTTCACTTGGAGACAAGGTTCATGAAGCAAAAGCGATTGCGTGTTCCTCCCCTGAAGGTAACACATGAGAGATTACTGCACCCACACCATATGGGGATACATCGCATGCCAATCTCAATGGCTTTGCTGGGACGTAGTGTGCTATCCACTTGCTGTTCAGAAGGCATTGCTTGCATGATTGGAATGCTTCTTCACACACTGTGGTGACCAATTCCATTTCACATCTGTTTGCAACAAATTGTGTAGTAGTTGCAACAACGTGGAAACAACTGGAAAGGTATACAGCACCCGTTGCAATGCACACAGTCTCAGACATGCTGGTAATAGCTGTAAGTGTCCTTTTATTCCAAAGACATAGTGCAAAAACACATAAGCAGCATAAATGAGATAAACAGGCAGGTAAAGCTGTTAAGAAAATGTACTGACATTTTGCTTGACCCCTGCCAAGCTTCTTCAGAGTATCTGCTGATGTGTTTTTGCACTATGTCTTTGGAATAAAAGTACACTTACAGTTATTACCAGCATGTCCGAGACTGTGTTCATTGCAATGGGTGCAGTATACCTTTCCAACTGTTTTTTGCTTCAGTACTTCACAGCAACATTGCTTGTTTTTCCTGGTGCTCAGTTTCTTTCTTTTGCAACAATGTGCACATGTTTGCCAGGAAACTTCCATAGTAGTTCAACAGGCCCAAGAATTATCTTAGCTCTGTCACCTTTGTTGGCGCTGGTGTGTTGACAGTTGCTTCTACCTTGCTCTCAGCTGGATGTAGGCCCTGGGCATCAATTCAATATCCCAGGCACTAAACAGAATCTTGCAGAAACTGATATTTGGCTAGCTTCACTCTCACTCAATACCACTGCAGTCTGGACATGACATTGTCCAGGATTGTCAGATGCTCTTCTCCACTGTGGACTAGAGATGTGGGAAATTGGAAAATTTCACCCAGTGAAATATTTCGCGTAATGAGCACATGTAGTGAAATATTTAGCTGGGCGAAATGCAAAATTTTGCCAGCAGTTGGGCGCGAAATTTCACACCCAAACAGGTGAAATTTCGCTCGCGGGTGAAATTTCACATCCGCGGGTCAAATTTTGCCTCCTGCGGCAAACTTTCACCACCTTCGGGAGTAATTTCACCACTGAACACTTGAATGAATGAGTGTGTACTGTGCTCATTCATTCATTGAAGTGCTCAGTGGCACTCAGTTGGGCTGCTGGCCGAGGAGGTGAGTGCAGGGCTGTGCTGGTGGCCCGATCAGGTTACTTGGGGGGACTGGGTGGGTGCTTCTATCTATTGATGGGGTGAGAGGTGTGGGAGATCTACTAGACACCAGAGAGTGGAGGATGAATTTTTTTTTTTTTAATAAAACAAACTGAGGTGGCAGGATAACTTGGGGGGTGCTTATTTCATGTTATTATGGCCAGTGATCGGGGGGGGACCACTAGACACCAGGGAGTAGAGGGTGAACTTTGTTTTGCTTTTTATAAAACAAATGGAGGTGGCAGGGTAACTTTGAAGTGCTTATTTAATGTTATTACTGCCAGTGATGGCCAGGGGACCACTAGACACCAGGGAGTGGAGGGTGAATTTTTTACTAAAACAAATGGGGGTGCAGAGTAACTTGTGTGTGTGTGGGGGTTCAATTTACAGACCTGTGGTGGCCGGCGGCGATGGGAAAAATTGCGGGTAAAATTGTGAAATTTTGCCGCAATTTCGCAAAACATTTCACCCAGTGAAATTACTGATTTTGCGGCAAAATTTTATTTTGCTGCACCTCTACTGTGGATGCTGTCACCAAGATATCATCCATAAAGCAGCCTACACAGTCCAATCCATGCAGTATCTGGTCCATTGTGTGCCTGAAAATTGCTGGCACCATAGAAACTCCATAGGCCAAGTGATGGTATCTGTAAAGTCCATTGTGGTTGTTTATGGTGAGATACATCTCTGACTCTAGCTTCAATTCCAACTGCTGGTATGCAAAGGATAAGACCAACTTGCTAAAGAAACTTCCACCTGACAGGGTGGCAAACAAGTCCTCAGCATTGGGTAGTGGCTATGCTTTTGGTTCTATACAACAATTCACTGTAATCTTGTAGCCCGCACACAGCCTCACTGCTTTGTTTTACTTTGGTACCATGAAGAGAGGGCAGCCCTGTCTCTCCTCTCTACTCGTGACATGATACCATGCTTCTTCAGACAACCCAGTTCTTTTTCTACTGCTTCTTTCAAGGTGTAGAGTATTGGTCAAGGCTTGAAGAAGATGAAAGTGGCTCCTGTTTGCACTTGTATCTTTGCCTTAAAATCCTGTATTTGGAGCCATCCCAGTGGCACTGAGGGTTGAGGTGCTAGAGGCCATACCTTGAATCACACTGATGACCTGTATTTGAGAACAAACATAGGTTGCAGGGGGTCAGCTGGGAGGGAGAGGATCGAGCATCCAATGAACTGGTCTCCTGTCCCATGGAGGGGGGATTCCCTGTCTTGCTTCATGGCTGCTATCTGGTGCAGGCTGTGCGACATTGCCACAGATGAACAGTGTAGTGTCGGGGCCATGATTGCATAGGGTGTGCACGCATCCATGCACCCCACTTATGGCCACCATGGCAGGGGAAAAATTATGGAGCAAAATGGTAGTCATGGGCTTAATGAAGCCCTGTCTACCTGCCCTCGTCCCACTCTGTCACCCATCTGCTGGACCCCCAAACTGGATGCAGGAGTTCTAGGTGAAGGGAACACTGCCTTCCCCTTCTTAGGCCCACAACGGGTGGCAATGTGATGATGTTTGGGGCTCAGTGAGACCGGAGGACAGTAGGTGGATGGGTGCTGTAGGCAAGGGGCAGAGCTCGCTGAAACAGTGCACCGAGGAGAATAAACACCTGTATAGAAAAAAAAAAATCTTGTATTGGACCATAGCCATCCTGGTAAATAGGACCATGTTTACCCAACACTTTCCTCACTGCATCTTGAGGTTGTTTTTTTGCTGTTCGTAAAGTGAAGATCTTTTCCCAGGTCAACTGGATCTTCTCAAGTCCTTTTCTTCCCAGTAATGCAGGTCTCTCTCATTGAGCTACCACTAGAAGTAGGATCCATGCTCTTCCCTCATAAGTGACTGGTACTTGAATCTCCCCCAGAAGAGGGATTGAGTCTCCTGTGTATGACCTGAGCTGAATATGCGATACATGCAATGGGCACTTCCTGAGATGCTTCTTGTAGATGTGCTCTGGCACAAGGAATACTGATGCCCCAGTTTCAAGCTACATGCTACCAAGTTAGCCCTTCAACTCAATCTGGAGGTAGAGTCCTTCTCCATTCCCTTGGGTTGTGTAGAGAGAAAACAGCTCTAATGACTCTTCTTCTGGTTCAGTCTCTGGCATGATGTAGGTGACATACTGTACATGAGCTGCACATGATGCACTTTTGCACACTCTTTGCATATTGCCAACTTTCCCACAGTTGTGGCATTTTTTTTGACAAAATCTGCAGTGTGCTTTGCTGGTGGTTACCCCTACAATGGTAACATAGTTGTTGGACCTTGCAGAACTGGCCTGTGGTGCTTGTTTCTGATGCCCTTGTGGTTGCTGATGAAGTGGTGGTGGACCACATCTTGGTCTGGAATGTCCCTTGCCTCCAGTGGTGCATAGCTGACTCTGTAAACCCCTCCTTTGTGATTTAGAATGCCCCACTAACTCCCTGGTATCATTTCTGTTGAGCTTAAAGGCGAGTGCAATATCACAGGCTGACTTGAAGGTTAAGTCCTTTTCTGACAACAGCCATTTGTGATAGCCTTCTCCTCTTAGACTGCAGACACACTGATCCTGTAGGACATCATCAAGAAATTGACCAAACTCACAGGTGCTTGCCAGATGCTTCAAATCAATTATGTCAAAGTGACTGCAATATCACAGGCTGACTTGAAGGTTAAGTCCTTTACTGACAACAATCATTTGTCATAGCCTTCTCCTCTCAGACAACAGACAAATTGATCCCGTAGGGCATCATCCAGAAACTGACCAAACTCACGGGTATTTGCCAGATGCTTCAATCCAATGAGATTCTCCCTCCTCTTGGTTACGACGATGAAATCTGAAGTGTTCTGCAATGAGAAGTGGCTTGGGTTTGAAATGCCAAGAAAGTGTCTTGGTGAGTTGGGCATACTGCATGTCCACCAACCTGACAGGTGTAATTTGACTCTTGAGGAGTCTATACACTGTAGGTCTCAGAACTGCCAGGAAGACATTCTCCTTTTTGTCATCAGCAACTTAGTTCACCATCAATCAGTGTTCAAAGCGTTCCAAGTAAGAATAAAAGTCCAACTTTTATTCACTGAATTCTGGCACTCATCCAGTTGACGCCATAGCACCAGTAATTCCGAGATGTGGTGCATGACACATTGACCCTATGGCTTTCTGAAGTGCTATGTTCTGTGTCACACTAATGACACATTACTATGTAGCTCTGCTGTTCAAAAAAAACAAAAAACTTTTTTTTCTTTTGTTTCAGTGTCTCTGCACTATTGGTTGCAATTTCTCTGTTATGCCACAAGATGCTGCTGCTGAGTTGCCTTTCCTGTTGTATGCCTACAGTACAGTCCTCTAATCTAGAGGGCATTGTTGCAGGCTTTCTGTGCTGTGCATGTGCAGGCTGGAAAGAAGCTAATGTCTACTTGTTACTTTTCACTCTCTTTGTTGTTGCTGTGCAGATCTGCTGGGAAGATTTGCAGAGACCCTGGATTCCTTTTACTTCTTGCTTTTGCAGGTACAGTTCTTTTTTTGAACTATATATAGTTCTTGCTGCTTTCTTTTTCTATCCCCCACAGACTTGGCTTTTGCCTGTATTTTGGTTGGTGAATTTTTTTCTTACAGCAGCCACAGACACTGCAAAAAGAACAAATTCTACCATGACAGGGAGCTCCTGCCACTCTTGAGGACCAACCTTTTCTTAAATCTGTTGCAACAATTCTTCTATTTCTTAACCTAATCAATTCTTTACAATTTCTAGTCCATAAGGTTGGCCACCAATGGGCACCCTTTCCCTTTCTTGACTATGCTATAGAGTTTTCTTTAATTTTCCTTTTCACTCTCGGGTCCTCATACAGGGAGGTTATTATGGTGACATCTAAGCTGATTTAAAACAACAGGCTATGTTCCTCATTGTTGGGTTTAGTATGCAATGGCACTATGTCATAAAATACTTTAATGTATATACCTTATGTGTATAAAATCAGTAAATGTTGAAAATACCATGGCACTAGGTGTTTTTGATAAAGGTAAAAAGTTACCAGGGGACTGTATGAGAAAAATTAAGTTAGCTATGCTATTTAAAATGCATGTAAATTGCTGTAAACTGAACACATCTGAAATGTCATGGTGATTTGCATATATCCCATGATGCTTTGCATTATGAAAGTATGTGTGATGTTGTGTTTCTTTGAGACTTGGCTTATTGTCAATGCCCTTTGGGGTAGCCCTTGTTTCAGTGCTTCAGCACTGAGATTCTTTGTCCTTAGCTTTTTTTTTTTAATTTGAGCTCCCACCACTCAAGCAAACAAGGCCTGCATAGGGGAGGCTAAATCTCAACAGATAAGTTAGATCAGAGATCAGTGAGTCAGTAGGTGCTGGCTAAGTGTAGAGGAAAGACTTGCATAGTCTGTTGCTACAAACTAATGTACTGAAGAAGGGATATGCCATTGCTGAAGGTTATCTACTGCATTTTGAATAAACATCACACAGCGTTTGTGTGTTGAAATTGAAGTTTGGTGTCTGGTCCATCTGTTATCCCACAACCCGTCCACATCTACCAATATTTTTTTTTTCTTTTTGCTTTACCCAAAGGAAGCAGCAGCTTACCTAACTCCCTTGGCACCTGTGGAGTTGCTCATGTCCTCACGACTGTGGTAATCTGGGGTAGACAGATGGACTCAGACATAGAAGAACTTGCTTGCAGCCATCTTTATTTTTGGACTGAACACACAACCCCCCCCCACATGGTGCTCACCCCCCTCCCCAGTGTCCCACAGATCATGATAGGAACTGCACAGTAGACCTACAATATTGACAGGCATGAACTGCAACAGTCATGGCTACCAGAGTACTTCCTGTGGTAACTATATATACATACATACTACAGGCAGCACAAACAAAAGACACACATTTCAGTAAGTGGCCTTTCTCTTTTTTTTATTTTAGCCTTTGGTAACTGGGTAAGACCCATTAGGCACAAGTACTTGTTTTCAAGGGTGACCTGGGAGCCCTAAGGAGGTTAAGTGACTTGTTCAGAGTCACACAGTATGCAACTGGAGGTTGTGTGAATTAAACCCTGGTCTGCTGGATGTACCAAGCTCATTTACAGCTCATTACTCAAATCTCTAGGCTATAGTGTCAGGCTGCCAGCCCCATGTAAACATTGTAGAAAAGGGGCCAGTCCCTCAGCAGGAATACATTTGCAGCAATGAAGTTAACAGTTGAAAAAGGAATTGCAGTTTTGGGGGGATCAGTAATGAAATATATTTAGATTATGCAAGACATGCAATCTAGACTCAGTAATGAATGTCAAAAGCAGGCATTTTCCTACGCTTTGACCCACTATCTATGAATTAAGTATCCAGCCACATCTAATGCTGTATCCATCAATGGAAAAGTAGCAACAGCCATGCATACTGTGCCTCCTCAGTCAGTATTGCTTGATTATGCCCTTAATGAATTCCTTAGAGCAGGGGTTCTCAAATGATGAGGCCAGCCTCCTTGGGGAGGCCCCAACCTGTTCCAGGGGAGGCTCAAGCAAGTCTGAAAAAGTATTATATTTAAATTTTGAGTTTTATATATTTTGTGTGAAGAGATTAAGCAACTGAAAGAGGATAATAATAGGTGAATTTTATGTATTTATTTACTAATAGGTGACAAGGGAAGGTGAATGAGCCAAAGCTAATTTCAGGTGTACCCGGGGAAGGGTAGGGAGTGAATACATTTCAAAAGGTAACTGCAAAATAATCAAGAAATACACAGTGAACAATAGTGCAAAAAATATGAACAGTAAACTAATAATGAGTGGTGGTAATTGATCAATTTGTAGACTGATGGTAGAACAGCCCAAATACAAAGGTTGGACATAGAAGTACTAAGAGCAATAGCAGGAAGGAGCAAGGTAATCCCAGAGAAGTTGCTTAGGAGCAGGGAAGGAGGTGGAGAGGCAAAGTATGTAGGAAGGTTATTTCATATAGAGAGGAAACAGAGAGAGCAGCCTGACCCGTGAAGGCACTGCAACAAGAGGTAACAATGGTTCAAGAATGAAACTGGAGGAGCAAGTAGGCTGGCCTGTTGGGGAGGGGGGGAGGCTACAATAAGCTGAATAATATTTATTTTATTTATTTGTTATTCAGATAACACCTTTGAGCATAGGAGCTCTTTTTCAAAGGTTCCACATTAGTAAAAGACAAAGAACTGAATGTGAGCCAAGTACTCAAAGGGGTTTCAATTTATTCATGGTGTACTGTGTAAAGTACAGTATGTTATTTTACTTTGGGGAGGCCCAAGATTATTTCAGTTTTTGGGGGAGGCTCAAAATGTTTTCCATGGATTTGGGGAGGCTCACTGTGACAAAGTCTAAGAACTATTGCCTTAGAGGTTTAGACTGGTAGAAGGTGAACACCATAATCAGCCCATTTGCAACATGTTTAGTTAGCATGCGTATGGCAAGTTAGATAAGTTTACAAAGTGCACCTTCTTTCAAGGAAATGGAGGTTAAAATGTAACAGAAACAACATACAACCAAAACTGGTTCTTAATGTAATCCTGAGACCCTATAAAAATTAAAGAACACTGGGAGGAGTCTATTCCAGTCAGGCTGGAGTCAAAACTGCAGAAATTTCTAAATAAATGTCACTCAAATAATTTTCAAAATGTATCATGGAAATGCTTATTTTATTTTCAAGAGATATCATAAAGCTCGTTAATTAAACACCATTTTGTGAGGCATCCTTTCACTTCCTAGGGGAGTATAGGTCTAAAAATCCTGATAAATTAGCACTTGTATTTTAGTTGTTTTTCTTACTTCTTATAGTACATCCTCCAGTTTAAACCTATACTGCTGATTCGCTTCCACGGCACATTTACATTTCTGAGCTTGCCAGCTTTTTTCTCTTGCGCTTGTAAGTGTTGCTTGGCTCCAAAGAACCCTTAGAATCAATACGCAACAATACTAATGTAACCCCCAGGTGGCACTATCCCAAGGGCTACTACCCCTGTCTGCTTGACTACTGACAAGTTGAGGGGTCTAGGTTCTATGGTGGGTGTCTCCACCCAGAGGTCAGGGTTTGTAGTGGTTAGACTAGCTTGATCACAGCCCTCTGGGACACTGTGACCCCCTTTGGTTCCCTCTAGTGGCTCACACAGTACACAGGAGTTACAGCCCCAATACCCCATGTATACACACTGTTCACTCATAAAGCACCACTTACCTTCGAGACTGATTCTGCAGCATGTCTCTGAGGACCCCCTGTAAAATAAGGTTAAACAACATACACAGCGAAATACAATACTGTTTCCATAAGTACCAACACCACAGACAGTATATAGTATAACAACAACAAATCTGACTTATGTAGGGGACAGTAACACGGGAGAGGGAAATCAGGTTAATTGGTGGCATTAAATCACAGTACTGTGCACACATACAGGGTCTGAAAAGTCACACTCTGGGTACCCGTTGGGGGGGAGGACTAGCCAGGTCCATTGCCTGGGGTTGGCCGGCAGGTGCAGATGGATAGGGACCTGTGGAAGAAAATATATACACAACACCCAATTGTAATCCAGAGCCGGATGGCTCAGTCCATGAAGCAGTGAAACAACAAGAATTAGATGACACACTTGTGATTGAAAACAAGCTACAGGGGAATACCCTGATTTGTACTCACAGTACCCAAGCTGAGAACTGGATGGTGGATGTTCTCTGTATTGTCAGAAACAACAGTGCAAGGAGGCAAGGTCCTTGTGACTGGACCCCACTGCAGTTTATAGAAAACGGATTTGGTCTGAGACAAGCTGGGGTTTGCTTCCAGATTCAACACACAGCACACAGCACAGGGGATTGGAAATAGCGATTCCCCACAAGAACTATGCACATTCATATGTAAAAGGAAAGTACTATACCAGGCAGGCTGCTCCTCGATCCCGATCGCACTTACTGCAAAATACCCGGTGGCACACATAGCCACACACACACAGGCACACACACAGTTCCTTACAGACCGAGCACGAATCAGCAATTTCTCCAGTTTTCTACAGGATGAGCCTGGTTTCCACACTTCTGGTGCTTCTTTCTCCTCACAACTTGGATTCAGTCCAAACTGGCACTCTCAATGGCTGCAGGCCGAAATTCAGGGCCTCACACACGCTTCCCGCATGAAACTATACACCGCAGAAGCACAGAGCTCCTTCTCTCTTCACTGTCACAACTGATCTAATCTTTCCAGTCACAGAACAGGGCATTTCCTTTAGCTCCACACCATTCTGTTGGCTGGTTCGGCTGTCACTCACAATAAGACTCCTTCTGTTGGTGGGAAAAAGATGCCACAGTTAAAACTACATTTCCCAGAGTCACTGAACATACAATCCCCTTGTGGCTGGCTCAAAATTGAGAGTCCAAGTTCCGATTCATCCACCGGCTCCATTTTAGAGTCTCTCTATCATCCTGATTGGTCCAAGTCAGCTATTCAGAACCAAAATGAAAGAGCTACACTGAAACAGTTCTTGCTGAAGGGAAAGCAGGTTAGACAAACTGTATTTTCATTATCACTCTAACAGATTTCTGGCAAACAGTTATATCTTTCAACAAGGCTCCATCTGCACATGTAGTGACAGCAGAAATGGAGCGAATTGACAGCAGCTCGGGTGGGATTCAAGCATTAAATACACAGTCCCCCCATACAAACTAATTAAGTCTGCAAGCAGACAGCTCTTAAAGAGACAGTATGTGGAGGCTCAAATAGCACTCACTTGGAACCAGATTTAAACAGCTTAAACGCCGAACACCCCCTAGACTTGGAGCATTCAGGCAAGCTCCTGGAAGACTTTTGGGAACCCCCATTTGCAGGGGGGGTTACACTAATGTTCAACCCAAATTCAGAATCCCTGTTAATTGATATTTGGTATGCACCAGCATTCACAAATGTCAGCGATGAACATGTAATTAATACTTCACTTAGTTACCCCTCAGCTGACATATTTAATTCATTTCCTCCCACTACATCATCAGCACTATGATTTCACTGACAGTGACATTACAGGAGACTGACCTGGCAGCTACGGAGTGGCTCTATCTGAGCAGCTGTGAAGTCACAGTCAGTGAGGTCACAATGCTGGTGATGTAATGGGAGTAACAGAGCTAGATACATAAGCTGCTTGGCAGAGTGCTGTTGTATACATCACACCTACTAATATCAGATAAAAAAAATCTAATTAGCCAAAGGGAAAACAAAAATTATCTCAGGTATAAATGGTAATAGATGGCAACTTTTAAAAACTAATGTTGGTATTAGGCAGTACACTAGCTCTGTAAGTATTAGCATGCACTGTAATAAGAGGTGCCAACAACTGTAACTGAACGGTCCAAAAGGAACATGAAGATTATCATTCTGAATAACATGTTGCCACGTGTAATCAGGGCACTCATTTCAAGTAAACATGAAATACAAAAACTGTAAGTGAAGCAAGAGGAACATGAAAATAATTGTTTACATGCAAAATGATTTACCTTACTTTTATTTTACTTTCTATGTGCCCAAGATAACCTACTAGAGATTCAGCATTTCATTTTCAGCGGTGTCCTGTTTCTATTCAGTGTTATAGACTGAAGCACTGGGAACTAAGTGACTTGTTAAAGTTCACAGCATAAACCTGTTATGGCATGATTTGAATCTGTGCCATCCGCTTCACAGTTCTGTGCTGTAGACATTAGGCCACTTTGTTTTCTCAGTAGCCTTAATCCACTAGCCTATTCATTTCACTTACTGTACTTGATTCACCGGCTATAATACAATGAAATGCTACACAAATGGAGGACAGGGAGACCAGTTTGATATTCCTTAATCTTCTCTGCCATGTACAGGCCCCCAAACCCAATCACACCCTACCTGTTGAGCTACACAGACAGCTGGCACAGCAGGTACTCTGGGAGGTAAACTCTCTCTCTGTAGCATGCCTGAAGCTAGATATAACTGATTTTGGGCACTTGGGAAGACACAAGTATTATACCCAGTGGACCCCTGCCATAACATATCTACGGTCCCTGTTATGATTTCCATTAGCTTCTGCAGGCAATGATCAATCACAGAAACACACACACAAGTCACCAGTCCCCCTCTTTGGTGGTGGTGATGGTGGGGGGGGGGGTGGTAGCTGGATATTTTATTAGATTTTTAAAAATCAATCTGTCCAAAGGAGATACATGTATCCTAGTTGCAAACTGCTGTATCCCATAATCTCTTGGTCCTGTGGAGCAGAGGGTCTACTGCAGGGCTGACTCAAGCTTTTGTTGAATGCCCGGGGTCTGGTCTAGCCCCCCCCCCGTGTCGAGCACTAAGCACTGGGGTGGTCCAATTTGTGCATAGGGCCCATTATAATTAGAAGCAGGGTCCAATGGTCAGATCAGTTCAATTGGCAAGCAGACAGTGCTAGATTAAAATAAAATTAATTGACAGTATATGACTCATAACAGGTTCTGATTGGAGTCATTGGGTCTGGTTTTGCATAACAGACCTTGGGTGTATCCATTAATTGATCTGACATATGCATGTGTTGTGAATAGCCAGCCACGAAGTTCTACACTCTGACAGCTCTGCAAGCCATGTGCAACATTCACAAACCTTGGCTACCTCTATGACTGGGACAGCTCAATACGGATGGAGAGAGTGGACCAGAGTAGGGTTGAGCCAAACTTCGAAATTCCATTCAAAAGACTATGCCTGCCCAGCAGAAGATCCCTTGCTCTGCATGAACAAGGGATTATAAGGTATTAAAGCCCATGGCTAGGAAACCAGTATACCCTTTGGACATAATGTTGCTTTTCCAAATTAAACATTATCCAATTGCACCTTCCTGGTCTGCCATGCCGAAGAAAGAGACTGCTTATGTGTGTGTCTGTGTGTGTGTGTCACAAACAGGTTGTGACAGGGCAGGGCTGTCCTAACTTAAGGCTCATGCCCACCCAATTCCTGAAGCTATTAGCACCTGGCTGTGGTCATTCTGTGCCACTCCCCCACCATACACCGCCACCACCACTCCACCATCAACGTATCTTCATGAGCAAAGCAAGATCAGGCAAGAGGGGGACTATTATGGAGCAAGAAAAGGAGCAAGGGAATTTTGTGACCTCCCTTGAAACCCAATGGGGCAAAATGTTATTGCAGAGTAGCCTACATGCCATGGTAATGCAATTTTTAGGCTGCTTGAATTCAGCCTACTGAGATCCAGTATTAAAGCAAAACTATTCTTTGTTTTTGTAACCCCGGCACCCTTATACCAAGGGCTACTACCCCTGCCTGTATACCTAATAACAGGTTGAGGGGCCTGGATTCGTAACTACCTCGGGATTCCTTCCAGTAGTAGTGCTATAATTATGGTGCCTCCACCCAGAGAAATTACATGGGTAACTATCACAGTAGGTACAGCCCTCTGGGAAGCTAATACCATCCACAATCCCACCTAATGACCTTTTATGAAAACCTGAATAGTTGCAATGTTCAACAATTAGAATATCAAACATTTTGACCATTAATGATATGCCCACATTTAGCCCCCTTATCAACAGTGTCTGGATCTCTGGTTTGTGCCCTGCAAGCCCCTGTAAAAGGCAGTTTCAACAATACAAGCATGCACTTTGGATATGCTTTGCAGTACTTCAATAACTTTAGACCAGGTAATAATATGCTCACGAGCCAGGTTAGCAGCAAAACAGTATATCAGGTTTATTAAGGGGACATGAACAAGGGAGGGGTGAGAATTTAGGCAAATTATTACTTGGCTGCAATTAAGACAGACTAGATTATTTTTCATGGCTTTAGTCCCTGAATTTATCAGTCTAGCAACTACTGGGTACCCAGAGTGGAACACAGGCATGCCTGAGGTGGTGCCGTGGGTTGGCCAGCATTGCAGCTGATGCTGGGGCCTTTGATGAAAAGAAGAATGATTGACTGAGAGCAACACATTTGTAAACTATAAACCATTTGTATCCAGGGCCGAACGGCCCAGTCACTTTCAAGCACATTAACCTGGCAAACAGAATCAGATGCTACCATTAAACAATTGATAATTTGTTGCAGGGAGCTACCCTGATTTTATTCATTGTACTCAATGTAGTAGATGATGAGACTGACGAAATGAAGACCTGGTGCTCCATCTGGAAGCTGGTGGGGACCTGGGCTGACATGACTCATTTCCTCTTCATGGCCTTTTCCTGTAGGTGGCCACAACCTGTGATCGTTTCTGTGCAAGGGTTGACTCCACAAGTCCAGTCTCTTGCCGCAATGCTGAAGATGGTACAGAAACAGTCTGTCTGGGCCATCAGTGGTGAAGGCCCAGAGGAAGAAAATGTCTCTGTTGAGGTTAAGTTTGGTCTGCGTCCTGGTGAACCCCCCAGCTGGGCTTCAAATGGAACAGTCTCTTCTGGCTAGAATGGCTCCTGAATTTTAGCACAGAAGTCCCTGGTCCAATGTCTCCACATACACGGTAGGCCTCAGCACATTTAGTTGAAGAAACATCAAACTTCTCTTCTCTTTGGTTTGTGGCCTGTTGAAATCTTAGCCGACTTGCTGAGCAACCTTTTCTGGTCTGCTGTCAGGTAGTTCCAAGTTCCAATCCCCTTTTGGACCAGAGGATTACTCACAGGAGGCGATGCAGGCCTCTCCTGTAAAAAAACAGGACAGAGCCACACAGGCCTCTTCCAACTCGATGACTCAAGCTGAAGAGCAACTATTTAGCAGTTCTCTGGAATAAAGGGCAAAGGTCCAGCAATCCGATTGGCAGCCTCAGCTGTCAATCACAGTCTTAGCCTTTTAATTGGCTGGGTCTTTGGCACCAGTAATTTGTCCCTGATTCTCTCTCTCACAAGTCTTTTTTTTTATATATTTTTTACTCTTTTTTTAGTCTACACCTGCTGTCAGTTTCTCTGCCCTGGTCAGGGTGCCCCCACAACTTCCACCTCCCCCTAAGTTCCTGCTCTCCCGGCTACCCCTGGCTTACCCCCCCGGGGGCGGGGTCACGACACAGTAGTGGGCACCAGTACCATGAGAATGATAACTGGTTGAGAGGGCTCGGCCAGGAGGCTAATTGAAGCCCAGGGACAGGGCTTTCATAGAGATGGCAGGAGCGGCAGTTTTGTCCCCTGTAGACTGGGGCAGAGATGTGCAATGACGTCCAGCATCTGTCCCATCCCAGAGAGTCTTGATCCTGCATCGGCTCAGGGCGACATGCTGGCCTCCACCAGGTGTAGCACTCCTGCACTGAGCACAAAGCCTCCCCTCCCCTCTGGAGAAAGATAGCAGTCCTGGGGATGCTGAATCCTTCTCCCCCGGCCGGCCCTTCAATGACCTGGATCCGTTCCCAAACCTGGGTCACCAACAGTACAAGTGGAAATCCAACTGCTGAGCCAGCGGACCGGCTCTTTCCCACAAGTCTCTTGTATTGTCCCATGAGTCTATGGCTGAAATCCACACTTTTGACTGGCTAGCGGGCTGCAAAGATGGTGGCTGCATATACAGTCCCCAAGCATATTACACACTGTCCCCACTTTTGAGTTCAGATGCAGCCAGGCAGTACACTTTTTATATACCATTCCCCCACAGTTACATAGCCCCAGCTGTAACCTTTCAAACAAGCCTGCATATGTATATCTGTGCCCAGTGCTTTTGCTGTCGCTGCCACCGAAATGCTGGCCCCCCAGGCAGCAGGCAGCACTTTATGAATATTAATGGAGGGCTCGTGCATATTAATGAGCCTCTTATTAGCTTCATTTTTAAACTTTAAGGCCCAGATATTCAACACTTTGCCCTGGGGCTAAATTGGCACTGCCTGGCATGCTAAATGTGTCCAGATCAAATAGCCTGCTATATTCAAAAGGAATAGCCCAGTGCTAAACCTGCTGAATACAGCATGCTAAGGAAGCCAGGCAAACTGGGTTGGGAGTGCAGTGCAAAAATAGCCCAGGAATGAGACAGTTCTGAATATAGCAAATAAGACTGCGCTGAATATAGCACCCAGTCAGGCAGTGCAAACACCCACAGGAACACAGTGCAGAGGTGAGCCTGCTATGCCCTGGAACACACACAAAGAAGCACAGCCCTGAATGTGATCCCAAGATCAGACAGCAGTGCAGAACCCAGAATATGACACACACCCAGCCATGTGAATGCCCAGTAACACCCAGGGCCCATGATAGAAAACCAAAGAACAGTATAAACCCGTGGAAAAACCCAAGCACCCAAAAACAACACTGGACACAGTAAACTCAAGAAAGCATAATGTACAATATAATGTAACAAAGACAAAGTAAAGGCAACAAGAATAACAGAATGGTAACAACAACAATATACACAACAAACATCAATGAAATGAACACAAAATCAACTACTACCACTACTATGAGTACTACTACTACAACAACTACAACTACTAATACTACTACCACTACTATAAATACTACTTCTACTGCTACTACTACTACTACAACTACAACTACTAATACCACTACTGCTATGACTACTACTACTACTACTGCTACTAATGTGACTACTACTTCTACTACAAACATTACTACCACTAAGACTACTACTAAGACAAATACTACTACTACCACAACTATTACCTAACCAACTAATATGAAAAATATATGTTCATACAAACACTATTAACAAGATGTCAATGAAAATGGAGGGAAGGGGAAGTGGACACAAAAAAAAGGAACAAAAGGCAGCAACAAATTCAGCAGTCTGGTAAGGGGCGGGGATAAGGCAAACAAATAAGGGAACAGTACTATGACTGTATGCTGGATGGGTCTGGCAGCCACGCATCCGGTACTGCAGCCACCCACCGTGTCTCTGCAATGATGACTGCCTGCTGCTCAATTAGGGTCCTCTGCTGGTGGACTATGCATCGTAGCAGGTCATCCCTCCCCTTCTGACTCCTCAGGCCATTTGGCCCACAATGAGCACTGACATGGACCTACAGGAAGAAGGGGGGCCATGTCAGGATGGTACACTGACAAGGAAGTAAAATGCAGCCCCCAGGGTGGCAACCCAGGGGTGGACAGCATGTTTCATCAACCATGTCAATGTGGTGATACAATGTATAACGTACCGCACAACCCGACACACACCTGTATGCTGAGGCACGATGACACAGGCACCACCCACCATCCCAATATACACAGACAGGTGTGGAAAGCCATTGGCAACACCATGACACAGTGCATACCACACAACCCAGTGGAGCACACAGTGACACAGTGCAACCAGACAGCCAGTCCCCAAGGTGACAAGGACAGTGGGCCAGGGCACAACAAACACATGGGATTACACATGTTGGGACATGTTGCCCAAAGGAACAGAGCTATGAGACACACAGCAGAGCACACCCACCACTGGAATTGCCACAGCTACATCACAGTATGATGGCATGCAGCCCATACTGTTGATGAGCATGGCATGTGACAGTGCTAAGACCCACAACACCAGCACACCCAAGGCAGCAGTACATGATGTGGCCATGCATTGCACAGTCAACACCATGTATCAAAGGGACACAGGCCATGGCCCACCACCACCAGCAGAACAGCAGTAGGCCAAACACACATGCCAGGTACAGTGTCGCACATGCAGGTACAATATGGCAGGCCACCCCCCCAGTAGGATGGCACCACACCATCTGCAAAAGTAGACCCATAGTACACCATGCCACTACAATAGCCCAGCACCATCCCCCCAGGCATGACAAGTGTACTAAGACTAGCCACTTTAAGACATGGGAACACAAGCCAGTAGAGGACCATGGCAAACCCACCCCCAGTAATACACCAAATGCGTACATGATGGACACAGCAATGCAGGCCTGTACATCACCATTTCCCCATACAGCCCCTTCTCCCTGGCAAGCCCGCAGGACACCATCCTTTCATTCAGACCCATTGTACACCATGCCAATACAGTGGCCAAGACACTACCATGTGTCACAAGACAGTGTACCAGGTACACAGCCGTGTGCACAACAGGAACAACACTGGCAGCCCATGCACACACCCTCCACAGCACATGCCAGGCAGTGTGTAGCAAACCATGGTACTTATGCAAGATGCCCTTCTGTCCATCACTGCTCTCCTCTGCCTACTGTGGCATGGCTGGCCGTGGCTCCCTGCTCCCCTCCTGGTCCCCGTTGACATCCTCGGTCCTCTTGCTGTGCTCTATAGGGGAAATAGAGTACATCACTATAAGTACACATCGAACTGCCATGGTATGCCCTAGCAATGGCCATGGTACACAGGTTACCCCGCACCAGAGGCCACCCCCCACCATATGTGGCATATCACAGTGCAAGCAAACGTGTCCCCCCCCACAGTGTGCAGTCACACTGCACTGTGGCACCTGTTGCATGCACAAACCAGGACATAGGCATCTACAATGCCCTGTTGTGCAGACATTGTGCACACTGGTCAGAACGGCATGCCAATATTATTGCAGAATGTGGCCACGTGCAGTCAACCAGTGTCAGGACACACACAGCAGTGACATGCACATGTAACAGGACACATGCACATACACAGACACACCCAAAAGCACACACACACACACACGCACACATATGCACAGATGCCACACATGGCCGTGGCATTGCATGACACCTACCTGGCATGGGCATGGTCCCATCACGGACCATGCACTTGTAGCACTCCAGTTGTCGTGGCTGCCTATGCTGCAGATCCACGTAATGGTGGCGGCACTTCTCATCATCCCTGGCTATTCCCATCCATCCAGACAGGTGATGGGCAATGAATGCTCAGATCTGTCTATGGGGCAGGTCCCCTTACCTCACCTCTCCAAACAGACAGCCTGTGCTGCACCAGCTCCATAAAATGAGCTGTCTCCACATCCCCCCCACCTCCTGTCCCTGTGGACAACAGTTCTCACTCTCCAACGTGCTGACATAATGATGTTTGCTGTACTGGGCACCTCCCTAGTGCTACTGGCACTCCCTGCACTAGTCCCTTTACAGGCACTGTGCTAGCTGTGTTATGCAGCGCTGAAGTGTGACTAGGCCACGCTATCGCGATAGCACCACACTACCTGAAAGCGCACAAGCCATGCATGTGCAACCCCCACCATGACCGCTGTGAGATCGTAGTGCGCATGTGCAACACTAATGCACAAGTGCCCTGTAGCGCTGCGCTATCACGTTAGCACCATGTGAACGGGATGCGCAAGCACAGCATATGTGCAACCCCTCCATGACCCCCACATCAGGAGGCCATTGCATGCACTGACAACATGCAAATGCCCTGTAGTGCAGCTCTAATGCAATAGTGCAGCACTAAACACTGTCCGATTAGACCGGTGCTAACAACTTGCCTGGTGCTAAACATTTGCTCGGTGATAAATGTTGGTATATTCAAAGAATGTATGTAAATGAGGTTACTAGTGTATTCGCAGGGTAAACAGACAAATTACCATATTTTTTACAGTCTGATCTGCATGTCTAACAAGGTGGATTGCCTGCCCATGCTATTTAAGGGCAAATAGTGCTCCACCTGTGTAGATGACAGGAACTGCAGTGCTGTTGAAGGAAGTGATTGAAAACACTGCTTGCAGAATGTCCCAGGAGCTACAACAGGCCAATGCAGGTTTGTACACAACTCAAAACATGCTGCTGTTATGAATGGCAATACATAGAACAGATGGGTGATAGTCAGCATGCATGGGAGATGTTTGGCCTGATGCTGTGCTGTCTGTGGGAGTATGTGTACACTGGACTATAGACTGCATGGATGCAGGACAGCAGCACAGGCCACACTGTAACAGTCTGAACTGTACACAGTGGGCATGCCATGTGGTGTGGTGGGGGTTCCACCTGCATGCACTCTACCAACATGAACAGTGCAGCAGGGTGGGTGCAGGTTAGGGTTGTAGTGGGCCTAGGGGCCTTTGCGCCTCAGCAGTGCTGCAACACATGCAACACCACTGCATTGTATGGGACATTGATCTGTCACCTGGCAGGGTGAGACCAACGCAGCTGCTGGCAGGTGGCATGCACAACTGCATTGTGGGATGTCCGGGTGACTTACCTGTGTCACCTGCATATGCCCAACAAGGTGTGCTGGGTGTGTTGCACATACACAGTGGCAGCGCTGCTTGTGAAGGGTGATCAGCAGCAGCAGGGGTATGTGTGTGACACAAGCCATGTGTTATACCATGGGGATGAGCCTCAACATCATGCACCATGCCCCATATCCCCAGCAATGTGTGAATGTCCATCATGACAGCCACACAGCCCACATAAGACACCCATACTGTGTGCAGACATGGCTACTATGTGCTGTGAAACACACACACACACACACACACACGCACGCACACACAGCTGTTTGGATGCATGGCATTCACTGAGCTCATCACTGCGCATGCGCAAACAGTGTGTCAGTATTGCGGTCTGGCGCACAGGCACAAGCAAGGGAGTGGTCACTGCAGTACACTGTGGCCATGTATATACTGTGTGTCACACTGTGTGGCAATACAGTCTGGTACCTGAGGCACACATAGCCTGTCATGGCCTGCCAGGTAAGTATGGTGCCATGTTCATCAGGTACAGTACTGGTCATGCACACTTTGTCTACCCCTGTGACTAATCACAACCAGTCCATCTGGCCCATACGGGTGATGCTGCCAGGCAGGAACATCTCCATGCCCACAAGTTCATGGGCAATAAGCCGAGGGCCATGGTACATGCCTTCAAGGTGAGGGAGTAGGTGATCCGGTGCAAAAAGCCCACTGATGCTATCAGCAGAAAAATGTGGGATGAGATAGCAGCGGAGGTAAATGCAGTGGGTGGCCGGGGTCACAGCACAGAGTCTGTACCGAAGCACTGGAATGACTTACTGTGAAGAGTGAAGGAGAAGGAGGCCCAAAGGCTCAGGGAACAGCTGCAGACAGGTGGAGGGCCACAGACCATAGAACAGCATGACTGGGACCCCATCCTGATGTTGGTCGCATCAACCCTGAGGCAGTGGCAGTGGAGGAGTTCAATGGTGGTGGTTGTGAGACACAGCTGAGACCCCCCCCCCAGGGCAGGTATGTATGCATCATGACCACACCATTGCCTGCATGACACCTACAGGGGGTATGTGTCACTGTTCCACTGTAGTGGCCCAGTGGCACTTGCCAGACACACCCATGGGGCAGTCGTGGTGCACTGGCAGTGCACACGCATCACAGCAGTGTGCATGTGTTGGTAGTACACAGCGGTCACCGGTGTATGGATGTAACATGTGCTGTGGGCCCTGGTTGGGGCTAAGTGCATGGGGGCTGCATCCTCATACACACAGTCTGCATGGGGGGTGCATGGGCTATCTGTAGGATCATCACCGTTGGGTGTTGTATGTCATGGTGGTGGCCATGGAGTACATTGTTCAGTACAGGGCTCTGTCACAGTTCCATTTGCTTCACAGCACAGAGTGGTCATCCAGCCATGGGACAAGAGTAGCATGTGCCTGCAGAAGAGGAAGAGGATGATGATGCAACACAGGTGGTGCCTTCAACATCGGGCATGGGGGTCACCTATTGACCAGCTGTCGCCACACAACAGCAAGTGGCATCAGGATGTGGTACCCTTCTGGCAGTGTCTGCCATTGTTGCATATGGTGACAATGAGGATGATGATGATGATGCTGATGATGATGACACGGAGGATGCACAGGTCAAGGACCTCACATGTGGCCCTGTGGTCACAGTCACACTGACCAGTGACCATGGTTGGGGCGACTCCTAGATGGAGGATGAGCTGCCAGTGGGCAGCAATGTGGATAGGAGCGGTGGAATGAGACCTGTAGGAGCAACACACATGGATGCAGGGTGAGCGAGGGTAAGACAGGGCCATGGCAACATTGCACAGCAGCAGGATGTTGGGCAGGCAGCCATCCAGCATGCACCATTGGACATGTACTGCCAGCCAGAGGGTGCAGCACAGGCCCAGCAACAAACATAGCCCCCTGCCAGGCTACTGTAGCAGAAGCAGCAGCGACAGCATCAGCAACAACACCAACATCTACAACAACATCAGCAACCCCTTCATCATCAACAGCTGCCACCTCCTCCACCCACAGGCCAGGGCATGGTGTCCCCCCCCCAGGCCCAGATGGTCAGAGTGCCCCGCCTATGCTCTGGACCACCCTGGAGTCCCAGTATGCTGCACAACAGGACCTGCATGACTTCCACGGGGAAATGAGGCATGAACTGGGCCAGTTGTGGGAGACAGTTGGGTCGGCCATGCTCCATGCAGAGCAGCGGGCAGAGGAGTGCATGACACATATCCCAGCCACTGTTGAGCATGGCTTTGGTGACCTCACTGCTGCTGTGAGGGAGCATGTGGAGGCGATGCGGGCTGCAAGCGTGGGTGGTCGGCAGGGCTCAGACACCATGCAGTGCAGGTGGTCCACAACTGTACCCCAACATGAATCCCATGCATGGGGTGCAGGCACTGGGTCCTCAGACCCCGCATCCCAGTCCTCTGTAGGCCAGGCATGGTGTTGTGGCCACCTGCCCTCCATGGCTGGTGCTGCGTCCTAATGTGGTCATAGTCGTGTTACTGGCTGGTCATCCCTGCAGTCCTCACCACCGTGTCTTTGGCACAAAGCACACCAACCGCTGTGTCCCACCTACAAGGGATGTGTCATGTGCATGGTGGTAGGCGCCAGTGATACTGTCGGCTGACATGCAACCTGACCCATTGGGTCACACACACACACACACACACACACACATATGCCCACTCACACATGCAAGGTCACTCACATACCCAGTCACTCACTCACTCACACACAGGCACACACACCACCCACACTACACATCCTGCCTATGCACGCCCTCAGACCTACTCCTTGCACACTACACACACTTCAGCCATCCACCCATTCATGACACGCACAGCACACTGCCCTCATACACACTTCACATGTGCACAGTTACATTGTGTGGTACACCAGGGGTTTGCACTGTTGTCACTGTTCTGTACTGTTAATTGTATGTCACACATGTTAAAGGCACTAACCATGACATGCTGTTTGTCTGTGTTGTGTTCACTCACCTTCCCATCCAGGCTAGTGTTTCCATGATGCTGCCCCAGTGCTCCAGGGCCCTGTGAGCCATTCAAGGGTCTCTCCTCTCAAGTTGCTGCACTATCCCCTGGACCTCTGGCTCTGGGTCACTGTCTGACTGTACCTTGGGTTCGGGTGCACGTATACCATGGTTTAGTGCCATGCTGTGCAGCATGCAACACGCTAGGAATATATGGCATACCTTCCAAGGGCCATACTGTAGGGCACCACTTGAACAGTCTAGGCAGCAGAAATGCATCTTCAGCATGCCAAAGATCCCCTCTGTGAGGTTTCTGATGGCAGCGTGTGCCTCATTGTACCCCTCCTCGGCCACTGTGGTTGACTGGGGTAGTGGTGTGAGAAGCCAGGATCTTAGGGGATAGGTACTGTCCCCTGTGAACATATGTGTACATGTTTGCTGCACTGTTCTACTGTCTGGCCATTGCCCATGTATGTCACGTGTTTTGCTGTCCCATTGCCCCCTGCCCCCCTCCACCTTGTATAGAGTTGCTTGGCATTGTTACCCACTGTGGTGTTTGCATGTAGTGGCTGCAGTTACTCACTAACAAGGTGCCCACTGGGTATTCTGCCCTCTTCAAAGGCCTGGCACAGTCTTGATTGGTGCCATATGAAGGCATCATGGGCATTGCGGGGTACTGTGCAAAGACATTGCTGATGTTCCCTGCCGCATCACGCACCACCTGGCAATTGATGGAGTGGAGTCCTTTCCTGTTTACATATATGTCACTGCCATCACCAGGCAGTGCACGGATGGCAACATGGGTGCAGTCATTGGCACCAAGTACAGCTGGTAGGTGCACAACTCAATAGAATTGTTGCATGGTTGCTGTGCGCTCAGCTGCCATGACTGGGAATACTATGAATTCAGCAGTGTGTGGCAGGAAAGTATCTAGGAACTGGGTCAGGTGGCACAAGGTGGTGGACTGCGATACCTCAACAGTGCCTCCCAATGGGGTTTGGAGCATCCTGGTGGCTAGAAAGCACTCCACTGCCATCACCCTCTCCTCCACTGTCATGGCATGGCTGTGTCTGGTGTTGGGCTGCAGCTGCTCATGCAGGAGTTCGCATAACTGTCTCAGCATGTCCCTGTTCATCCTGTACTGGCCAATGAAGTGGTCATCAGGCAGGGTCTCAGGAGAATCTAGGCCGGTACAACCTGTGTGCAGAAAATCTCCTCCTTGGCTTGCGGTGTGGACCGAGGTGGGCCTAGTCCCTCTCCTTCTCCTGGACTAACTCCTCCATCAGGTGTATCAGCACAGCATTGCTGAAAATGCCATGTTTGTTTCCTACACCAGCCACACCCCTCCTCTGTGGATTGCCCTGGAATAAGACCTGTCTTTTATAGGCAGTAATTAACATTGCGCTATGTGCTGAGCAAAGTGGCCTTGCGCCATGCTATACCTTTGAATATACCGCTGCACTTTTATGCAGGTTCCTGCCCTTTACTCTGTCCCTTCCATACATTAAGTGTTTGCGCTGGCTGTAACATGTTGCGCCGGTGCTATGTCTTGTTTTGAATATTGCCATCCTGCGCTAACCTGGCGCTATCCCAGCGCAACCTGTTTGTGAGCGGTGCAAACGTTTGAATATCCCGGCCAAATTCTGTGCTCCTGAATGGCTTGCAAGCCACATTGTTAAGGTCACCAGCCCTCATGGAAAAGAGAAGAGGTGCCTGGATTGCAAGACCACTCTCCAGCCAATGGCAGAATCGCCAGTCGGCACATCAAAGGTGCCACTCGCACCTGCGCAATCCCCACTACACCTTGGTGCACTACTACGTGGGAGCTCACAGCTTAAAAGTTTAAGCCTTGACTGGGCTAAATTAATGAAAATGGCTGCATTGGGGGAGTTTTGGGAGCAAACGGGGGATGTGGTCTATGGCAGGGGATACAGAAGAATGCCAGCAGCAGCAGCAGGAAACAGGAAGCCCTGAAGGACGTGGGGGTTACATTTTGCTTCCACTGGGCTGCCTCAATTGAAATTTACTGTTTTGCTAAAATCAGTTTCTTATGCCCTATATAAAAACCATGTCTCTCTCCCAGACAGGACTTGAAATTCATTATGGTGCCAGTTTCTCGGTCTGTTGTTCTACAAGACTCTGAGTCTTTTGCTCTACTATATTCAGTCTACTGTAGTAGTCATTTATCTTTAATGGTTAGTGGTGTTTCTGTGCAGTCTGACTAGCTTTGCTAACCCACATGAAATAATGAGATCTTAGAGACAGGAACCAGCAACTCATCAAAAAAAAAAATCACTGTTGGCATTAGTAGACTTTGGTCCCTCACAGCTCAGTTCCTGATAATAATTCTTGACTGATCATTATCCCCAGCAAGATACCATGTTCTGAATTTTCTTGTTTTATATAACATATCATACAAATTAGAAGACAGTAGTGGCTAGGCTAGGGAACCAGTAGACCCAGGTTCAAACCTAACAAGAGTCGCTTACTGTGTGACCTTGATCAAGTCACTACTCTAAGTGCTTCAGTACATTATAGCTTTATAAATGGGTTAAAGTCACAATGTACTGAAAATTAGACATTGCATCTCAGCTGGGCAATCTGGGCATCTATATTTTTTTTAAAAATAAATAGCAATGGGGCAGCACAGTTTATTATTGTTTTTTGTTTTCTACACACAGTATGGTCAGTGTCCTGAATTGATGTAAAAGCTCAAGACAGGTCATAATGTCATCAATCAGTCAATCACTCTTTATTTCATATAACGCAGGTCTCATTTCAAATCAATGCACTCCACAAAGCAAACATTGCAAAAATTATATACAGCAACAATTCTTAATACGTATTAATCACCATTATAAAACAATTAATCAGCATCTGAAAATGCTAGCCTAAATAAATAGGATTTTAATTCCTGTTTAAAAATATCCACTGTAGGATTGCTCTGAATATACTGCGAAAGGGAGTTCCAAAGTGTTGGCGCTGCAAGACCAAAAGTCTGAGCACCCGATTTATTGAAAAAGACCCTCGGAACTACCAGCAGTCCATCATCTGCGGAACGAAGGGAATGGAGGGGGGAGATTGGGAAGCAGAAGGTCTTGCAGATAGCTGGGCCCCTAGCCATGTAGGGTTTAATAGGTCAGCAAACTGACCTTGAAGGAGATCCACCACCTAACCAGCAGCCAGTGCATATAGCGCAGCACAGGTGTAATATGACATGACTTAGGTAGGCCAGTCAACAACCTGGCTGCAGCATTCTGCACTAGCTGCAGGCAGTGAATATCTACCTTGGTAGCCCTAGGTAGAGGGCATTGTAGTAATCAAGGTGCGAGGTCACAATGGCATGGACCAGCACTGGTAGGTCAGCAGGAGGAACCAGCTGTTTAGTCCTGGTGATGTTTCTCAGATGGTAAAAAGAGATCTGGACTACAGCCGACACCTGCAACTTAAGTGTCAAACCACAGTCCAATACAACGCCAAGATTTCTCACCCAATCAGAGGTAAGCAACCGAGAGTCTCCAAGCCTAAGCCCTGAGACTTGCCCCAGTTGCACCCTCCCCCCATGGCGACCATGTTCCAGTACCAGCACTTCAGTCTTGTCAGGATTCAACTTCAACCAGTTGGCCCTCATCCAGTCCTGGATCTCAGCAGGGCAGCTGTTAAATACCAAAACCGCTTCCTGCCTTCAGGTGCAAAAGACAGGTATAGCTGAGTAGCATCTGCTTAGCAGTGAAAACTCAGTCCATACCATCTTATAATGTCCCCTAGTGGTAGCATGTACACAGCAAACAATATGGGGGACAGGATGGGGCCCTGCAGGACCCCACATAGCAGGGGCATTGGTGTCAAGGAAAAGATCCTCAACATCACATGTTGCGACCTGCCAATGAGGAAAGATTTAAACCAGTCAAGGACTGTACCAGCCCACAACAGATCTGCAGGTGCTACAACAACACTCCATGGTCCACAGTGTAAAATGCCGCTGAGAGAACAAGGAGAATCAAGATGTAATGTCCCCTCTGATCCCTTGCTGCCAGGAGATCATTCAGCACCCGAACCAGGGCAATCTCTGTACTTTGCCTATTCCTGAAACCCAACTGGAGAGGACTGTAGATGTTGTGAGATGTTAAATGGGTTTCCAGTTGCATGGCCACCACCTTCTCAATAACCTTACCCAAAAAAGGGAGGTTAGAGATGGGTCTGTAGTTCACCAGACAGTCCAGGTCCAGTGAGGATTTTTTCAGAAGCGGCTTTACAACCGCTTCTTTCAGGGGTCCAGGAATGACCCCTGTCACTAGGAAACAACAGACTATCTCAGCTAGGACTGGGCCAATGGCATCAACACACCCCACTAGGAGGCATGTTGGTCCTGGATCCAAACTACAGCATGTTGGTCATAGCTCCTGGATGACCCTTACAGCATCCATGACTGCCACCTGATTGAAGCTGAATTAGACAAGCTGAAAGGCTGTAACCTCAGACCCATCACTGTAAGGCCCGCTAGAGGGAGAAGTCTTGAGTTCATTAATGAGTGGGATCTTTCCTTTAGTCTTGAAAGAGGCTTTGGTTAGACCTCTTCTGAAAAAAACATCTTTGGACCCGGACTGTCTCAGCAACTACAGACCTGTTTCGAACCTCCCATTTTTAGGGAAGGTTGTAGAAAAGGTAGTGACTTTTCAGCTGGAGAGATATCTTGTTACCTCCTCTGCCTATGAGCCTTTCCAGTCTGGATTCTGTGTGGGGCATACTACAGAGATGGCCCTGGTGAGGGTGCATAATGACCTCCTGATGGCGAGGGATAGAAGGGACCTTACCATCTTGGTCCTCCTAGACCTCTCTGCAGCATTTGACACTGTGGACCATGAGGTGTCATTTGACCACCTGTGGTTCTGGTGTGGCCTGTCCAGAAATGTCATAAACTGGTTCAGGTCATACCTGACAGACAGAGTACAGAGGGTGACCATGGGAATTTTCTTATCAAATCCAAAGCCTCTGTGCTGTGGTGTTCTGCAAGGGTCAGTCTTGTCACCTCTGTTGTTCATGGTGTATATGCTGTCACTGGGGGACATTATCGGGGTGGTACAGGCTGGGTTTTCACTGCTATGCGGATGATACCCAGCTGTACCTGTCCTGTGAAACCCAATAGCCAGGTGTCAGACTCTACATTCAATAGCTGCCTTGAGAAAATCCAGAAGTGGATGACTCACAATTGGCTTAAGCATAACCCAGACAAGACAGAGGTACTGGTGGTGGAGCCAGCTCATCAGGGTGGAGGGAGGTGTGGCATTACCCCCTGACCTTGTGCTGGAGGGTGTGCCTTTAGCCCCTTCTAAACAGGTGAAGAATCTGGGAATAATCCTGGACAGCGGTCAGAAACTTGATGCACAGGTGTCAGCCATGGTGAGAAGTGGGTTTTATCATCTCAGGAATATTGCCCAAATTCGAGCCCTGATCCCGCCTGATGTCTTGCACACACTGGTACATGCTTTCGTCACCTGCAGGTTGTACTACTGCAATGCCCTGTACCTAGGGTTGTTTGGAGGCAACCTCCACAGACTGCAGCTGGTACAAAATGAGGTGGTGAGGTTATTGACAGGGGTGAAAAGATGCGAACACATCATCCCAGTGCTCCGTGAACTGCACTGGCTGCCAGTCTGGTGGATGTGTTGTCTTCATGATAGGGCTATTGACCTACAAGATCCTCCATGGGAGGGGTGGTCCAGTCTATCTGCAAGAGCTTCTTGTGCCTTACTGTCTGTCCTGGGCCCACCGTTCTGGCAGGGGTGGCCTTCTTGAAGTTCCCAGGGTTAGGCTTCGGCACTCAGGAGACAGAGCATTTGTGGCAGCTGTGCCTACCCTGTGGAACTCCCTTCCTGGTTATCTAAGGGAGGTCCCCTAGGTAGAAGCCTTTAAGAAGGGCCTTAAAACGTATCTATTTTATCAAGCCTTTAACTGAAGGTGTTTTAATGTCAATAGCACTTTATTATAGATGGATAAATTTACGCTCCCAAATGTATTTTGATATAGTTTTGAATATGATTGTATTTTTAAAAATCTTGTACAATTTGTATGTGCATATTGTACAACATCCAGAGTCCATGAAGATGGGTGCTATATAAATAAAATATCTATCTATCTATCTATCTATCTATCTATCTATCTATCTGTCTGTCTGTCTGTCTGTCTATCTATCTATCGATCTTCATTGGTAGTTCAGTGGTCCCTCCCCCCTCCCCATTCTCCGATCACTGTCCCATATGACATTATCTATTTATTTCATTGGTAGTCCAGTAGTCCCTCCCCACTCCTCTGTTCTCTGATCACCCTCCCTGTGCTGCCCTTTATGTCCCTGTCTGTCCCAGTATAGAAAGAAAAAATGTCCTTCATTGTTTTTCCCTAAAAAAAAAAAGGTCCTTCGCCAGTCAACCCCCCACCCCACCTCCCACTCAGCACCCGCCACCCCACACCCCCAGAACACCCCACATGACCTCACTGGCATGAACAGGTCCCAGGTTCGAGATCCACTCTCCAGTCAAAGACATATCTTGCTGCTGGAACCAGCGACTGCAATATGAGAAACTAAGGTAAATGCAGTTCAATGTATTTCAGTGTGGGGAGGATAACTTTTATGCATAACTTAGCCATTTTTTGACCCCAGATTTTCAACATGGCTTTTTGGGGAGCCCACCTCGTGAACAATATGACTGTCATTATGCAGCTCTTGCCTGAAAGGTGATTTTGAGGCCACTTAGCAAATTCACATTTTGGGCGGGATTGAAAACTTTCCCTGCCCCTGTTCATGAGGTGGGGTCATAAGAGGGCTTTTCTTGAAAATTTGCAGTCAAAATATGTAAAACATTGTGAAGTTTTACCCCTTCATTGCAATTTTGTTATGCACTATCGTAACTTTGGAAATTTTAGATATTTTGACACCAAATTTTCAACATAAGCTTCCTATTCCCCCACCTCACGTATGTAATTGCTGACATTTTTCGAATCCTGGCCAAAATGTTTTGTTTTGCTGCTGTTGCATGGAATGGCATTGCAGTTGCATGGAATTACATTCTGGCAGGGATTCAAACATTTTCTGCACCGGGTACATGAGGTGGTATAGTAAGATGGCTATGCTGACAATTTGTTCGCTGTTGTCCTATAAATGGAAGCACAGGGCCCTCCCACAGCAACATACATAAATGCATCTGTGGAGGCATGGGAGTGCAGGCCTGTTTGGCCCTGTGCTCCCACAGGCAAATAAGGATACAATTACTCTATCTCAAAAACTATAGATGGGTGGGAGACAGGCAAATAAGGCTATGATTACACTATCTAAAAAAAGTAAGGACATTCTTTACAAAAAACTATGTTAAAGCATCAGTGAGGGTTCAAGATAAAATGACAAAAGTAGGGAAATGTGACGTAAGGGTTTCCAACCCTAAAACCCCTGCCCCACCCCTGAAGTGAATGAGGGGTGGAGTCTTCCTAGGGGTTGCCAAACCTACTGCTCACCCCATTGTATGCACCCCTGAAACATACACACCTGTCTCCATCATGTCTCAGCTTTTCAGTTACTGCAATGGGGTGAGCGTTATGGTTGACAACCCCAAGGAAGACTCCACCATTCATTTGCTTCAAGGATGGAGCAGCGGTTTTATGGTTGGAAACCCTAATGACATATTTCCCTACTTTGTTGCTTTATCCTGAACCCTAACTGAAGCAGTAATGTAATTTTTTGCAGATAATACATAATGTAAAAGCCCAGCTATAGTGTTTCATATACTGTCTGCATTGGACTTACTATAGAAACATAGACTTTGACAGCAGACAAGGACCTCTTGGCCCACCGAGTCTGCCCATGTCCCTTCCTGTTGGATAAGATGCAGACCCTAGTTAACCAACAGCCTACTTCCTCCTACCCCCCCACTAAAACTGATTTATGTCTGTCCCATGCATTCTTGAATTCCCCCACTGTTTTTGACCCCCACAACCTCCTCAGAAAGGCTGTTCCATGCATCCACCACCCTCTACATGAAAAAATACTTCCTCATATTGCCCCTGAGTCACCCCCCTCTATCTTAAAATTGTGCCCCCTTGTTCTTGCACATCTCTTTTTCTGAAAAATGCTACCCTCCTGGACTTGTTGATTCCTTTGAGGTACTTAAATGTTTTTATCATGTACCCCCCTCGCTCCTTTCCTCGAGGGTATACATATTAAGCTCCTTTAGTCTGTCTTAGTATGACTTCTGGTGCAGACCCTGCACCATTTTAGCTGCCTTCTTCTGGACTGCCTCCATCCTGTCTATGTCCTTACAGAGATCGGGTCTCCAGAACTGCACGCAGTATTCCAGATGGGGTGTCACCAACTGTTTGTACAGAGGGATAACAACTTCCTGTTTTCTACTGGTGATGTCTCTCCCTATGCATCCCAGTATCCCCCAGCCCTCCTTACTGCCTTCTTACATTGCCTGCCTACCTTTAGGTCTTCTGGTATGACTAACCCCAGGTCCCTTTCCATTTTGATGTTGTTAGTACCCCCCCATTGTGTACTCTTCCCCAGGGTTTTTGTTTCCCAGGTGCATTACTTTGCATTTCTTTGCATTGAATCTAAGCTGCAATACTATTGATCTTTCTTCCAACCTTGCCAAGTCCCTTCCCATCCTTATCAACCCCCCTTGTGTATCAACCCTGATGCATATCTTTGTGTCATCTTCTAAGAGGCATACTTTCCCTTCCAGTCCCTCTGCAATGCCACCTATAAAAACATTAAAGAGGACAAATCCTAGTACTGAACCCTGCAGTACCCCATTAGTAACCCACCTTTCTTCAGAGTGGACTCAATTTACTATTACCCTCTGCGTCCTGTTGTCCAGACAATGTTTTACCCAGGTTACAATTCTGGGACCCACTCCCAGGCTGGCTAACTTATTTATTAATCTTTTGTGTGGTGCTGTATCAAATGCCTTGCTTAAGTCTTGGTAGACCATGTCCACAGCCCCTCCCTGATCTACTATTTTGGTCTCCCAGTCAATAATCTATTAGATTTGTCTGACATGACCTGTCTATCATATACTGTATCTTTTTCTCCAGTAGTTTATGCACTAGTAAGCCTGTATTTTTACTTGTTTGGTGTTTTCATCTTTATAATAGAAGACTGTGTCCCATTTATCTGCAAAATTCATTTAATTAGACCTTGTGAAGAATGGCAACAGGGAAATGCAGACCCAACAGCACAAAAGAATTAGAGATGCATTGATAATTCTCTTCATTTAATGCTTGGAAATTAAATAATGCATCCTGTTTATAGTTGGCATCAGAGTAATCCTATTTTCCTGTTAGCCAGGTTTATTTAATAATTAATTTACATGAAATAAAATAAAGAGCGTATTAGATAGCACAAAATGAGAGAAATTAGAATTAGAATACTTTTAATTAGTCTCATAGAATTCTATGGTTTTAACTAAGTAGATGTATAATTGAGCACATATTCACAAGCTGTAGGTTATTATATAAGCACTGAATCTGCTATGCTTCTATACTCTTGATATAACCCTTTTTTGAAATGTTGAGTCCAATTTTTACACTGTAGAAGCTGCCAGTTTTTAATGTTTTGTAATAAAATATTTTTTAATTGCTTTCAAGTGTGGACAGTTGTCCACGTACAGTTTGTTGTGAGCTAGGGCTTTTTTTGTTGCAATCTCTTAAGGAGTCTAAAAAAAACAAAAATGACTCTTAAAACTTCTAGGCTGGCTCCCTACATCCCACAAAGAGGTATGGGTCACGACTCTTTCCATAACAAGCAGTTCCTTCATGACAAGGGCAGAGGGGGCTTCCAAATAGAGCTGTCACCTGATACCCAGTAGAAAGCACAACCAAAAGCACAGGCACCAAAAGGGCTCAGCATCACCATCGGAAGCTCCAGCCCCAGGTTCACTTCAACTTTCTGAAGTGGACCTCGCCTCCTAGTTTTGTAGGTGTGCCTCACTCAGTTTTACCATCAATGGCAAGCTATCTAAATAGAGCTGCTGGTCAAGGGGAATGGGGGCCTCCTCAGAAACACAGCAGTAGAAATCATACCAAAGTCTAAAGAGAACAAAGGATTCCACTCACTCTGCTTCATGACTTACAAGAAATAAGGATTTGCTAGCATCTTTGAATAGACAGGATGCATACCAGCACATACTGGTGTACCCCAACCACCACAAGTACCTATGCTTCTGTGTGGAGGGACAACATTATCAGTTCAGAATTCAGCTCTTTGGGATTCCTTAGCACCACAAGTCTTTGTGAAGTGCTTCACAGTGCTTGCAGCACACTTCAGAAAGCTAAGGCTGCAGGTCTTGGCTCCTGACAAGCTTGTCCATACAAGAGACAGAACAGGCAGTGGATACTGCCTCACACTTTCTAATGTTCATGGGAGTTTGGCTGGACTGTTCCAACCTCTGATAGGGCCCTTATAGGTACTTCTGTTCATAGGAACTGTTCCGGACATGACCCAGACTTGAGTCTTCCTTCTAGACATCAGAGTGTTAGCAATCTTGTAGGTGGCATGCTTTATCATGGAGCACAAGGCAGGGTCAGCTCATTCCATGAAATGTATATTGGGACTCATGGTATTTTTGTATGCACAGTCCCCCTAGCAAGGCTGCATATGAGAATGACTCAATGGATGCTCAGTGCCCAGTGGTCTCAAGCATCACTCCTTCTCATCTACCCAATTCAGGTGACCAAACCTCTAGTGAGGTCCCTGCTGTGGCAGTCTATAAAGGAGAAGCTCCAGGGTTTCCCCTTTTCTCCACCAGAGCCAGAGGTGATTCTCACCATGGATGCCTCTTTACTAGGATGGAGAGCCAATTGTTACGGTCTCCATGCACAAGGGATCTGGGGCCAATCTGAAACACATCTTCATATAAATGTGTTAGAGATGCAAGCAGTTCTTTATGGTCCGAAAGTGCCAATGGACTTAAATAGCCAAAAGACAAACCTCCTTCAGATGGACAACATGTTTGTCATTTATTATATTAACAGACGGGGGGGCACACTCTTACCCTCTCTGCAGAGAGATAGTGAGAGTGCAGGAATGGTTTCTGGAGCAGTGGACCCTGTTCTAGGCCATTTATCTGCCGGGGGTCCCAAACACTCTAGCAGACTAGTTAAGCCATACAACAGCAGCTAGTTATGAGTAGCCAGTAGCCCTAGACATTGTGAAATTACGATTTGATGAGTGGGGAACTCAAGAGCTGGACCTTTTGGCAACACCGCTCTACAAAAAACTGCCTTGATTCTGCTTCAGAAATACAGGATCTGAGCTGGTCTGGTGATGCTGAGGGATGAGGCACTGGACGCCTTACATCATGCTATGCCAGCGACCCAGGTTCAGGAATGACCTTGGGTCACTGGGGAGCCAACACAGGGGAGAGGGTCAGTGCTGGATTTTTTTCCAGGGGTGGTTGTCTGCTCCCCCAGTAGTTCTGCTCCCACTGAGTGGAGGTCTGGTGGGAAGTGTAGGCAACGGGAGGCAGCAGCGAATGCCGGGGTGGGGTGGAAGGGTCTGAGCTGGTACCCGGTGTGTGTGTGTGTGCATCTCCACGCACGTGCACATATTATCCTTAGAAACTAATTGTCCATTTAGACAGCTTGCCATTGATGGTAAAACTGAGTGAGGCACACCTACAAAAATAGGAGGCAAGGTCCACTTCAGAAAGTTGAAGTGAACCTGGGGCTGGAGCTTCCGATGGTGATGATGAGCCCTTTTGGTGCCTGTGCTTTTGGTTGTGCTTTCTACTGGGTATCAGGTGACAGCTCTATTTGGAAGCCCCCTCTGCCCTTGTCATGAAGGAAATGCTTGTTATGGAAAGAGTCGTGACCCATTCCTCTTTGTGGGATGTAGGGAGCCAGCCTAGAAGTTTTAAGAGTCATTTTAATTTTTTTTTAGACTCCTTAAGAGATTGCAACATAAAAAGCCCTAGCTCACAATAAACTGTATGTGGACAACTGTCCACACTTGAACGCAATCAAAAAAATATTTTATTACAAAACATTAAAAACTGGCAGCTTCTACAGTGTAAAAATTGGACTCAACATTTCAAAAAAGGGTTATATCAAGAGTATAGAAGCATAGCAGATTCAGTGCTTATATAATAACCTGCACCTTGTGAATATGTGCTCAATTATACATCTACTTAGTTAAAACCATAGAATTCTATGAGACTAATTAAAAGTATTCTAATTCTAATTTCTCTCATGTTGTGCTATCTAATACGCTCTTTATTTTATTTCATGTAAATTAATTATTAAATAAACCTGGCTAACAGGAAAATAGGATTACTCTGATGCCAACAATAAACAGGATGCATTATTTAATTTCCAAGCATTAAATGAAGAGAATTATCAATGCATCTCTAATTCTTCTGTGCTGTCGGGTCTGCATTTCCCTGTTGCCATTCTTCACAAGGTCTAATTAAATGAATTTTGCAGATAAACAGGACACAGTCTTCTATTATAGATATGAAAACACCAAACAAATAAAAATACAGGCTTATTAGTGCATAAACTACTGGAGAAAAAGAAACAGTATATGATAGACAGGTCATGTCAGACAAATCTAATAGATTACTGACTGGGAGACCAAAATAGTAGATCAGGGAGGGGCTGTGGACATGTCCTACCAAGACTTAAGCAAGGCATTTGAAACAGCACCACACAAAAGATTAATAAACAAGTTAGCCAGCCTGGGAGTGGGTCCCAGGATTGTAACCTGGGTAAAACATTGTCTGGACAACAGGATGCAGAGGGTAATAGTAAATGGAGTCCACTCTGAAGAAAGGTGGGTTACTAATGGGGTACTGCAGGGGTCAGTACTAGGATTTGTCCTCTTTAATGTTTTTATAGGTGGCATTGCAGAGGGACTGGAAGGGAAAGTATGCCTCTTAGCAGATGACACAAAGATATGCATCAGGGTTGATACACAAGGGGGGTTGGAAAGGATGGGAAGGGACTTGGCAAGGTTGGAAGAAAGATCAATAGTATTGCAGCTTAGATTCAATGCAAAGAAATGCAAAGTAATGCACCTGGGAAACAAAAACCCTGGGGAAGAGTACACAATGGGGGGTGGTACTAACAACAGCAAAATGGAAAGGGACCTGGGGTTAGTCATACCAGAAGACCTAAAGGTAGGCAGGCAATGTAAGAAGGTAGTAAGGAGGGCTGGGGGATACTGGGATGCATAGGGAGAGACATCACCAGTAGAAAACAAGAAGTTGTTATCCCTCTGTACAAACAGTTGGTGACACCCCATCTGGAATACTGCATGCAGTTCTGGAGACCCGATCTCTGTAAGGACATAGACAGGATGGAGGCAGTCCAGAGGAGGGCAGCTAAAATGGTGCAGGGTCTGCACCAGAAGTCATACTAAGACAGACTAAAGGAGCATAATATGTATACCCTCGAGGAAAGGAGGAAGGGGGGTACATGATAAAAACATTTAAGTACCTCAAAGGAATCAACAAAGTCCAGGAGGGTAGCATCTTTCAGAAAAAGAGATGTGCAAGGACAAGGGGGCACAATTTTAAGATGGGTGGGTGACTCAGAGGCAATATGAGGAAGTATTTTTTCATGTAGAGGGTGGTGGATGCATGGAACAGCCTTTCTGAGGAGGTTGTGGGGTCAAAAACGGTGGGGGAATTCAAGAATGCATGTGACTGACATAAATCAGTTTTAGTGGGGGGGTAGGAGGAAGTAGGCTGTTGGTTAACTAGGGTCTGCATCTTATCCAACAGGAAGGGACATGGGCAGACTGGGTGGGCCAAGAGGTCCTTATCTGCTGTCAAAGTCTATGTTTCTATAGTAAGTCCAATGCAGACAGTATATGAAACACTATAGCTTGGCTTTTACATTATGTATTATTTGCAAAAAATTACATTACTGCTTCAGTTAGGGTTCAGGATAAAGCAACAAAGTAGTGAAATATGTCATTAGGGTTTCCAACCATAAAACCGCTGCTCCATCCTTGAAGCAAATGAGTGGTGGAGTCTTCCTTGGGGTTGTCAGCCATAACGCTCACCCCATTGCAGTAACTGAAAAGCTGAGACATGATGGAGACAGGTGTGTATGTTTCAGGAGTGCATACAATGGGATGAGCATTAGGTTTGGCAACCCCTAGGAAGACTCAACCCCTCATTCACTTCAGGGGTGGGGCAGGGGTTTTAGGGTTGGAAACCCTTATGTCACATTTCCCTACTTTTGTCATTTTATCCTGAACCCTCACTGATGCTTTAACATAGTTTTTTGTAAAGAATGTCCTTACTTTTTTAGATAGTGTAATCACAGCCTTATTTGCCTGTCTCCCACCCATCTATAGTTTTTGAGATAGAGTAATTGTATCCTTATTTGCCTGTGGGAGCACAGGGCCAAACAGGCTCTGCACTCCCATGCCTCCAAAGATGCATTTATGTATGTTGCTGTGGGAGGGCCCTGTGCTTCCATTTATAGGACAACAGCGAACAAATTGTCAGCATAGCCATCTTACTATACCACCTCATGTACCCGGTGCAGAAAATGTTTGAATCCCTGCCAGAATATAATTCCATGCAACTGCAATGCTATTCCATGCAACAGCTGCAAAAAAAAACATTTTGGCCAGGATTCGAAAAATGACAGCAATTACATACGTGAGGTGGGTGAATAGGAAGCTTATGTTGAAAATTTGGGGTCAAAATATCTAAAATTTCCAAAGTTACAATAGTGCATAACAAAATTGCAATGAAGGGTTAAAACTTCACAATGTTTTACATATTTTGACTGCAAATTTTCAAGAAAAGCCCTCTTATGACCCCACCTCATGAACAGGGGCAGGGAAAGTTTTCAATCCCGCCCAAAAGGTGAATTTGCTAAGTGGCCTCAAAATCACCTTTCAGGCAAGAGCTGCATAATGACAGTCATATTGTTCATGAGGTGGGCTCCCCAAAAAGCCATGTTGAAAATCTGGGGTCAAAAAATGGCTAAGTTATGCATAAAAGTTATCCCCCCCTCCCCACTGAAATACATTGAACTGCATTTACCTTAGTTTCTCATATTGCAGTCACTGGTTCCAGCAGCAAGATATGTCTTTGACTGGAGAGTGGATCTCGAACCTGGGACCTGTTCAGGTGAGTGAGGTCATGTGGGGGTGTTCTGGGGGTGTGGGGTGGTGGGTGCTGAGTGGGAGGTGGGGGTCGGGGGGCTGATTGGCGAAGGACCTTCTTTTTTTTTAGGGGAAAAAACAATGAAGGACATTTTTTCTTTCTATACAGGGACAGACAGGGACATAAAGGGCAGCACAGGGAGGGTGATCAGAGAACAGAGGAGTGGGGAGGGACTACTGGACTACCAATGAAATAAATAGATAATGTCATATGGGACAGTGATCGGAGAATGGGAAGGGGGGAGGGACCACTGAACTACCAATGAAGATCGATTGATAGATAGATAGATAGATAGATAGATAGATAGATAGATAGATAGATAGATATTTTATTTATATAGCACCCATCTCCATGGACTCTGGATGTTGTACAATATGCACATACAAATTGTACAAGAATTTTAAAAATACAATCATATTCAAAACTATATCAAAATACAGTTGGGAGAGTAAATTTATCCATCTATAATGAAGTGCTATTGACATTAAAACACCTTCAGTTAAAAGCTTGATAAAATAGATATGTTTTAAGGCCCTTCTTAAAGGCTTCTACTAAGGGGGCCTCCCTTAGATAACCAGGACGGAGTTCCACAGGGTAGGCACAGCTGCCACAAATGCTCTGTCTCCTGAGTGCCGCAGCCTAACCCTGGGAACTTCAAGAAGGCCACCCCTGGCAGAACGGTGGGCCCAGGACAGACAGTAAGGCACAAGGAGCTCTTGCAGATAGACTTAACCACCCCTCCCATGCAGGATCTTGTAGGTCAATAGCCCTATCATGAAGCCAACACATCCACCGGACTGGCAGCCAGTGCAGTTCACGGAGCACCAGGATGATGTGTTCGCATCTTTTCACCCCTGTCAATAACCTCACCACCTCATTTTGTACCAGCTGCAGTCTGTGGAGGTTGCCTCCAAACAACCCTAGGTACAGGGCATTGCTGTAGTCCAACCTGCAGGTGACGAAAGCATGTACCAGTGTGGGCAAGTTATCAGGCGGGATCTGTGCTCGAATTTGGGCAATATTCCTGAGATGATAAAACCCACTTCTCACCATGGCTGTCACCTGTGCATCAAGTGTCTGACCACTGTCCAGGATTACTCCCAGATTCTTCACCTGCTTAGAAGGGGCTAAAGGCACACCCTCCAGCACAAGGTCAGGGGGTAATGCCACACCCCCCTCCACCCTGATGAGCTGGCTCCACCACCAGTACCTCTGTCTTGTCTGGGTTAAGCTTAAGCCAATTGTGAGTCATCCACTTCTGGATTTTCTCAAGGCAGCTATTGAATGTAGAGTCTGGCACCTGGCTATTGGGTTTCACAGGACAGGTACAGCTAGGTATCATCCACATATCAGTGAAAACCCAGCCTGTACCACCTGATAATGTCCCCCGGTGACAGCATATACACAATGAACAACAGAGGTGACAAGACTGACCCTTGCAGAACACCACAGCACAGAGGCTTTGGATTTGATAAGAAAATTCCCATAGTCACCCTCTGCACTCTGTCTGTCAGGTATGACCTGAACCAGTTTATGACATTTCTGGACAGGCCACATCAGAACCACAGGTGGTCAAATGACACCTCATGGTCCACAGTGTCAAATGCTGCAGAGAGGTCTAGGAGGACCAAGATGGTAAGGTTCCTTCTATCCCTCGCCATCAGGAGGTCATTAAGCACCTTCTCCAGGGCCATCTCTGTAGTATGCCCCACACAGAATCCAGACTGGAAAGGCTCATAGGCAGAGGAGGTAAGAAGATATCTCTCCAGCTGAAAAGCCACTACCTTTTCTACAACCTTCCCTAAAAATGGGAGGTTCAAAACAGGTCTGTAGTTGCTGAGACAGTCCGGTTCCAAAGATGTTTTTTTCAGAAGAGGTCTAATCAAAGCCTCTTTCAAGACTAAAGGAAAGATCCCACTCATTAATGAACTCAAGACTACCTCAGCAACCACAGGACCAATCAGGTCCAAACATTCAACCAAAAGGCGAGTTGGGCCTGGATCTAAATCACAATGTGTCGCCCACAGCTTAGAGATTATCTCTACCACCGCCCCTACCCCAGTCAGCTCAAACTTATCCCAGACAGGAGTGCTCTGACTCAACTCAGGCCAGACCCTGCAGCCCTTTTTGAGAGACATTCAATGAGTCCTCAGCCCTGATGGAGGACAGCTTATCAGCGAAAATCAGAGGCAACTTCTTGGCACCTGGCCCTAGAACCCGCCCCTCCAGAACACAACCAGGCATGATGTAAAAGCCTGTCTACTGTGTGGAAGAGCTGAGCTGGTCTGTTTCTCACTGAAGCAGTCTCCCTAGATGGAAACGCCACCTTTTTTAGGGAGATTGCAACCTGATAGTCCATATAATGTGACCTCAGGGACAATTTGGCCCCCACCAGGCCAGATCTCCTCCAACACCTCTCTAACCTCTGGCCCCTAGTCTTTAAACCCCAGAGATTCTCATCCTACCAAGGAGATCTACAATGTGTAGACAGGGGTGGACATGCAAGGGTGCGACTGAGTCAAAGGCTGCACCAACTGCCCCATTATAGGCCGCTACTGCCTCCTCTGACCCAATCGCACAAGCTGCCCCCACACCTAATAGGTCCAGCACCACCAAAAGGTCCTCTGAGGATTCTCCTCTTAATTACCGGTACTGGACCATCTCCATAGGGGCAGAACCATCTGGGGGGGCCCTAAACATGAACCCTACAGTGCTATGATCTAACCAAACCACTGACTCTACACTAAGGTCCATGATATCCAACTCAGAAGAAAAAAACAGGTCCAATGTATAGCCACCCGAGTGTGTTGCTGTCATTACCTTTTGTGTCAGGCCCATTGCCCCCATGCTCTTAAGAAGGTCAGTCCCAAATTTTGACAGCCCCCCCGTTGACCCAGGCATTGAAGTCCCCCAGGATCAACCACCTGGGGAACTCCAACACTAGTCCCATGACAAGCTCCTCGACCTCTTGAAATAAATAATGTCATACGGGATGGCAATCAGAGAAAAGTGGAGGGGGGAGGAACCACTGGACTACCAGAAAATCATTTTTTATGTTTCCTTGTGTATGCACAAGAAATATTTTGTCAGAGAACAACATTTCAGAGGTGTGTTATGGACTAGCCCATTGCACAGCAATCTACATTGGGCTTGTCCCTGACAGACCAATGACCATGCAAGCTGAGTATGATGGTTGTCACAGTTCTATGAGCAGAAACTTTGTGTACTTGAAAGGAAAGACGCGACCCAATGAGAGAGCGCTTCAGTCTTTTCATTTGCATAAAGCCGTCCGATGTTACTACAAAGGCTCTGTACCAGTTCGGCAAAGATTTTAATGACCAATATTATATCAATGGATTTATGTCGACCACAAATTGCAGTTGGCATAAATCCCTCCGGAAACCTATTTGTCAAAGCCAGCTCATGGATCTGATTGATTCTCAGTTAGTAAGTGTGCAGTGGTATTCCAGTTATAAACTGTTGACATTAAATATAATTTTAAAAAATAATCATTTTGGGTTTCCCACCACCTTGGCAACTTGTTGCTTGAACATCACAGAGGTAGTTTGCAAGTGAATTCCAGCTCTGGGTGTTACTCCCGGGTGTTGCTTCCTCTTGTTTGTTAATTATCTGGGACCGGGGACTGCTGGTCTCCAAGGCGTCCAAGGTTTTAGAAGACTGCCTTCCCCCAGTCAGCCTCATTTCTATCAGAGGGACCTCCTTGGAATTTATCATAATGCTTGTTTTATAATAAAAATGGTGGTGTGGGATTACTACAGCTTGTAGATTAATGGCTGTCAGAAACATTGCATCCATTTGTAATATGGTGAGTATGAATGGGCTGACCAATAGGATTTCTCCTGCAACTTTGTAGCTGTACAGAAACTCACATTATTGCCACCCGTCTGCTGCTGATGAAGGATCATAGATCGAACTGCTTTGCCTTATACTGTTTCAAGTCGATTGTAGTTTGAAACATGAGAATGCTGCATTTTGTCACATTATCATTATACCAGTTACATAGTTTTGAGAGAGGATACTCTGTGGGGGTCCTTTTCTAAATGTGTTTAATTATAGAGAATGGGGTTGGTACTGTATATGGATGCAGTTTACACGTGTTTTTTAGCTTGGCATAATTTCTGTTAATTTTTGCTTTTGGAAGTATTTAAACAAAAATAAAATGCCACAGCAAACTAAGAAATTGTGTTTTGATTAATAATTGGCTAAGTTTGACACTCCATTCAAGATTTTGGTGTTGGCCATAGAATTAGTTTGTCTTTCAAAAATAAGAAATGCTAATTAAATTCCAGAATCACTGTAGTCTCAGTTCCACACAGTCAAGTCTTGTCCCTCTGGAACTCTAGACTGGGGCAGTCACTGTTTTAAGGACTAAATGTGGGTTATAGATGTCTCATGTTATGGAAACATTTCAAACCAACTAAACAAAAAGTCACAAAATGTTCCCTTTGCTTTGATTTGGAAAGACTTGCAGAGATTTCAAGAGTAAGCTAACTTTTCAGACATACATCTTCCCTCACAGTCTGAAGTGAAAGTTCAGGTAGAGAACTACTGTTACTGTATCTGGTTATCAACTAGACTTGACGCACATGGGTATATGTGTACTGTGCAAATGATTACTGAAGGCCCTCGCTATGTGACTGCAGTATGACTATGTCATTGACACTGGCTATGGCTAGCCTATTGTAGCTAATCTATAGAATACTGGTTGGGCAACCATGCACAAGGAAGCTATTGAAATGTACTGACAGTCTGGAGTGCCCCCCCCGGTACACATTCTGAATGATGGCCACTGGTACATGTTGACTGGCTAGTTGGTAAGGGGGTGCTGTTACCTATCTGCCAATTGGCTGTTTTATGTAGAGCAAACCAGCTGGTGGGAGGTTTGTAAATGCTGTCCCTTTCCCATTGCAGCATCATCACTGCTCTGAACATTAGAATTGAGAGTTTTTCAGGAGACAAGCCAGCACAGGGGAGATATGCAGTGGAAGAGATGCCAGAGTCCTGAGGATACAAGGAGAGACTAGACAGCATATAGTAGCAGAAGGCAGGCATAGAGCAGATGATCAGTCAGTCAGCAGCAGGTAACATTCCGCAACCCTCCGAACCCACATCATGTCTAAGTAAGAGGAGTACTATCTGGGTCTTGGTGAGGGTATTTGTGCATGACAACAGCAGAAACATGACCAGGTGTCATTAGCTGTAGTATGAGAAGGTTTTATATTTTATGTGATCAAGTACTGAACTGTCTTACAAGCTGATAAAAAAGTATTTGTTAAGCACGCTGCCATGTGGAGTGCAGCAGCCGTTTAGTCTTTTTTCATTGTCAGATATAATCAGCTGTGCATGTCTTTCTCATAGCAGTCCACAGCTGATCTAGTTTAACCCTTACAGGGCCACAGACTGATATAGCCATCCAGAACTCCAATACGTTCTAATTCATTTGGCAGTCTAAGTGTTAATGTATGAATTATTACGTTTGCATGAAAATCTAAGTGGAAGGGGCTATCAATTGATGTAAGTGAAATATTGTAAAACATTGACTGCACAGAATTTTTACTTTAGCTAATTAAAATGGATATGAAATACAAAACAAACGAGAGAGGAGCAGTTGTGATTATGGAATTTCCCCAGCTTTTATGAAACGTTATCAGTTTGTTAGTTTAATGTACTATGGTGTCTCAAGTTCTCATCTATGCCTCCCTTCTGAGAGTTCTAGCATAAAGTCATGCTTCAGGCATGTTTCATTGCACTTTCTTCATGAAAACAGGAATGCCACATCCACTAGACCACCAGGTGAATCCTAACATGGTATTCTTCTATTGCCGTTGAAGCGTGGGAGCTGGGGGTGGGGAGTCACTCACACTAAGCACTGCAGTACTTGCTTGCGTACAAATAAATTGACTATTATAGACTTCTGCTTGCACAGCATAATACATTTTTTTCTGTGGAAAACATGAGCAATGCCCCAGCCACTAGACCACCAGGTAAATGAAAACAGTAAATGGCAACACTACAGTTTTTGTGGTATGCTGGAAACCATGACTGGGATGTAGCAGTACCAGGTCATACTCAATTCAGAAGAGATGGGGGGGTAAAATAGAAGGGGGGGAGCTCTTTACATCAGGGAGGGTATTAGTCCCACACAAAAGATTAATATACAAGTTGGCCAGCCTGGGAGTGGGTCCCAAGATGGTAGCCTGGGTAAAGAATTGGCTGGAGAACAGGACACAGAGGGTAATAGTAAATGGAGTCCACTCTGAAGAAAGGGGGGTTACTAGTGAGGTACCACAGGGTTCAGTACTAGGACTGGTCCTCTTTAATGTCTTTATAAGAGACATTGCAGAGGGACTGGAAGAAAAAGTGTGTCTCTTTGCAGACAACACAAAGATCTGCAACAGAGTTGATACACATGGTGAGGTGGAAAGGATGAGAAAGGATGAGAAGGGACTTGACAAGGATGGAGGAATGGTCAAATGTATGGCAGCTTAGATTCAATGCTAAGAAGTGCAAAGTAATGCACCTGGGAAACAAAAACCCAGGGGAAGAGTACACAATGGGGAGTGAGGTACTGACAACAACAAAAATGAAAAGGGACCTGGAGGTAGTCATATCAGATGACCTAAAGATGGGCCAGCAATGTGAGAAGGCAGTAAGGAGGGTTGGGGGGATACTGGGATGCATAGGGAGAGGCTTCACCAGTAGAAAACAGGAAGTTGTTATCCCTCAGTGCAGACAGTTGGTGAGACCACATCTGGAGTACTGCATGCAGTTCTGGAGACCCAATCTCCCAAAGACATAGACAGGATGGAGACAGTCCAGAGGAGGGCAACTAAAATGGATCAGGGTCTGCAACAGAAGACATATGCAGAGAGACTTAAAGAGCTTAATATGTATACCCTCGAGGAAAGGAGGGAGAGGGGGGACATGATAGAAACTTTCAAGTACCTCAAAGGGATCAACAAAGTCCAAGACGGTAGCATCTTTCAGAAAAAGAGGTGTGCAAGAACAAGGGGGCACAATTTAAAGATAGAGGTGGGACAGCTCAGAGGTAATGTGAGGAAGTTTTTTCACGGAGAGGGTTGTGGATGCATGGAACAGCCTTCCTGAGGAGGTTGTGGGGTTAAAAACAGTGGTGGAATTCAAGAATGCATGGGACAGTCATAAGGCAATTCTAGGTGATGGGGGTAGGTAGAAGTAGGCTGTTGGTTAACTAGGATCTGCAGCGTATCCATTAGGCATGGAAATTGGCAGACTGGTTGGGCTAAGCGGTCCCTATCTGCCATCAAATTCTATGTTTCTATAGGGAGACTGAGATACAGGGATTGTAGGGGGAGCGGGGGTACTTTGGGTCACTCTTGAGATTGGCAAGGGCACTGCTATTTGCATGGGTGTGATATGCAGACCTCCAGGACAGGGGGAGGAGGAAGATAGGGTTCTAGTGGAATCCATCCACATGATAGCAGTTAAAGGGGAGGTGCTGCTGGTAGGTGATTTCAATCTGCCAGATGTGGATTGGAGCATCCCAGCTGCTACCTCTGCCAGGAGCAGGGACATCCTGTACTCTGTGCAAGGGGCAGGCCTCAAGCAACTAGTGCTAAAGCCCACCAGGCAGGGTGCAATTTTGGACCTGGTACTCACCAATGGGGACAGAATTGAGGACGTCAGGGTGGGCAAACACCTGGGATCCAGTGATCATCGAACAGTATGGTTCAGCATGAGAACAGTGGCAGAGTTAAGCCACACAAAGGCAAGGGTCCTGCATTTCAGGACAGTGGACTTTTCGAAGATGGAGATATGTCTCAAGCATGCCCTGGCAGTGAGGTACAAAAAGGGGGGGGAGTGGAGGAGCTCTGGACCCATCTGAAAGGAGCTATAGTGGAGGTGACAAACATTTGCATTAGGTAAGTAAACAAGGCCAAGAGAAAGAGAAAGCCACTATGGTTCTCAAAGGCAGGGACAGGGAAGGTAAGGCCGAAAAAGATGGCTTTCAGGAAATTGAAGGAAACACATAGGGAGGAGGACAAAGTAGTGTATCTGGATAAACAGATGGAAACAGGGAAAGCAGTCCGGAGTGCAAAGGCTCAAATGGAGAAAAAATAGCACAGGAGGTGCAAAAAGGAGACAAGACTTTTTATAGGTACATTGGTGAAAGGAGAAAACATAGGGGTGGGATAGTAAGGCTTAAAGGGGAAGAAGGAGATTGTGTGGAAGAGGACCTGGAAAAAGCATCAATACTGAACAAATATTTTTATTCTGTATTCACAGAAGAAGAAGATGAGGGACCACAGAAGGCAACATGAACAAATATGGGAGGCAGATGGATACCAGTCCATTTACGGAAGAGAGAGTCCTAAAAGAACTCACAAAACTGAAAGTGGACAATACAATGGGACCAGATGAGATACATCCTAGAATATTAAGGGAACTACAGGAGGCACTGGCCCCACCACTGGCAGCCCTGTTCAATGAGTCACTCAATACAGGAGTGGTTCTGGAGGACTGGAGGAGGACAGATGTAGTCCCTCTTCACAAAAGTGGCAGTAGAGAGGAGGCTAGAAACTATAAACCAGTCAACCTCACCTCAATAGTGGGGAAGTTTATGGAATCACCACTTAAACAAAGGATCGTGGAAGGTCTTGAATCCAGCAGAGCATAGGATCCAAGACAGCATGGATTCACAGCAGGAAGGTCATGTCAAACAAATATAATTGATTACTTTGACTGGGTTACCAAGGTCATGGATCATAGGGGAGAGGTGGATGTGGCCTGCCTGGATTTCAGTAAGGCCTTCAATACAGTTCTACATAGAAGACTTGTGAACAAGCTGGGCAGCCTGGGAGTGGGTCACAAGGTGGTAAGCTGGGTTAGAAACTGGTTGAGTGATAGAAGACAGAGGGTTGTGGTAAATGGTGCTCAATCTGAGGAAAGGAGGGTGACCAGTGGGGTGCCACAGGGCCCAGTCCTGTTTAATGTCTTCATAAGTGACATTGCAGAGGGGCTGGAGGGGAAGTTGTACCTCTTTACAGATGACGCTAAGATCTGCAACAGGGTGGACACTCTGGGAGGGGTGAAAAAATGAGGAAGGACCTAGGTAAACTGGAGGAATTGTCCAGAGTGTGGCAGCTGAGATTTAATGCAAAAAAGTGCAAAGTCATGTATTTGGGGTGCAAGTACCCAGAGGAGGATTACATGATGGGGGAGGGAGAAACTGATGGTCACCAAACAGGATTGGGATTTGAGGGCAGTCATATCTGATGACCTAAATGTGGTCAAACAATGTGCCAAGGCTGTGGGGAGAGCCAGTGGGATGCTGGGGTGCACAGGGAGAGGTATAGCCATCAGAAGTAATGAGGTGGTGATGCTACTGTACAGATCATTGATGAGGCCTCATCTGGAATATGGTGTCCAGTTCTGGAGGTTGCATCTCCGTAAGGATGTAGACAGGGTGGAGGCAGTTCAAAGAAGGGCAACAAAGATGGTGCAGGCCCTGCCCTAAAAGTCATATGAGGAGAGACTGGGAGACCTCGATATGCATGCCCTGGAGGATAGGACAGACAGGGGAGATATGATAGAAACCTACAAATATATAAAAGCCATAAATAGGGTACCGGAGGGAAGCATCTTTCAGAAAAGGAGATGTCCAGGAATGAGGGGGCGTGACATGAGGTTGGAAGGGGGTAGGCTAAAGGGTAATGTTAGGAAGTATTTCTTCACAGAAAGGGTGGTGGATGCATGGAATAGACTCCCAGCAGAGGTGGTGGGGGAAAACACAGTGGGGGGATTCAAGCATGCATGGGACAGGCATAGGGAACCCTAACAATTAGAATGATGAGGTAAAGCCAGAGATCAAGTAGGTTCTGTGGCTTTTACGGTAGGCAGGGGAATGGGCAGACTAGATGGGCCTAGTGGTCCTTACTTGCTATCAATTTCAATTTCAGTTTCTATGAAAGACAAATTATGTACAGTTACAGTTACAATAAATAATATTTTAAAGTTAATGGCAATCATATACAAAGGGATGCAATTCTGAGAAAGCAGTTAAAAACTTTTATAAGTAGGCATATTGCACAGTACTGGTGGGAGGGAATTCCAGGTGATTGTTGCAATGTAGTTGAAGCACATATATCCATATATGTATTTTATTCTGCAGATTTTCAATCCCCTACCCTTGATTTCTCGCAATGAGTAACCTGTCATACTTAGCAGTATTTTGTCTGACAAATATTCTGATCACAAAAACAAGTGGCGATTGTGCTGTTGGAGCCTGTCTCACGATGCAAAGTCATCACACAAGTCAGCAGCAATTTCGAATTAGCCAGGCAGTGGTGAAATACTGAACATAACTTAAAATAAAGTTTGTAATTCACTTTTTTCTGCTTCGTTACCTGCATCAGCAGAGTGAATGCCAGATGGCAGCTGTCTTAAGGGCACCTACAGTGGCAGTGCATGATAAACCATGTGACTGCCCTTAGCCATTCAGGATGCACCAGTAAGCCAAAGAGTGACTTAAAAGGAACACTCTGCCAAATGTCCAGTCATGCCCATCTTCTATCATGTTCATACCCCATTGCGTGAGTGGGGCAGGGCAGTAGTGGAGCATCTGCCTTGAAGGCATCTGCAGAACTTCTGCAAGGTATTACAGCTGACAGGACATGTCACAGGGGAACATCAGACCAAGGTAAGGAGGTAACACATAACTGGTTACTGTTTACAATGACTACAGGGTAGGTAACTACAGGTTTTGTACCCATATTGCAAGTGGGAAAGGAGTAGTACACACCCAGGATAAGGTAGGTACAGGTAGCAGGGTTTGTTAGGGTGCTTAGCCTTGATCAGATTCTTGGCAGTACTGAATCAGCAAAAGAGACACAACAAGTGGCATATTTGGTAATAAACTTGTTTATTACACAAAAAGTTAACAGTTGCCCTAAAACAGGTCTTACCATTAGACACTGGAAGCCAAAGTTTCCCAAATACCCCTAGGAGTGAAGATGGTCTCGAGGGGAATACGTAATACAACATCTTATATAGTTACAAAATCACACATACCCCCATAATGCAAAGCATCATGGGCTGCATACACAAATCACCACAGAATATTATGCTGGTTCAACTTTAAGCAGAAATGCATGGTATCTTATACAGTTAGATAGTAGCTATGGTTACTAAAAGACTAGATACATAAAATAAGCCCTATTAACTGAAAGTTATGTGGCTCCACAGTGTTATCTAGATATATACATAATTTGTAAAGTCAGCTAAATATGAGAACAAAGAACTCATACAAGGTACAGGATGTAGTGCAGTATTACATAAATCTGCGTAGTGGCAGTGCAGGCTGTACAGTGACTTCTCAGAAGGATAAACAGGGAACACAAGTGTATCTTGGCAGAGTACTTGCAATATGTTTCTTAGCAAAAGCATCGTAAGAATCACAATACAGTATGTCCCTGGGTACTTACACTTTTATGGTAAGTGACAACACCCTAAATGTTAATACATCAGATATTATGTAATATATATCATAAGTATTGTCTATAGTGCACAGTGGGTATCCAACCAGAAAGTGGGGACCTTGCATAACTTTCCTCCCTTCCCCCTTTGTTTCCTTACCAAAAAGGTTACAACACTATGGGAAAGCAGTGAGAGCAATCTCTATCATTCACACACCCAACACAAGAGCCTTGTAAAGGAACTTGAGTTGCTTGTGGTGTTGTTTCAGCATGTGCCTTAAACAGCAAACTGTTAGTATGAAAAATACAATAAAAACATGATTGAATAATAACACAACCTTTAAAAGTTAATTCTAACCAAGTATTTCAAAGTGCAGCACTTAAATCACCATCATGGATAATGGTGTTAAGGTCATCTCCAACTTTGGAGATATTATTGCTGATGTAGATGAGGTGGGTGTCCTTTCTATCTAAAAGGGATTTCAGAGCTAATGTTCAAGGGTCTATATAGACATTGAAAATGGGTAAATACTGAAATAGAGCAAGAATATATTCAGGGCCACTGTTGATAACAGCTGGTTCCGTGATGGGATCAGGAGTAATCACTCTATGACTAATTACGGCAGTTTGATGAGGAGTAAAACAAAAGTTAGGATATTCTACATCACAGGTCTTGAGGCCATAAGAGAAAGTTTCATGATTTGTTACAACAAAGTACTGGCCATCAGAATTATCAGACATTTTTACAGTTGGAACTCTCCATTTTTGTAGTTGAACTGGGCAGGTGAAAGATTGATTCGTTAGTCTTGTAGTCAGGTGATGAACCTCTTCTGCATAGTTCTTGTAGAGATGTCCAGTGTTGCCCACTGGTGGTAATGCTGTTGATGGTACCTTGGGGTTATCAGTTTCATTGGAATTAATGTCCAAGTCCATTGTAAAAGACCAGCCAATGCTGTCCCGTGAATAGCCACACATTGGCTTGATGACATCAAAAACGTCACAGCGACACAAGTAGTGATATCTCTTTTTGGCACCACAGTCTGTATGAGGAGCCACCCATGCTTCAAGGGTGGGATGAAAAACCAGAAGAGGTGGAAGATCAACACGTTCTCCTGTCATGAATAACATCCGGAATATATCCAAATTCCAGATCACGGAAGAACATACAAACATATGAATGTGCCAGCAGAAACAGACCACCCAGTCTATCTAAGTCTGCTCAAGTGTGCAGCTAACACTCCTAGTTTGCAGCTGCCTCAACACCCCTCCCTTTTGTCATCCCACTGCCACCCCGCACCCTCACTTTCCCCTATTCCCTGTCCCATGCTCTTTTGAAGCTGTTCACAGATTTACATGATACCACCCATTCTGGTAGGGTGTTCCATTTTGCTACCACCCTCTCTGTGAAATAGTGTCTCCTCATTTTCTTCCTAAATCTTCCCCCTTCCATTCTTAGACTATGCCCCCTGGTGACCCTCCAGTGGTTATGATATAAGAGCCATAAGCAGAGCACAAAAGTTCTCTGGCAATATGTTGCTTGTCTGCCTTCTTGTTATTTTGAGCAACTAGTTCATTAATTTTATTCTTAGTATTTGCAAAACTCATGGCAATAGCATGCATGTTATACACTGTAAAGTGCTCTTCCTGACTAAGTCCATCTACAACATGCAATAAGGGTGGTAGTATATAATTTTTCATGCCATCCTGGAATTTGGACATTTAACTGGAGATAGAGACAATAGCTGCTCTGTTCCAGATTGACATGCCAGTTCTAAAGAGACTGAAGGTAGTGCCAGTGGCACCAGTGACATCAGCAGTGTCACACCTCCTACGGGAGGAGGAAGAGTTGGTATTTTTCTTAGCCTCAGGGTTAGGTCTAGGCCTAAATAAACCTAAATGTTCAATGGGAGGGATACCAGCCATGGGATCTTGTGTGAGCATCTGGTATGCAGCAAGACTATCTAATAACAGTACTGAAAAACTTAGAGGTATTTGTATTATGACACATACCAAATTCAGCCATATTGCAACAAGTAAGATTAAAAATAACTGGGATGTGCGTATATTGCACATTATTTACAAGGGTACCTGGAAGGGAGGTGGCAGTGAGACCACTGGTTGGATCAGGTTCCTGTGGAGGACAATCAGTCAGTTCTGCTTCAGTAGGAGGTACTACAGTCAGAAACATAGCTGCTGTAGCTTTATAATGGTGATTACAACATTCTTTTGTGGAGTCTTCTGGGAACCTCTCACAAATGTCTGGGTCAATTAAAGCAGTAAGATTATGTAAACCAGAATGTCTGTGACTAGCTTGGCGAATGGACAGGGTGCCATTTGGGTCAATTTTAGTATTGGGCCAACCTTGGAAAGTGCCTTTGGCAAGGTGGGCAACAGGGAATGTCTATCCATCATTGTCAGTTTGCCATTCAATCCAGAGGGATGATTTGTCAGGAGCCACAAATGAGGCAGTAAAGTAGGTGTCCTTGTCTTCCTGAACTGTAATCAATTAGTTGGGAACATATTGCTAACTCCTTCAGGGATGGTGGTAGGTTTGTGTCCTGGGGTCATGTATCTTCCCTGAGGATGATGAAGTAGTGGAAGGAGTTGCCTTAAATGTTGATTGCTTTTGGATATAGTTTTCATATCCTTGCCATGGACAATGGGGAGTACTTCTAATAGCATGAGAGTCAGATGCAAGACAGCCATCTTGCAGGAACACCTGTAAGGAAAAGGAAAAGGTCAGTAGGTACAATTCCACCCAATGGGGTTAGGAAAACTAATTATTCTCCTTTATACAGTTTTAATTGGTTAGCATGCAACCATTTCTCAGTAAATTTCTTTTGGTGAAGAAGTCTAACTTGGTAGACTGCGAGACTGAGTTTGTTAACAATGGGGTAGGGTTCTTCCCATTTATTGGAGAAGGGATGTGTAGGGTGAGCAAATCTGAGAACCATTACCTGATCTTCAACTTGCCAGTCCACATCTTGTGCATGTTTGTCAAAATTAATCTTGGACTGTTGTTGGGCCTTGCCCATATAGTGTGCAGCGTACAAGTGGGTTTTAACAATATAATCTCTGAGTTTTGAAACATATTTGTCTGTAGACACTCTGTCTGCAGGGGGTGTGTTCAGATTAATCAACAGGTGTTCAAGTTATCTCATGGTTCTACCAGTCATCACCTCAAAGGGTGTTAACTGGGTGGTGGCTGAAGAAGTACCCCTAATTGCTATAAGGAGTAAAGGCAAAAGGGAATCTCATATCTTTGGGATTGTCCTCGATAAATTTGGAAAGCATTTGCTTGATCCATCTGTTGGCTCTTTCTACCTGACCTGATGATTGAGGGTGATAAGGTATGTGGAACTTCTGGTGTACACCAAGAAGTTGGAGTGTTTCTTGCATCAACTCACCTGTAAAGCTGGTTCCTAGGTCAGAGTCTACCTTGAGAGGTAGGTCCCACCTGGAGAACAATTGTACTACCAGAACTTTTGAACTTGTCTTGGCTGTACATTTCTGAGTGGGGAAGGCCTCAACCCACTTAAGAAATAGGTTGGTAACCACAAGTGCATACTTGTTATTCCTGCTGGTATTGGTCAGAGGAGCAATAAAGTCGATTTGGATTGCATGCCAAGGGTCAGATTGTCTCTGAGGAAGTAGTCTGGCATTTTTCTGGGTTGGGGCTGGAAGGTTCTGAGCACAAATCAGGCAGTTTTCTATGCAGTGCTTTACATCCTTAGTGATGCCAGGCCACCAACCAACAGATTTTAGTCTCTGGAGTCTATTCCCTACCCCTGGTATCCACCAGTTGGGGTGTCATGGACCTGCTGAATAAACTCAGATCTCAAGGATTCAGGGACTACCCACAGCTTGTAGTTTGAGTCATTGGACTGATGCCAAATCAATTTGTTGTCCTGGGACCAATGCAGTTGGTTCGCATGTCTTGTGTAAAGGCTGTGGGAAGGCAAATCTTGTTCAGTTCCTTTGTCAAGGAACCTGAACACATCTCTTAGTTGAGGGTAAGACTTCTGTGCTATGGACAAGTCTAGTGGTGCTGTTACGCTTGGGTTATGCCACCTATTATCTCACATACACCTCACATACACCTCACACTGTATTCCTTTGTCTATTGTACTATGATACTGCTATTTTGCACTTATATATAGATATGAGTGCTAGGAATGTGCTTTGCTGCTAAGATGTGCTAATATTGTCATGCATGATTTATTATACCTCACTATAAAACATTTATCTAGATTATGTTTGTCTTTTACATATACTCCATATATAATCTAATCACTGATAAGATGACTCAGAGGGATCATCAGTGATTATTGTATACTTATATTTTCATATAATTATATGCAATGTGTTTTACACTCAGATATGCCAAGTAATAGGCCTGTCAGCAGTTTTCTTTGTCTAAGCAAGCTGACAGAGAGAGACAGCTTTTGTTATGTCTCTATGTTTTATATTGTACGTAAGTAAGAAATGTGCATGTAGTTTGAACTGTTAGCATTTCTTTTGTCTAAGCTATAATGCTAATGGAAGCATATTCTGTCTCATATGATACTCATTAGTAATTCTGTCTCCTAAGTCATTCTCCAATGGAGAATGACTTAGGACCAATACATATTGTTTCTCATATCTGTAACTATGTTGTAATCTCTGTTGCTATGCTGTTATCTGTAGTATTTAGCTGTCTGCAACCCATTGTAGCACTCTCGAGACACTACTGTAAGTTCTCTAGAAGGGCAGAGACCTGGATCGTGGGGAGAGCTAGAACAAGATCTTACAGAACCTAAGATCTACAGTTCTGGAGATTATGTACATTCTTCAGGAATGGTGAGAAACCCATCTCCCTTGTGATTTTCTCTGTCACATGCTTGGTGTAAGTAGCATCATAAACTTTATTAGTACTCCTTGCTTGTTTACAAATGTTTCTTGGCAGACTCCAAGACACAAGAATCTGTATTATTATTATTTTTATTGTTTACCCTACACACCAAGAGTGTTTAGACAACAGTACAAAAGGTTCAGGTTTCTTCTTTATGGCAGCTATTTGTATGGCTGATAGAGCATCATGGTGAGCTATTTCCCATGTCCCCCCTCGAGCACCCTCCTTTGCAAGAGTGTCTGCTTGATCATTAAAAGAATGACATGTGTCAGATTTTGAGTGGGTCTTAACTTTGTGGATGAACAGTTTGTGCTGAAACTGCTGAGTCAGTTCATGAATGTATACAAAGAGTGCATTGCACTTCACAAGGGTGCCATCAGAAGATGCAAAGGAGTTCTTCTGAGAGGAAGGTAGAAATTTAGCTGGAGAACAACAGACCCAGTTAGAGTCTGTTAAGATGGTGGTGTCCTCAACACCATGTTGTATTAGTTTGAGGGCACAGGCCACAGCTGCCAGTTCTGCATACTGAGATGTTACAACACTGCAGCATTTGAAAGCATGAACAGTGTTACCATTGGGGTGCATGATGAGCACCTGTTCTCCTTAATAGTATGCGGCTAAGCCATCAGTAAAGACATGACACAGAGAGGTGTCAGCAAGGAGCTTTGGGAGTAACAGGAAGAAAAGTGCCAGGATCAGGCAAATCAGGGGGTTGGAGTGTACAGTCATGCAGGGCTCCTTAGTATAACACGCCATGGGCTAAAATTGAAAGCATATTGGCAGGGTGGACATGTATGTCATGGTCCTGGAGAAGAAGGGACCAGTGAGTCAGTCCGGTATTGGATACTTATCCCTCCTTTACTCTGTCTGATAGCAAAAAAGGTGGTGAGGGTGTGGTTTTGTTCAGAATGATAGGCGAGCACCCAATGATATACAGGAAATGCTTGACAGCCTAGTAGGTAATCAGAAGTTTTCTTTCACAAAGACTGCACGTCTGTTCTACTGGACACAGCATTTGGGATGCATAAGCAATAGGTTTCAAGGTACCATTCAATTTCTGAGCAAAGACTGCAGATGTGGCTATGTCTGAAGTAGCTGATTCCAGATGGAGAGGTAGAGGTGGATTGGGGTTCACTAAAGCTGGAGCAGGGGCCAAGGCCTGTTTTAGAAGAGTCACAGCTTAAGTGTGAATGAGACCCCAAGTCCAGGGTACATCCTTCTTCAGGAGCTCATACATAGGTGTAACCTTCTGTGCAAAATCACAAATAAAATCCTTGGAATAGTTAACTTTTCCCAGAAAATGTCTGAGTGTTACCATGCTGGTGGGTAGTGACAAATAGAAACATAGAAACATAGAAGTTGACGGCAGATAAGGACCGCAAGGCCCATCCAGTCTGCCCATTTCTTTTTCTACCTTATAAATGTGCCATCGGCCTTTGCTCTGTCAGTGACCTATCTATTCATAGTCATTTGTATTGCTCCCTTATGCCTATCCCATGCCTGTTTGAAGCCCTGCACTGTATTCATAGCCACCACTTCTTGTGGTAAGCTATTCCATGCATCTACCCCTTTCTGTGAAAAGAATTTCCTCATTCCCCTTAATCGGCCTCCTCTAATCTCATGCTGTGTCCTCTTGTCCTGCAATTTTCTTATATTTAAACATGTTAGACTCTTTCACCTTGTTTATGCCCTTAAGGTGTTTAAATGTCTCGATCATATCACCTCTCCCTCCTTTGCTCAAGGGTATACATATTGAGCTCCGTTAATCTGTCCTCATATGTCTTTGATGCAGTCCCTGCACCATTTTGGTTGCCCTTCTCTGGACTGCCTCAATTTGATTAATGTCCTTGTGAGGTGTGGCCTCCAATACTGCACGCAGTACTCCAGATGGGGCTTAACCAATGTCTTGTACAGAGGGATTATTACCTCCTCTTACGACTTGTGATACCCCTACTAATACACCCTAACACCCCCCTAGCCTTACCTACTGCTTTAGAGGTCTGCTTGGATGATTTTAGGTCATCAGTGATGATGATGCCCAAGTCTCTTTCTTCCTTTGTGACTGATCTTGTAGGCCTTGGATCTTCATCCCTTCTGCCCTGTTCTGTTATGTGTAGATCAAGAAAGATGGCTTCCTTCTGGCATAGTTGTGCTTTTGCAGGATTGCACTTGAGGCCTACCATCTGTAAGATGGTCAGTGGTTCATCAAGGAGATCTAAAAGGTTGTTCCTTGGTGTCAGTTGCCAACAGTAAATCATCCACATATTACAGAAGATGTTGAGGGGCAGAGAAACCCTACAGGGAGTCCATCATGTGTAGATGGAAAAGAGAAGGGCTGTTGTAAAAACACTGGAGTAAGCAGGTCCAAGTGTACTGTTGACCCTCAAAGGTAAAAGCAAACTTGTGTTGACTTTCTTGAGCTGTGAGCAGTGACCAAAAGCCACTGAAGATATCAAGGGTGCTGAACCACCTATGATCTAGTTTAGCAGTTTGAGCACATCTGGTGCTGAGGCTATAGTAGGGGAGCAGCTAGGAGTGACTTGATTAAGTCTCCTGTAATCAATAGTGATTCTCCAAGATCCAGTGGGCTTTTTCACTGGCCAAATGGGTGAGTTGATGGTTGAGACACAAGACCTGATCACACCTTGTCTAAGGAGTGACTGAATGATTTCTCTGAGTGAAGGTAAGGCCTCAGCAGGAAAGGGGTATTAATTTTGCCTGTCATGTGCTGGGCCCAGAATTTTGATGACAGTCTGCATTCTCCAAAAATAATGCTTATGTGTAGCAAAAGCATCCAGATGCTTCTGCAGGATTTAAAGGAGTTTCTTGAAAAACTCATGTGTCTGGAATAGAGCTATGACATCATATTTGTTGTCATTTGGGGCAATAGCCACAACCAGATGTGAATCAGAGATCATGACTATATGGTATTGTCCCCTGATCTAGATCACGAGCATGTTGGCCAAGTCCAGCACACAGCCATGTAGTGCGTGAAAATCAATTCCCAGGATGCTGGGATGATTGCGTAATACCATCCGGTCAAAAGTGTGATTCATTTTGAGGCTGTCTATCACCATGGAATGTACAATAAAATGGTAGGTGTATAGCTTAGTGCCATTCATACCTTGTGCACTGGTCCTCCATCCGTTGGACCAAGGAGAGTTCACTTGATTCTCATCATGTAGTACAGACACAACCATGCCTGTATCTAGCAAAATAACCAGTTGGCAGCCCCCGACTGTGGCCTTGGTACTAGGCCTTCCATTTGTGTGAAGGGTGAGCTTGTTCACAATACAGACTGGGGCCTGTAGTTATCAATCTGAACTACCACTGCCAGGTAGTTTCTGAAAAAGCAGGCCAGTCTGTTCTTGCCGGGCCTCTTCCAGGTCCTCTGTAGGTTACAAGGAAGTCTGAGCACTGGTAGCTGCCATGAAAGGCAAGACCTCAGGATTTAGGCTTGCTGCAGCCTGATCCGTGGAGGTTCCGATGTCTCCTTGGTCTAGTAAGGCCTGGGATACTGAAGCTAACGCTGCAACAGTACAGTTCAGAATCAAGTCCACTACTGATTGGACATGCCTGAGAAGGTTGCAGAGGTTGTTGTTCTCCTCCACTATCTCATGATAAGAAGGGCCTGATTGATAATTTTGATTGCCCCAATTATCATGCTGTTGGTTATGCTGTTCAGAATTAGGATTGTTCCAATTCTGCCTGTTATTCCTATTATGATTTTGGTTCCTATTCCTGGACTGGTAGTGCTGTTTGTTATCTGAGGGCGTGGCCTTTTCTATCTTGGGCCTTGCCCTCCACTGTGTAGTGGGTTGTGGGCTCACTGGTAGACTATACCATGGCCACCTTTTTTGAGCCAGAATTCAAATCTTGGTGGTAGAGCTGGTAAACCCGCTTTGTCTTCCAGAGAATGTCTGCAAATTTGTCCGTTCTGGGGAAAATTGTAGGCTTCACTTTTTCATGGACAGCCGGAATCATGTTCTGAAGAAACAAGTTCTTGTACTCAATTTGGTCCAAATCCACCCCTTCCTCTGAAAGTGCTTTGCCAGTATGGTAGGCAGGCCATAACCTTTGGTGGAATGATGCTGGGCTCTCCTTGGCAGTTTGCTTTATGGAGTAGGCCAACATAACGGCACCCACACCTGGGGTGTATGCGGTGATCAGTTCCTCAACAATACCATCAAAGGGTGTGTCCGTAGTTTGGCAAACTGTCTCTGGGAGTTTTGACCAGAGGCCAGGGTCAATAGTCTGCCAAAGAATCTGTACCTGATAGTTCGTAGGCAGACTGAGCATTTCACATTTAGAATGAACCTTTTCCAAATGGCAACTGAGGTTGTCAATGGAGTTCATACGGCCTGTACTGTCAACAATCTGCTGCAAAGATTGGACCATCTGAAGAGGATAAGTTTGAGCTGCTGGCCACTCAGAGAAGGGATTTTGGCCACAGAGCGGATGATAAATGGCTGGGCAGCGACTTCCTTCATCATTGCATCCAACTGCTGTTTGAAGAGTTGCCTTTGTTCCTCAGACAGCTCCATCTGAAAGAGGGCAGTCTTGATCATTTGATAGAGCTCCACTTTGTCACTTCTGTTGAAAGCAGCAGTCGGATGAGCTGGGCCTCAGCCTCCCCCCCTTCATGGGATTCGCCATCTTAGCATTGCACTTGATAGTCATCATTCCACTGATGATGAAGGGTTGCGCTGTCATAGCATAGGAATCCACCATCTTGTGGGTGGTGGGAGGACACTGAGCCACATTGAGGGAGTGGCTAGGCATCATCTTGTCAGTTGTCATCACCAGAATTATTTTTTGCCGGATGACGTTAGGTCAATGGGTGTGTAGTGAAACCCACCCATCACTTTGACGTGACCAGCCAACACCTCTCACTGATGGTGCAGTTTCCCCATCTGAAGTCTACATGCTTTGTTATTAACTTTTGCAATGTTCTGCTCAGCACCTTTTGCAACTTCTTTCTGTAGCACTCTATATATGCGGTGCTCAACTCACAATTGTCCCTAAGCTCCCTGTCCAAATCATCACTTACCCATTTCAGGTCCTTTCTCATCTCCTAAAGCTCCTGACACAAAGTCTCATTCGTATCACTCAACAAATCATTCATCTGCAACACCTGCTTCTTATTCTGCCTCAACCTGTCACATTCCTCTCTCATCATGCATAAATCTCTATCATTATCCTGTACAGAACAGTGCAAAAGAGTCTTATTCTTACTACACAATGACTGAAGTTCTGCTTCAAGCCGCTGCTCAGTTTTCAAACTTTCAGACGCCTTTCTTAATAGTTGAAAGTTGCAGTTCAAGGGAATGAAACCTCAATTCGGAGGCTTCTAGAGAAGGATAAAGAGCCACAACTAACAGTCATTTAGCATCATGCTTTTTGGCCATTTGACTCACCTCAGAGTACTGGGTTGAGATCCCCAGCATGGGTTTTTTGGAGCAATTTGCATACACCACAACATTTTTCCAGCCTCCATGGGAGGTAAGAAAGTTAGAGATGTCAAGTCTCAGTTCTGCACAGATATTAAGCATAATGGTACCAGCAGAAGTTTTGGGAAACACAAAATGAACTCATCAGTGGTTACCCTGCTGTGTATTGATCCACAGTGGCTGAACCAACAGACTGTTGGGCTACTGTGATCTCACAATCCTGCAATTCAAAACTGCAGTTGAGCAAGGTGAGATGGCATCAACCTTGCCCAGTAAGCAGCCAGACTTTACAAGATGCTACAGAGTTAAAAGTACAGGTGAGGTGATACGGGTGTGTACACCTACTTATTACCTGCAAGGGAAGGGTAAGCCAGCAAGTTGAGAAACTTTACCAATCCAGACTGCCTGCACACGGTTGCCAATATGTTAAGGTGCTTAGCCCTGATCAGATTTTTGGTAGTCCTGAATCAGCAAAAGAGACACAGACAAGTGGCATATACGGTGATAAACTTGCTTATTACACAGAAAGGTAAGTTGCCCTAAAACAGGTCTTACCATTAGACACTGAGAGCCAAAGTTTTCCAAATACCCCTAGGAGTGAAGATGGTCTTGAGTGGAATATGTAATACAACACCTTATATAGTTAGATAGTAGCTATGGTTACTAAAAGACTAGATACATAAAATACCGTAAGCCCTGTTGGCTAAAAGTTATGTGGCTCCACAGTGTTAATTAGAGATATACATTATTCATAGAGTCAGCTAAATATGAGAACAAAGAACTCATACAAGGTACAGGATGTAGTGCAGTATTACATAAATCCTCACAGTGGCAGTGCAGGCTATACAATGACTTCTTAGAAGGATAAACAGAGAACACAAGTGTATCTCGGCAGAGTGCTTGTAATATGTTTCTGAGCAAAAGCATCATAAGAATCACAATATGTCCCTGGCTACTTACACTTGTACGGTAAGTGCCAACACCCTAAATGTTAGTACATCAGGTATTAGGTATCATATATCATAACATAAGCATTGTCTATGGTGCACAGTGGATATCCAATCAGAGTGTGGAGACCTCGTATAACAGGTGACAAAAAGGAAAGCAAAAAACACCTTATCTAGAGTAAGGTAACAAACTAGTTTCAGAGAAGCAAAATGAAGAGGGAGAAGTACAATGGGACTAGGAAGGATACAGCAGGGTACAGAGAAGTCTGAATAGACACTAGGCAAAGGAAGGGAAGATCATGGGAGTTGTGCAGTGCAATGGCTCTGGGATCACTGTTGTACAGGAAACCTTCTGGAGACAGGTGCTTTATAATGTGTATTCATCTCTCTTGTTTGTGGGAAGTACTTGCTGGACTCTGGGCTGAACTTATTAGGGTACAAAGAACTTTCTACCCCAACCAGGTGCCACCAACTCTGCCACAGCTCCCCAGAGAATGCTGAGATGGAGGCAAACCGAAAGGGCCTTGGTGAGCTCAAGGAGGGTGGTGGGGTGGTGGGAAGGGTGCACACTCCTCAGCCTGTACCACTGCAGAATTTCTTCACCATACCAATGAAATGGGGCAACCAAGAGCTGGCACCTGTCACAGTGGGAAAGAAGGAAGAAGGGGTCCTCAGAAGTACAGACACCAAGAAGGGAGGAAGAAGCCCCTAGCAGAGGAAGAAGCAGCTGCTAGTGGGGGACTCTATTTTTAGAGGGATAGACTTGGGAGTGGGGAAAGGTAGTTGAAGTGCCTAAGAGGTGCTTTGGCTTAGATGGAGGGAGAGTGTACGCAGAAGATCACTAGGGCAACAGGAGATGGGAGGGAGCTAGACATTATTGTTCAACTGGGGACAAATGACCTGGCAAGGGACAGGGTAGGGGTAGTGCAGGGTAGCTTCAGGGAGTTGGGAAGGGGCCTTATGCAGGTAGCACACACAGTGGCTTTTTCCGAGGTGTTAGCTGTGTACAGCTGGGGAGACACAAGGGTACTCCACACCAGGGCATTTAATGACTGGTTGAAGGCATGGTGCATGGAGGAGGGCTCTACATTGGGGACTGGGGGCCAACCTGGTAGAATGTGGGTCTCTACAAGGAGATGGTCTGTATCCTTCCAGAAAGGGGACTGCAGTCCTTGGCAGGAGGTTTAAATGTTACTTGGATGAACATTTAAACTAGCCAGGGGCAGTAAAGCAAAGGGAAGCAACAATTGCCACCTCCAGAGGACAGAACAGCAGGCAAAGATGGCCCAGGGGAGATAAATCTCTTAGGGCAGGGTACAGAAAGGAAAAGATGGGGACAAGACAGTAGAAAAGGGGGGAGGTAAATTTCAGGTAAGAAAGGGTAACAGATTTAAATAGATAAGAAATGATAAAATTAAAAAGGTAGGAGGAATGTCAGGGGAGATTCAGGGGAAAATCACAGGGAGGAATGGAAGGGGGAAGCAGCGCAGTGAGCCGGGGGAAGAAAAATGTGCAGAGCAATGTGCATCAATGCAAGGAGCCTTGGAAACAAAATTCAGAACCTGGAAGCAATCATAGCAGAGGCTGACCTGGATTTAGTGACCATTATGGAGTCATTGTGCACTGAGCACCACAAATTTGACATGGCCATACCAGGCTACTCTATGTTCAGGAGAGACAGGGCAGAGAGGAGGGTTGTTTTATATGTGAAGGTGATAATCAAAGCCATGGAGGAACAGGGACACCAGGAGGCAAAACAAGGGCTGCAAGTGCCATGGGTCACCAAGTAGACAGGCTCCAGGGCCACTTTCCTTATCAGGGTAGTGTACAGGTCTCCAGTCCAGGGAGAGGAGTTGGGATATGGCACTTGGGGAAGCCATCCTCAGAATGGTGAATAAGGGGGAGGTGCTGCTAGTTGGAAATTTCAACTTGCCACATGTGGAGTAGAGCCTTGCAACTGCAGCTTCCTCAAGGAGTAGGACCATCCTGGACTCCATACCAGTGGCTTTTCTCAGGCAGGAAGTCAAAGAACCCATTAGGGATAGCACAGTGCTGGACCTGCTGCTTACAAACAAGGACAGCATTGCAGATGTTAAAGCAGGCATTCAAATGGGTACCAGTGATCACCGTACAGTGTGCTTTAACATCAAGACAGGAACAGAGGCTAACCACAGAAGGACAATGGTCCTGGACTTCAGAAGCATGGATTTTAAAGAAATGGGGGACTGTCTCAGAAGCAGCCTAGAAGAGGGGATTGCCAGGGAGGGTAAGGGCTCAGTGGGCAAAAATATGGGAAGGCTTAACTCAATCAAGTAACCACTGCATGAAGGAAATGATTAAAAGCAGAAGGAAATGGAGACAATTATGGTTCTGTAAAGAAGTGGCAAAGGTGGTGAAGGAAAAAAGGGTGGCATTCAGAAGGTATAAGGAAACAAAGAGAGAGGAGGTAAAGGATACCTAGTAAGCTGAGGGAGGTAGGAAAGACGATGATGGGAGAAAAGGCACATACAGAGGAAAGAATCACCAAATGGATAATTAAGAAGGATAAGACTTTCTTCTGATACCTAAGTGCCAAGATGAAAGCACGGGAAGCAATAATGAAGATTAGGAAGGAGGAGTGGGGAGACTGCACTGAAGAGGCCAAGAAAAAGCAGACATCCTTAACAAGTATTTCTACTCAGTCTTGACACTGGAGGGAGGGGTATGGATACACCAGGGAACAGCAGGAATGGGGGGCTCCAGTCCATTTTCAGAAGAGTCCAGAAGGGACTTGCAGCTCTGAAGGTGGACAAAGCTATGGGGCCAAAGGGGATATGTTCAAGGGTTCTATAGGAACTCAGGGAGGTGTTATCTGCCCCATTGATAGGTTTGTTCAACAGCTCACTGCTAACAGTCATGGAGAAAAGCTGACAAGGTCCTTCTATATAAGAGCAACAGCATGGAGAAGGCAAGCAACTATAGGCCAGTCAGCCTTGCTTTAGTGGTGGGGAAATTAATGGAAACCCTACTAAAGTAAAGACTGGTTGAGCAACTTCAATCCAATGGGCTGCTAGACCACAGGCAGCATGGATTCACCAGGAGGTGGGAGAGTAATGCCAAATGTGTCTGATGGATTTCTTAGACTGGCTAATCAGAGAAATAGATCAGGGCAAGGAAGTGGACATGACCTATCCGAACTTCAGCAAGGCTTTCATCACTGTACCACAAAGGAGGCTGATAAAGAAACTGAGCAGAGTGGGAGTGGAGTCCAAAGTGGTGAAATAGGTTAGAAACTGGTTAACAGATAGGACACACTTGAATAATGTATGAGTGACCAGTGGGGGAGGGGTGCCACAGGGTTCAGTACCAGAACTGGTCGTCTTCAATGTTTTCACTAGTAGCATTGCTGAAGAACTGAAGGGAAAGGTATGCCTTTTTGCAGAGAATTAGCAGGGACCTGGGGAAACTTGAGGCATGGTCTAAAACAGGGCAGGTGGGAAGCAATGCCAAAAAGGGAAAAATCATGCACCTAGGTCATAGGAACACAGGCACTGAGTATAGGATGTTGGGGAGGTACTGAGAGTCACTAAACAAGGAAGAGACCGTGTGGTTATTATATATAACAATCTCAAGGTGGAAGGGAAGTGTGACAAGGCAGTGGATAAGGCTAGTGAAATGCTGGAGTACATAAAAAGGGGTATATCCAGCATGACGAGGGAGGTGGTGTTGCCACTGTATTGCTCACTAGTGAAACCCCACCTGGAGTACTGGGTCTGGTTTTGGAGGCCACATCTCAGAAAAAAACATAGACAGAGTGGAGGCAGTCCAGAGGAGGGGCAACTAAAATGGTGCTGGGGTTGCACGAGAAGCCATATTTGGACAGACTGAGGGATCCCAACATGTACACCCTGGCAGAGAGGAGAGTACAGACCTGTAAATACCTCACAGGGTGCAGGAGGAAAGCCTCTTTCAAATGAGAAGGAACACCAGGACCAGGAAGCATGCAATGAAGTTGAGGGAGGAAGTTTAAGAGAGATGTGAGGAAATATTTCTTCACAGAAAGGGTGGTAGATACCTGGAACAGACTGCCAGCAGAAGTGATGGAGGCAAAAAGAGTGGGGTGCTTCAAGTATGCATGGTATAGACATAGATGTGTATTACAAAACAGATGGGGAGGAGGGAGAGTCACCAGAGACCAGTTGGAGTTGGCAGAGACAGATCAGGTAGGGAACTTCTGGGCAGACTGGGTGGGCCAAGCAGTTCTTTTCTGCAGTACAATGCTATGTTTCTATGTTTCCATGATGCAGATACCTGCAGCCACAGAGCGGTCTGCTCCATCAAAGGCATCCATAGAGGCTTTTAGCTAGTGGCTATTAGATTCTATGCCTTGTTTAACAGTCAGCAGCATGTCTTGCTTTACCTCTGTATCTGGCAGGGCTCTGCCAGAGATTTCATCCAGCACCAGAGTGCATACTCATATTTAGAGAAGTGGCCTTGGTAGCTAGCTATCCTCATGCCTTTGGTAGCCAAGCATAGACTACTTGCCCTTGGTGTCTATCTTGCATGATGGGTGCACATTGACCTCCTTGGGCTCTATGGTTTCATCATTCTCAGCCAAAATGACAATGACATTGGCTATTGTCTGAGTGAAATATATGGACTGAGACATAGAAGTTGAATATTTTCTGTCCACCTGTTTGGAGATAGCTGCCACAGTAGCAGGCCTCCTCCAAGCCGCATCTGAGAGTGTCTCTAAAACTGGGACCAGGGAGACTGGGATATTAGGCACATTTGCAAACTCTAGCTCTGCCCCCCATACCCACTAAGCTAAAGATAACCAATTCCACATCGCACAGACAGTGGAGAAAAGGGCACTTCCCCTGGCTGCACGACTACCCGACAACCATGCCTGATTCACTACAAGGACAATCCCACCCAATGCACATCCCACCCACCTCCCCGATCATTCTGCAGCAATGCCTGATCCACCACAATGACAATCTCACCCACTGCACATTCCACCCACTCTCCTGATCACTCCACAGCCATGCCCAATCCACAACAAAAATTCCACCCACTGTACATCCTACCCACCTCCCCTATCATTTTGAAGCCATGACCGATCCATACCAAAGACAATCCCAGCCACCTTTCTATACCCTCACTGATGACAGAATGCACTTGTCAACATCAACTCCCTGTTGCTGCACTAGCCATTGCTGTGTAGCTGTCACTGTAATGCAGTCAATGAACTGCATTTGCTGTTATAACAGTATACCATTACTTGTGCTGACTTTGGTCCCCATTAAACTTGGGCTCTTGTAGCTCAAGGGTCTTCCTGTACAGAAAAAAAATAAATAATAGCACACTACAGAAAATGAAGTATCAGGCTGTAATAACTGGTAATGGTTAATTACAACATGAAATTAGTACTAGAATTCTCCTTTATTCACACATGTAATATAATACAGTAAGGTTAAGCCCTGAAGAAGGGTGAAGTACTTCATCTGCAGACCCTGTGGGTGCATGATACTGCACGAGCTGGTCCCTAGGGATGGCTGGGTTGCACAGGGGATGCCTCCACACTACTCTAGATGTCTCTTCTAAGCTCTAGCCATGGAGGGTTGACTGCACTGTTGACACTGGGAACCCGAGGAGTCCCAATAGCAAGGCTTCTGGATTATGGCTTGTAAAAAGACTATAGGTCAAGTGCCTGGAGCACCTCCAGCTAGAATCACTGATACAAGTTGTACTCAACAGCAGAGAAAAGGTGGATATGGAGACTAGGGACTAGTGACCATCGAGGTGTGGGGTTCACCATAAGGACATAGCAGGAGGCTAGCCACATAAGGACTAGAATCCTGGATTTCAGGAGAACAGACTTCAGTAAGATGAAGGGCAAATTCAGAAAGGCTATTCAGGGATATGATGTCATAAGAGGAGTGGTGGAACAATGGGATAAGATAAGAGAAGCCCTGCACCTAGATTCAAACCATTGTACCAGGCCTTGCAGCAAGTGCAAAAGAAAGAGGAAACCACTGTGGTTCTCGAGGGGAGTAGCACAGCTAGTAAGAGGAAAAAATAAGGCATTTCTGAGGTACAATGCAACACAAAGCAAGGAGGACAGGCAAGAATACTTGGGAAAATGAAGGGAAGCGAACAAGGCAGTAAGGGCAGCAAAGTGCAAAACCGAGGAAAAGCTAGCTAAATTGGTGAAGGATGGAGGCAAGACATTCTTTAGGCATATTAGCAAGAGAAGGAAGATGGGAGATTGTGAGATTTAGGGAAGATGGAGGCAGGGTATTGGAGAAAGACATTGGCAAGGCAACCATCCTCAACAAATACTTCTGCTCTATGTTCATGGAAGAAGGCAATGGGGATGGTCCCCCATTAATGGAAAAGGGCAAACAGGGAGAAGGGTGGACATTAGACCTCTTTCAGAGGAGAGAGTAAAATGAGCACTAGAATGGCTTTGGGTGGATAAAGCTATGGGGCTGAATGGGATACACCTGAGGATCCTAAAGAAGCTCAGGGATGAACTGGCTAAACCTCTGGCTAAGATGTTCAGTGGATCACTGGAAACAGACATGGTTCCGGAGAAGTGGAGGAGGGCACAGGTGGTATCCCTGCACAAAAGTGGTAGCAAGGAGGAGGCAGGAAACTACCGCCATGTCAGTTTGACCTCAATAGTAGGCAAAATGATGGAAATCCTACCTAAGGAAAGGCTGGTGGACTACCTAGAGATAAGGGGGGCTGCTGGACCCATGGCAACATGGATTCATGCAGAGAGGTCATGCCAGACCAACTTGATTGATTTTTTCAAGTGGGCAACAAAGGAAATAGACCAGGTTAGAGCTGTAGATGTGGCCTATTTGGATCTCAGGAAGGCCTTCCACACAGTCCCACACAGGAGACTAATTCACAAGGTGGCAAATCTGGGGGTGGGAACAGAGGTAGTCATGTGGGTTAGAAAGTGGTTGAGTAACAGAACATAAACAGTGGTGGTAAATGGGGTTAGCTCACATAAGGGATGGGTAACAACTGGCATACCCCAGGGATCAGTGCTGGGACCAGTGCTCTTCAATGTCTTCATAAGTGGTATTGCAGAGGGTCTAGAAGGGAGGGTTAGCCTGTTCATGGATGATACAAAGCTATGTAACAGGGTAGATACACTGGAAAGTATAGAAACAAACTCTGGCCAGAGCCGTTAGGACTGCATGGGAGGAATTTGGGGTAAACACATTGAAAATTATCAAAGTTACGAGACTGCGTTAGGAAAATATAATGTAGACGCATAAATTGTTTTGTAATATTTGTGCATCAAATTGTCAACATAGCCTTGTTATGACCCTGCCTCATGGAGAAGTGCAGAGCAAATGTTTAACTCCTGCATGAAAGGTGATTTCATGCAGGGACAGTGAAATAAATTTTAAGATGCAAAAACACAATTTGGACCAGAGCTGAAAAATAACAGCTGTCACATTCATGAGGTGCTATAAAGATATGGCTATGTTGTAAATTTTGGGTAAAAATATTGAAAATTACCAAAGTTACAAACCTGCATTAGCAAAATTCAACATAGGCTCATAATTTTACTTTTTTTTTTTAATATTTTACACCAAATTTTCAACATAGCCTTTTTATGACCCCACCTTATGAACAAGGGCAAATAAAATTTCCAACTTCTTCTCAAAAGGTGATTTCATGCAGGGACTGCAAAATCACCTTTTGGGATGTAAAATCTTGTCATCCAGTATTTGAAAAATGACAGCTGTTACACTGATGAGGTGCTGTAATGATATGGCTATGTTGTGAATTTGGGGGAAGCTATTGAAAATTACCAAAGTTATGAGCATGCATTCATAACATTATATGTAGGCTCATAACTTTGTTGTTTTTCGATATTGTTATACCAAATTTTCAACATAGCCTTCTTATGAGTCCACCTCATTAACAAGGGCAGAGAAAAATGGTTTTGGAAGGGAAGACCGAGTGTCCAGCAGGTGCACTAAAAGTGCTGAAATGTCTTTGTTATACTTAAAAAGGTATGCCATTGTTGCCTTTGACTGGGGAAGGGGTGTCTCAGAAATAATTAGCTGAATAATATTTATTTCGCTTAGAAGAGTGATTGCCTTCTGGAGAATAAGAAAAGACAATTACTCTACTGAGTGTAATAAATTTTATTCAGCTAATAATTTATGAGACCCCACAGCCATAGGCAACAATGGCATACCTTTTTAAATATAACATTGGTATTTCAGCACTTTTAGTTCACTTGCTGGACACTCTGTCAACCCTTCCAAAATTCACCTGGTTCTTGGTTCCTGTTGGAAAAGGGGAGCTTAGCTAAGAGTCACCCAACAGTGAAAAAAAAACTCCAAGAGCAGCAAACCTGACCAATGCACTACTCCGGCACAAACATTTTCCTGAAATGGGACTCAAACTACCAAACCTTCAGTTTCAAAGTATGGTGGTGTTTGATGTGTCTCTCAAGCAAGCAGTAGTGTAGCTCTGGATTAACAAAGTGTTTGGAAAAAAAATACACTGCTGTGGTTCAAGTGTTAATATGTGCAAAACTGTAGTTTTACTTATTAAAATTATCAAAATTTAAATAAATAAATAAAATGACAAAAATGAATGACACTAGCAGCCAATATTGCAGCAAGTGCCCAACAGACCACAGTGCGGAAGAAAATGCTGCTTAATAGAAGGCCATTTATCTGCTGTTTTTCTTGAAAGTTTTAACTGTGCAAACATAAAAAAAATCAAAACTAGGGTCACATTCAGGAGGGGACAGTGTGGCAATTCGGGGTGCCAAGGAGCAGACCTAGATGAAAATAAACTACATTTGTACAATACCTAAATGAACCTAGAGTGTTCCAGGAAGCTCTTCTACATTACAATTGCTATCATTCAAGAAGCTGACTTTATGTTCTGGCTTTTTGAGTAGATTCTAGCAGATTTTTTTATCTAGACTACAACAGCTTTGGTCGAAAGAATTGGAGAGATTCTCAGCAATACTCATCCATATTTATAACTTCGTACATAAAAATTGGCTGTCTAACTTTAAAGCACTTTGTATACTGAGAAGAAAAACGTTTCAAATTCATTACTAGCAAGTTGTTCTGCAATAGAACTGCAGTTTCGTTACTTTAAAACTCTTAAAGCAAAGTCTAATGATTGATGATATTAATCAACCCTATTGGCTCATATGAACCAGTTTTACTTGCACTTTTACATTAGTTTTAATAAAAGTTTGTTTTTTTTTGTTTTGCAAAATAGTAAAAGGAAAATACTTTTTTATCACATGACTCTGATTTCCTGCATCAATCCCTGAGCAAGATTATGCATATAGGGCAAGCAAAAGATTTGAGGAATGCAGCATTTTTATGTTTGCTTGCATGCATGTGCAAGAAACATTATGTGGCAGCTTAGGAGAGAAGCAGTTTGTGGAGGTGCGGCACTGTGGCAGTCAACGGAGGTATTGCATTTGGGGTCTTGGCACTGGTAGGCTAATGGAGGCACAGTGTGCTGAGTAATGTTTTCGCCACAGCAATCAGGGGCTGCCTCGTTGTTGCAGTGTCAGCCATTCCACTGCAATGAGGGAGCGACCCGTCATTGCAAGGCAGAACATTGCCTAGTGTAATATTGTTTGTGAACACAGCGGCAAGCTGCCACCTCATTCACAAACAATATTAGACAGCTCCCAGTGCTGAGGGGGTGCCAAATCCCCCTCAGCATCATGTACCACCCCAAAACAGTTTTTATTTGCCAACCGGGGGGCCCAGTCCCCATCAGCTTCATCTCCCCCTTCCCAGTGTAATTTGCCAATGGGGGAGCCCACTCCCCATCGGCATAATGTCCCTCACCAAAAAAACCTTGGTTTTGTGCTGAGGGGGTGCCCAATCCCCCCTGGCTCTTGTCCCCCTGTATGTGCTGACGGGGTGCCTATTTCCCCCGTCAGCTACAGCACCCCCAAAACAAAACACTCAGGTGGCATGCTGGGATCCCACCCCAGTGTGCCAAATAGCCCTGGTAAAAAAAAAAATCCTGCAATTTTTTTTCGTTTTTTTTTCCCCTGTAAATCAGAAAACAGTCCCTCATTGAGTCCAGTGGTCCCACCCCCAAGACGTGCCCACCCTTTGCACACCTTGTCTTCTCACACCCCCCTTCACTCCATACTTACCTCCAGAGCCCAGCGCGATGATCTTCGGTGGACAGGGAACATGTCTTCATTCTTCAAAGCTGACCATGAACTGAGGAAATGCCAGTAAGCTGTATAATGGCATAAATAGGGTTTTTTCAACTTTGGTGCATATCTCAGGCATTTTTGGGAATGCTGGCACCAAATTTTCAAAATGGGGTTATTGGGACCCCTCCTCATGAATTCAGCCACTGTCATGATGTTATTCAGTTCCAAAAGGTGATTTTGAAGTCACTGTGCAGAATCACCTTTCAGGACCGATTAACGAAACAACAGTGCCAGTTTTCATGAGGTGGGCTCTCAAAAAGTCTATGTTAGCAAATTTGGTGGACAAAATCCAAGAAATGAATGTTTTATGAGCTTGTGTTGTGTAGTTGCTACGCATGCTTGTAACTTTGCGAATTTCTGATATCTTCACTCCAGATTTTCAACATTGCCATTTTTCTGCACCTCCTTATGAATTTTTCAAATCCTGGCTGAAATGTGTTTTTGCACTTCAGGTGCAGAATAGCATGGTCACTGTGAGAAATCAGTATTTGAGACACATTAAGACAATCACAGTGACACTGTTCATGAACAGAGGTCCTAAAATGCTTATGTTGAAAATTTTGTGACGAAAGTCCATAACACGACTGTGTTATGCACATGCGTTGTGCAGTTTCCACGTATGCTCAGAAGTGCAAGCATTTTTAATATTCCCGCTACGGATTTTCAACATTGCCATCTCTTCACACCTCCCTATGGATGGTACAGCTGTCATTCTTCACATCCTGCCTGATCTGTGTTTTCATACATGTGGCGCAGAATGGCACGGTTGCTGTTAGAACTCAAAGTTCAGGACACATTGATAAAATCACAATGCCACTCTTCATGAGAAGAGGTCCCAAATGCTTTCATGAGGTGGGGTCACAAAAAGGCCATGTTGAAAATTTGTAGTGCAAATACCAACAAACGCCTGGGGTGTTAGGGTTTCTAACCATAACGCCCCACCCTGTACAGCATGACAGGCATTGGGGTGTGCCTTTGGAGTGCTGACTGTACTGCTCATGCCATTCCACTCCCACCTCCCAGCCACTGACAGGCATCGAGGTGTACCTTAGAATCTTCGGCCCCAGACTTCACCCCATTGTCCTAAGCTGCACCTATTTCAGTGTATATACTTATGGAATGGGTTGACTGTAAAGCCAAACACCCCAAGGCATACTTCAACATATGTTAGTGTCTGCAGAATAGGGTGAGGTGACATGACATGACCATCATGGGCGATGACCCAAACACTTACCCCAATGCCTGTCCATCTCTACAGGATGGAGGTGGGGTTGGAGTGAAGTTTAATACTTCACTGCTATTCCTATTCTGCATCTGTCTAACTCCTGCATTTCCAATACTAATACCAGCAAGCAAACATTCAGCATTGACAAATGCTTGTTTCTATACCATGTTGCGAAAGTTACCACCCCTCAGATCAGGGAATATTTTTTCAATTCCTATAAATTTTAACTCATAATCTGTTTCATTTCTTTTCTCTACAATATATACAGCTGTGGCATATGTAACATCCTGTTTTTCTATAGCCCTGATGTGTTCATTAACTCTTAGTTTAAATTGCCTTTTTGTTTTACCTATATAGAACACATCTCAGCTGCCACTGGCTAGGTAGACAACACCTTGCATGTGATGAGGGGTGATAACTTTCACAACTTTCGCAACAAGGTATTGAAAAAAGAAAATTAAGAAGAAAATATAAATTTATATAATTCTATTCAGTCTGGTATTTGGTATGCATTGATCTTTTAAAGAAGTCTATTGAGTGTTTTGAATTTTCACTAATCGTGTATTTAAAATGTGAACCAATGAAATTCGAATATCTGGTAATGACGTCATAGAGTGACCAGTATTTAAATGAGAAATGTTGTACTGCCTTTTAGCCATTGATAAAGGAAGTAGCCAACATGCATCAGGCTAGGCCTGGTGCCAGTTTTTATGCAATAAAGTATAATATTTAGTAGCTCTGGTGTCTGAAGGATGATAATTAGGGTGGGTGTGCCACAGTTTTTGCTACTGTCTTTTTATTGGTGCATTAGTGAAAGGAGGAAAACCAGGGGTGGGATATTAAGGCTAAAAGGGGAAGAAAGGGAATGTGTGGAAGGGGACCTGGCAAAAGCATCAATACTAAACAAATATTTTTGTTCTGTATTTATGGAAGAAGGAGAAGATGAGGGTACACATTTAGGCAACATGAACAAATATATGAGGGAGATGGACACCAGTCCATTTACAGAAGAGCGAGCTCCCTAAAAAAACTAAACAAACTGAAAGTGGACAAGCCACTGTGACAAGATGGAATACATCCTAAAATATTAAAGGAACTACAGAGGTGCTGACAGCACCACTAGCAGCCCTGTTCAATGAGTCACTTGTTACAGGAGTGATTCTTGATGACTGGAGGAGGCCAAATGTAGTCCCTCTTCACAATAGTAGGAGTAGGAGTAGGGCGGAGGCTGGAAACTATAGACCACTCAGCCTCACCTCAGTAGTGGGGATAAGTATGTAATCACTACTTAAAGAAAGGACTGTGGAACACCTTGAATCCAGAGGAGCACAGGATCCAAGACAGCATGGATTCACAGTGTGAAGGTCATGTCAAACAAATCTAATTGATTTCTTTGATTGAGTGACTAGGGTAGTGGATCAGGGGCAGCAGTAATATGGCCTACCCTAATTTCAGTAAGGCCTTTGATTACATGCCACATAGAACACTGGGGAACAAACTGGGAAGCCTGGGAGTGGGTCACAAGGTGGTAAACTGGATTAGGACCTGGTTGACTGATAGAAGACAGAAGGTCATGGTAAATGGAGCTCAACCTGAGGAAAGGAGGGTGACCAGCTGGGTGCCACAGGGATCAGTCCTGGGGCCTGTGCTTAATGTCTTCATACGTGACATTGCAGAGGGGCTGGAAAGGAAAGGTGTCCCTCTCTGTGGATGACACTAAGATATGCAATAGGGTGAGGGGTAGAAAAAATGAGGAGGGACCTAGGTAAACTGGAGGAATGGTCTAGAGTGTGGCAGCTGAGATTCAAGGCAAAAAAGTGCAAAACCATGCATTTGAGGTGCAAGAACCCAGAGGAGGACTACATCACCAAACAGGAAAGGATTTGAGGGTAATCATATCTGATGACCAAAAGGTGGCCAAACAATGTAACAAGACTGTGGGGAGATCTAGTGGGATGTTGGGGTGCAAAGGGAGAGGTATCACCAGCAGAAGAAAGCAGTTGGTGATGCCACTGTGCTGATCATTGATGAGGCTTCATTTGGAATACTGTGTCCCGTTCTAGAGGCCATATCTCCGTAAAGACATAGACAGAGTGGAGGTAGTTCAAAGAAAGGGAACAAAGATGGTGCAGGACCTGCACCAAAAGTCATATGAGGAGAGACTGGGAGACCTCAATATGGATACCCTGGAGGAGAGGAGAGACAGCGGAGATATGATAGAAACCTACAAATATCTAAAAGGCATAAATAGGATATCAGAGGGTAAGATCATTCAGAAAAGGAGATGTCCAGGAATGAGGGGCATGACATGTGGTTGGAAGGGGGTAGACTAGGGGGTAGCATGAGGAAATATTTCTTCACCGAAAGAGTGGTGGATGCATGGAATAGACTCCTGGCAGAGGTGGTGGGGGAAAACACAGCGGGGGAATTCAAACATGCATAGGACATGCATGGGGAACCCTAGCAATAGAAACCAGGAGGTAAAGCCAGAGAGCAAGTAGGGTCTGCAACTTTTACAGTAGGCATTAAAAATGGGCAGACTGGATGGGCCTAGCAGTCTTTATCTACCTTAGTTTCTATGTTTCTAGTAAAGTTTGCATCAAACTGTCTTGACAATGAGCTGGCTTAGCATTTTTTTTTAAGTTTACAGTGCAGTGGTAACTCACATTGTGTTGTTTTTCAACACATAACCAGCACAAGAGCAACTTTTGTGAAATGTCCATGCAAATCAACTGGAATGCACCTGCAGAAGCCAGCCCACTGGTGCAGCAAAAAAGAGCTACTGCTTCCGGTGCAAACAACCCAGATTTGGGAGTGAACTCTCATTGTTGGAGAGTTGGACAGTGGGGAGGAGGATCAAGCATCTGTAGGACTGCTGTTCTCCTCTTGGGAGTGAGGGAGAGAGGGCTGCTGTGCCCCTTGTAGTACTGACCCCTGGTGGTGGTGGTGGTGGAGGGGGTCAGGCATGGAGGGACAGCAATTCAAGGGTGGGAGCAGCAGTGGTCACCGTATCCTGCATGTGGGTATGGGTTCAGGCATGTCTGGGCAGTATTGCATGTCCACCCTCCTGAGGAACACAGAAAGGAGGAAGAGAATCATAGCTTGCCTGCATGATGGGACCAAACCCTCAGAGACTCCACATCCAGCTCTATGGCACACCTTTGTCTGAGGATCCTATCCACAGCCCAATGGGGGGGCCATCATCACCATGAGGCATAAGCCATGGGGCAGATGAGCAATTGGGTGGTAAATACGTATGTGGCCAGGGTGATGAGGCTGTGGGAGTTGGTCCCTGATGATGGGGCCAGCCTGGAGGTGAAATAAAACATGCACTAACTGCAAGAGGATAGCATCTGCAGTTATGCTATGATGCAATGCAAAACTGAGGTGCAGCTCATAGGCAACAGTTTCCGAAAGGCTTGCTGTTGGATCCAGCAATGGAACTCATATCTCCAAATGATCTATATTTAACTGCACCTGAATAAACACAGATCTGAAAAAAACTGTGTTTTCAACTGTTTCCTGTTTATGGACAACATTCTGCATGGTTATCTTCATGGAACCAGTAATTTGGAGTTTTTCCTGTGTCAAGGTTTGTGAACAGAATGCTGAGCATGAGCTGTTCACCTATCAGAGTCATGCTCAGAGTTCTGTATATAAACCACTGACCTAGATACAACTCTTGATCACTGCTGGTTTCATGAAGAGTATTGTAACAGAATGCTGCCCATAAAAACATAGCAATGCAAAATACAATTTTTTCACAGCACTTTTTATTCAGGTATAGCTCAATATGCTTCATTTTGGGGTATGAATATCATTTCTGAATACGGGAACATTATAATCTATATCGGAACTATATCGGGGTTAGTAGTATAGACTAGAGGTTAGAGTAATGAGCTGTGACTAAGCTTGGTACATAAAGCAGACCTGGATTTGATTCCCACAACCTCCACTTGCATAATGTGAGACGCTGAGCAAGTCACTTAACCTCCCAAGTGCTCCAAGGTCACTCCTGAAAAGAGGCCTTGGGCCTAGTGGACCTTACCTGGTTACCAAAAGAATAAAAAATGAAATAAACAGCAGTCAAATATAAATAATTTCCTGTGGTCATAAGCAGCACATTGACAAATGCAAAACGACTCACTGGCGTGATACTCTAATGTGAATTGTACAGTTTTGCTCAAGTATACTGCACCTTAAAGATCCAATGGCAATTTTCAAAAGTGTTGAGGAATTTTCCTGGCATCTAGGCCACATTTTGCCCTGTCACTTATCCATCCATAGATGTATCTCTTGCATGAGCAATAAATTCACTTCTGAACATGTAGAATGGAAACCTATTGAGTAGTGCCCTGGAGCAGTATAGCTGCTGCGTTCTACCCCAGAGGTGTCGGCACATCAGTTATTGTTAAGGATGACTGATGTTCCATTGAAATCTTCTTCTTTCACATTTTTTATGTTCACCCTTGCACTTGTACAAAGCAAACATGTTGGTATAATACTGGATTTTGAGAGATGTGTCACTGTTGGTGCAATGCAGGGTAGTCTGCAAGGGGATTTGCAGTGTCAGACCAATCATCAGTCAGCCTGATCATGGCACTCTTCTGGTCTTTTTGGGCTGAACTTTGTGTAGTTCAAAGTAAAGAGTCTCCCAAATCAAACAGCAGCCTTTCTTTTGATCTGCATAATGCTGTGCAGCAAGCCGAGCTGATCAGCATCATGATCAGTCTGTTGTGGTCTTCCCCTCCCAACATAAAATCAATCCCTCCCACCCTCTGACAAGTATCCCTTCCACCTTCCCTTGTTTCCCACTTCCTAATTCAATTTCCGACACTGGGTTGCACAATCCCCAGTGCCTTTTAATACCCCCAAGCCCATTTTCACTGTGCAACACTGGAAGCCCACCCCTCAGTGTCACCACGCATAGCACTGACACTGTGGTGCCCAGTCCCTAGTGTCAGTACCTGAAATAAAGAAAACTGGCCATTGTAGCCTTTTATTTTTATTTTGTTAATTGTTGTAATCTCACCCTCTGCCAAGTATCCATCCCACGTCCCCATCACGTCCAGTGTCCCTAAGGTTAAACTCACACTGGGGTGCCCAATCCCATGTCGGTACTTGAAATAAAGAAAACTGCCCCTCATAGTCTTTCTTTTAAATTTTTATACAGCCTGTATGAAAGAAACCTGTCCTTTGATGTCAGCTATCACTGCTGGCCCACTGCCACCATTACCCCCTCTCCAACTTTCCACTCAGCACCCACCACCCCACACCCCTCACCCCTTACTTACCTACTGGGGGTCCAGCACCATAATCATCTCTGGACTACAGACATGTCTTCATTCTTCAGTGCTGGACCAGAACTGAGGAAATCAGGTATGCATTTGTGCATTTTGAACCTGTTCTCATAACATGGTAATTTTTTTAAATATTTCTTCCCCAAATTTTCAACATGACCATTTTGGGACCCCATCTCATGAACAAGAGCAGTGAAATTATTAAACTCCATCCCAAAAGATGATTTTGCAGTTGCTGCGTGAAAATCACCTTTTGGGCAGAATTTGAAACTTTTCTCTACCCTTGTTCATGAGGTGGGGTTATAAGAAGGCTATGTTAAAAATTTGTGGTAAAGATATTACAAGTTATGAGTGTACATTTCAAATATGTCAATGCACACTCATAACTGGTCATTTTAAATATTTTAAACCCACATTTTCAACATAGCCATTTTTTCATACCATCTCATGAACATGACAACTGTTATTTTTCAAATCCTGGCAAAAAATGTGTTTTCGCACTTGAGAAGTGAACTCACCTTTCAGGCAGAATTTAAACATTTTCTCCACCCTTGTTCATGAGATGGGGTCATAAGAAGGCAATGTTGAAAATGTGGGGTCAAAATATTTAAAAACAACAAAGTTATGAGTGCATGTTGACGTTTTTCAACCTACAGAAAAAACTGTTGAAATTTGGGGTCAAAATGTGGAAGCCCACTGAAAATTAAATATTGCCTCTCAGCTGTCCTGTCATGGGTGAATAAAGTCAAAAATGTGTAAAAGCAGGATACCACTGAAAATTAGATATTGCATGTCAGCTGGTCTATCCTAGGCAACTGTTTTGTAAAAATGAGTAAAAACAGGACCCCAGCACAGCAGAGCCCCCAATGAACTGTGCTTCTGTGCTGCTCTATCCCAGGAAAATACATTGTAAAAGCTGGACCCCACTAAAAATATAATTTGCATATCAGCTGGCCTGTCTTTGGGTAAATACATTATAACAATGGGCAAAAGAAGAGACCCATCAAAAATAAGATATTGCATCTATATTGCACAGGGAGTTAGCTGAGCAAATCTGAAGGGTCTGCAGGAAGGGTAACACAGTGGTGGTGGGGGACTTCAACCTACCTGGGGTGGAATGGAGTACACCAACCACCACAAGTGTAAGGTACCAAGTCCTGTTAGAGACATTTCAAGACAGCTTCTTGACGCAGTTGGTCCATGGGCCAACTCGGATAGAAAATACTCTGGACCTGGTACTGTCCAATGGGGAGATGTTAAGGGATCTGGGGTGGAGAACCACTGGCAGGGAGCAATTACTACTTGGTGTGGTTCACACTCAACATGGGGAGGGAAGCTGTGGCTGCAGGTACCAAGGTGATTGACTTTAGGTAGGCAGACTTTAAAAACATGAGGGAAATTCTGGGGAGGCACCTGGAGGGGATTCAACCAGGCTGGGACAGAAGTCAGAAGTGGGATGTCATAAAAAAGGAGCTAGTGGAGGCTATGGAGACATGTACTAGAACATAGAGCAAGAAAGGGAGGGCAAAGAAGCCCAGCTGGATGACTCAGGAGGTTAGGGATAGGGTGAGGTCCAAGAGAGAGGCATTCCAGAGGTTCAAAGTCAGGGTGCGGAGAAGACAAGGAGATGTACATGAAGAAATCCAGAGAGGCCACCAAACTAGTCAGAGCAGCCAAGGCTTCCAGGGAGCTGAGACTGGCACAGGGTATTAAAAATGGACAAAAGGATTTCTTCAGATACATAAGGGAAAGAAGGAAGGAACAACAAGGATCAAATAGTGAGGATAAAAAAGGATGGGGGTGGGTAGAGAGAGGGGAGGATCAGGCAGAGGCATTAAATGATTACTTCTGTTCTGTATTCATGCAAGAGAAAGCAGGGCAGGTACCACAGGGGAGGGGTGAGGTAGACAGGGAGGGAGAGGGGGTAACAGATGCGAGGATTACTAAGGACAGGGTACTGGAAGGACTGAGGGCATGGAGGGTGGACAAGGCATCTGGGCCAGATGGCATTCACCCTAGGGTACTCAAAGAGCTGGCTGAGATTCTGGCAGGGCCACTGGCTGACCTGTTCAATATCTTCCTGGACACAGGATGCATATCACAGGACTTGAGGATGGTCCATGTGGTGCCCATCCACAAAGGTGGCCTAAAGGATGGACTGAGAAATTACAGGCCAGTGAGACTTACATCAATCATGGGGAAGCTCATGGAAACAATTCCTGAAAGAGAGGCTGGTGATCTTTTTGGAGGACAATGGACTCCAGGATGGGCATCAGCACGGGTTTGTCTTGAGCAGATCCTGCCAGACCAGCCTCATTGAGTACTACAATTGGGTGACAAGGGATCTAGACAAGGGCCATGCAGTAGATGTCCTGTATTTGTATTTCAGCAAGGCTTTTGACTCTGTGCTGCGTGGGAGGCTGGAGGAGGAAAGCTGGAAGCTGTGGGGGCAAGAGCAAAGATGGTAAATGGGTAATGAAATGGCTAAGTGGTAGGCAGCAGAGAGTGGTAGTGGGAGGGGAACTCTCAGCACAGAAGGCAGTGATGAGCAGGGAGTCACAGGGATCAGTGCTGTGGCTGGTGTTGTTTGGGTTATTTATAGCTGACATCTCACATGGGAGCTGAAATAAGATCAGTCTATTTACAGATGACACCGAAAGGGGGGTGGTGGTTAATGACATTGAGGGATGGAAGAGGCTACAGGATGACCTAACTAAACTGCAGGAATGGTCAGAAACATGGCAGCTGGGGTTCAGTGCAAAGAAGCCTAAGGTAATGTACTTCTTAGCAAAGAACCAGGGCAGAGACTATCAGCTGGGAGGGGCACAGCTGGGTAGCACCATGGAGGAAAAGTACCTACAGGTACTTATAACGGGGATCATGAACAACTCTGCTCAGTGTAGGAAGGTGGCAGCGAAGGCCGGCAAGATCCTGGGGTGCATAACTTGGGGAATCTCCTCCAGAAGTAGGGAGGTAGTCCTCCCACTGTACATGTCACTGGTCAGGCCACACTTGGAGTACTGTGTGCAGTTCTGGCACCCATACCTGAGGAAGGATGTCAGGTTGTTGGAGGAGGTGCAGCGTAGAGTGACAAAGATGATACAGGGATTTCCTACGAGGAAATGCTGAGTGAGCTAGATGTGTATTCATTGGAGGAGAGGAGGGATAAGAGGGACATAATGGAGACCTTTAAGTACTTGAAAGGAATGAACAAGACTTGAACAGAGGAGATCTTCCAATTAAGAAGAGGAAGAGACACAAGAGGGCACATTCTTAGACTGGAGGTGGGAAGATTCAGGATGGAGGTAAGGAAACAGTTCTTCACGGAAAGGGTGGTGGGCAAGTGGAACACTCTAGCACAGAAGGTGGTGGCCTGTAAGACAGTGGGCAGTTTCAAGAGGGAATGGGACAGGGTGAGTGGGAGGGTAAATCTAAGGAATGGAGGAGTGGGAGGGACAGCTGTAAGATGAGGAGCTAGCTGCACAATCGAGCAGACTTGACAGACTGTAAGGCCTATTTCTGCTGCCATTTTCATATGTTCGTATCTCAGCTGTGCAATCCTGGGTAAAAACAGTGTAAACACTGGGAAAAGCAGGATCCCACAAAAGCAAGATAGCATCTGATCTTTGTTATCCTGGGTCAATACAGTACACAGATGTGTTAAAGCAGGGCCACATAGAAAATGAGATATTGTATCTTAACTGGGTTATCCTGGGTAAATATGTTGCCTAATTTGTTTAAAAACAGGATCCTGCAACAGAATCCCACTGAAAAGGAGATGTTACATCTAAAATAATATGAGAAAAATACATTATAAAAATGGGACCATACAAAAAACAAATTCTGGTCTGATAGGACTGCAGCTGAGGAATCTGGGGTAAAAATATAGAAATTAATTGAAGTTATGAGCCTGCATTTGCAAAATGTAGTGTAGGCTCATAAATTTGTTGTTTTGTCACATTTTTACACCAAATTTTCAACAAAGCTTTGTTATGACCCTGCCTCATGAAGAAGGGCAGAGAAAATGTTTAACCACTGGTCTAAAGGTGATTTCATGCAGGGACTGTGTAAGCAACTTTTGGGACACAAAACACATTTTATTCAAGAGTCGAAAAATGACAGCTGTCACATTCATGAGGTGCTGTAAAGAAATGTCTATGTTGAAAATATGGGGTAAAAATATTGAATATTATCAAATCTTCAAGCCTGCCTTTACAAAAGTCTACTGCTGCTGAGAGAGAGAGAGAGAGAGAGAGAGAGAGAGAGAGAGAGAGAAAGCAGCCAAAGCTTCCTTAAATCAAGGAGGTAATTTAATAGACTACACTAAATTGAATTATTACTTTTTGGACCTGTGTAAGTAACTAGTTTTGATACTCTGTTTTTGGGGTTGACTTTTCTTAGTTTAACTTTTATTTGCCGAGGAGGAACTGTAGTTGCGAGATATTTGCAGTCATTTGTGATTAGACCTATTATCTAACCTCTGTAAAATAGGTGTCTGAAAGGAAGGAAGGCACTCCCCAGGGTGGAGGGTCAGAGTTTTAGTTGACTGCTTCTGGAAGACACAGGTTTAGTCCCACCCGCCCCAAGCACATAACTTCCTTTATAGCAGGGGTTCTGACATCACTTCCCCAAAACTACTAACAACATACACCTGTTCATATCCTTAGAGGCACAGCACACTGAATAGGGGGTAGAGACACTCGCAAGCTTGTACACACTAAAACAAGAACAAAAAAAAGAAAAGCATCTGTAACAGGAAGGGACACAGACATGTGGGTAGTGGTGCCATGTACTGGCTGTGCAGCAGCAGTCTCTGGGAGACATTATGGAGACTGTGTTGCTGCCCTATTTGCAGGCACCTCTCTGGTCTGAGGGAGGAGGTTGTTAGTCTCCATGCTGACCTGGCAATGATTCAGGAAACCTGTTCCCCCATCAAGGGACCACCCAGATCACTGCCACTGCTTCAGAGGTTGCCAAAAAAGAAGAGTGGTTGGACCACAGTGGGCACAGGGATGGTGAGGGTAGTGTAACAGAGGCGCATCCCTCCAGTTGTGCCTCCCCACAATTCATTTGCCACTCTGGCAGAGCATGATTACTCTATGGAGGCACCTGCAGTGGAGACCAAGGGAGAATGCTGGGAGCCTCCATAATGGAGACCCACAGGAGGGTGGCACAAGGCCCCACAAGGGAAGGAAACAACTCCTGGTGGGGGACTCAATTGTTAGGGGTAGAAATGGAGGAGGGAGGGGAAAGGGAGGTAAGGTGCCTTCCCAGTGCCATGGCTTGGAGGGACATGAAATGAATCCTCAGGATCATGCTAGCAGCTGCAAGGGGGAGTGAGCTGGATGTCATTATCCACCTAGGGACAAATGACCTGGCTGAGAATGGGATCAGAGCAGTGCAACAGGAGTTTGTGGAGTTGGTGAGGGGCCTTAGACAAGTAGCAGACATGGTAACTTTATCGGAAGAGCTGCCTGTCTATGGCATGGACAAAGCTAGGGTACTCCACACCATGGGATTCAATGACTGGTTGAAAAACTGGTGCAGAGCTCAGAGATTTGGCTTCATTGGGGACTGGGGCTCCACCTGAAGGGATGCAGGTCTATACTGGTGCAATGGTCTGCATCTATCCAGGAGAGGAACCAGGATCCCAGGTGATAAGTTTAAATGCTTCATTGGCAAGCATTTAAACTAGCCAAGGGAGGAGGCACTGAAAAAGAGAAGGGAAATCCTAGCCCCCCCCCAAAAAAAATCAGGGTAGTTAGTGTGGCAAACACCAAGATAGAGCAGTCAATAGGGAGAAGGGCAGGGGTAAATGGAGAAAAAGACAAAGGCAGTAAGAACAGGGATGAGGCAAAAAGAAATAAAGCCTAAAAATGGAGGACAATGAGTACCAATGCCCGTAGTCTAGGTAAAAAGCTCCCCGAAATGGTAGTCTTGATGGAAGAGGGATGCCAGGATATTATGGCAGTCACAGAAACATGGTACACAGAGAACCATGACTGGGATGTCAACATACCATGGTACCCAATCTACAGGAGGGACAGGGAGGGAAGAAGGGGGGGAAGAGTAGCTCTCTATGTAGGGAAGGGATCAAAGCAACAAAATTAAAGGGTAAACAGAGAGAAGAGGAGGCACTGTGGGTCATCCTGGAGACGGGAAATGGCACCACAGTCTGCACAGGGGTTGTATACAGACCCCCGTCTCAGGGGGAGGAAATGGACAAGGAAATGATAGAAGGCATCCTTAGGATGGCAGAGAAAGGGGAGATATTGCTGATGGGTGACCTGAATATGCCAGATATTAACTGGAACACCTTTACTGCAACCACATCCAAGAGTAGGATCATTCTTGATGCCCTACAGGGGGCATGCCTCAGACAGCTAGTTTTGGAACCCACTCAAGAGGGAGCAGTCTTAGACTTGGTACTCTCAAATGGGGACGGAGAGAGGATCTCCAATCTTGAAGTCGGTAGCCATCTGGGACAAGTGACCATCAAACAGTGTGGTTCATGATAAACTTAGCTGTAGAGTCAAGCCATACAAAAGTGAAGGTACTGGACTTCAGGAAGGCTGATTTTGTCAAAATGGGAGAGTGCCTCAAAAAAGCAATAGCAAACAGGCAAGAAGGTGGGGTGGAGCAACAATGGGGAAACATCAAAACCGCCATCATAGAGGCAACAAGCCTTTGTGTGAAGCAAATAAACAAATCAAAATGAAAGAAAAAAACACTATGGTTCTCAAAAGAAGTGGCGAGAAGGTAAGGGAGAAAAATATAGCATTCAGGAAGTATAAGGAAACACAGAAGGAGCAGGACAGAGAACTGTACCAGTTAAAGCAGAAGGAAGTGGAGAAGGCAGTCAGAATAGCAAAGGCCCAAACTGAGGAAAAGATAGCCAACTCGGTTAAGAAGTGGGATAAAACCTTTTATAGGTACATTAGGGAGCAAAGAAAGACTAAGGCAGGGATACTGAGGCTGAATAAAGAGGAAGGTGGTTGGGCAGAGAGCAACAGTGAAAAAGCAGGGATACTGAATGAATACTTCTGCTCAGTATTCACAATGGAAGAGTGGGGGGAGATACCTAATCTAGTCAATAGAAGCAGTCTGGAAAGAGGGTCAATATTAGTCCTTTCACAGAAGAAAGGATTCTGAAAGAACTCTTAAAACTGAAGGTGGATAAAGCAATGGGGCCTGATGGGACTCACCCCAGCATTCTAAAAGAACTAAGGGAAGAACTAGTAACACCATTGACTACCCTTTTTAATAAATCATGGGAAGATGGTGTGGTACCTGAGGACTGGAGGAGGGTGAATGTGATTCCCCTTCACAAAAGTGGGAGCAAGACAGAGGCAGAAAACAACAGACCTGTCAGTTTGACTTCAGTGGTAGGGAAAATGATGGAATCACTTCTGAAGGAAAGAACTGTTGAGTACCTAGAGGCCAGTGGGGCACAGGATCAAAGGCAGCATGGATTCACAGCAGGAAGGTCATGTCAGACAAATCTGATAGATTTATTTGACTGGGTGACCAAAGTAGTAGACCAGGGAGGGGCTGTGGACATGGCTTATCTAGACTTTAGCAAGGCATTTGACACAATCCTGTACAAAAGATTAATAAACAAATTAGCCAGCCTGGGAGTGAGTCCCAGGGTGGTAGCCTGGGTAAAACACTGGCTGGACAACAGGACACACAGGGTAACAGTAAATGGAGTCCACAGTAAAGAAAGGGGGGTTACTAGTTGGATACCAGAGGGTTCAGTACTGGGGCCGGTCCTTTTTAATGTCTTTATAAGTGACATTGCAGAGGGACTGGAAGGAAAAGTATGTCTCTCTGTAGATGACACAAAGATCTGCAACAGGGTTGATATGCAAGGTGGGGTGGAAAGGATGAAAAGGAACTTGGCAAGGGAGGAGGAATGGTCAAATGTATGGCAGCTAAGATTCAATGCAAAGAAGTGCAAAGTAATGCACCTGGGAAACAAAAACTCAGGGGAAGAGTACACAATGGGGGATGAGATACTGACAACAACAAAAATGGAAAGGGACCTGGGGGTAGTCATATCAGATGACCTAAAGGTGGGCCAGCAATGTGAGAAGGCAGTAAGGAGGGCTGGGGGGATACTGAGATGCATAGGGAGAGGCATCACCAGTAGAAAACAGGAAGTTGTTGGCCCTCTGTACAGACAGTTGGTAAGACGACATCTGGAGTACTGTGTACAGTTCTGGAGACCCTATATCTGCAAAGACATAAACAGGGTGGAGGCTGTCCAGAGGAGGGCAACCAAAATGGTGCAGGGTCTGCACCAGAAGACATATGAAGAAAGACTAAAGGAGTTTAAGATGTACAGCCTCAAGGAAAGAGGGAGATGGGGAACATGATAGAAACTTTCAAATACCTCAAGGGAATCAACAAAGTCCAAGAGGGTAGCATCTTTCAGAAAAAGAGACGTGCAAGAACAAGGGGGCACAATCTGAAGATGGGAGGACGGCTCAGAGGTAAAGTGAGGAAGTATTTATTCACAGAGAGGGTTGTAGATGCATGGAACAGCCTTCCTGAGGAGGTTGTAGAGTCAAAAACAGTGGGTGAATTCATGAATACATGGGACAGACATAAGGCAATTCTAATGGGGGGTAGGAGGAAGCAGGCTGTTGGTTAACTAGGCTCTGCAGTTCATCCATTAGGTAAGGAAATGGGCAGACCAAGCAGTCCTTATCTGCCATCAGATTCTATGTTTCTATGTTTCATAGCCTCATAACTTTAAAAAAATATATATATTATTACACCAAATTTAGAGCATAACCTTCTTATGACCCCACCTCATGAACAAGGGCTGAGAAATTTTCAAATCCTATCCAAAAGGTGATTTCATGCAGGGACCACTAAATCACCTTTCGGGATGTAAAAAACATGTTGGCCAGGGTTTGAAACATGACAGCAGCCACATTCATGAGGTGTTGTTAAGATATGGCAATGTTGTAAATTTGGGGTAAAAATATTGAAAATTACCAAAGTTACAAACCTGCATTCGTAAAACTGAATGTAGGCTCATAACATTATTGTTTTTGAATATTTGTACACCAAATTTTTAACATAGCCTTCTTATGACCCCACTTCATGAACAAGGGCAGAGAAAATGTTCAACTGATGCCTACACAGAAGCAGAAACATAAAAGTTGATGGCAGATAAGGACTGCAAGGCCCATCCAGTCTGCCCATTTCTTTTTCTACCTTATGAATGTATCATAGGCCTTTGCTCTGTCAATGGCCTATCTATTCATACTCATTTGTATTGCTCCCTTATGCCTAATCTATGCCTGTTTGAAGCCCTCCACTGTATTCATATCCACCACTTCCTGAGGTAGGCCGTTCCACGCATCCACCACCCTTTCTGTGAAAAAGAACTTCCTCACATAACCCCTTAATCGGCCTCCCTCTAATCTCATGCTGTGTCCTCTTGTCCTGCTATGTTTTTTATATTGAAACATGTTAGACTCTTTCACCTTGTTAATGCCCTTAAGGTGTTTGAGTGTTTCAATCATATCACCTCTCTCTCTCCTTTACTCTAAGGTATACATATTGAGTTCAGTAAATCTGTCCTCATATATTTTCTGATGCAGTCCCAGCACCATTTTGGTTGCCCTTCTCTGGACTGCCTCAATTTGGTTAATGTCCTTGTGAAGGTGTGGCCTCCAGTACTGCACGCAGTACTCCAGATGGGCCTAACCAGTGTCTTGTAAAGAGGGATTATTAATCTCCCTCTTATGACTTGTGATACCCCTACTAATACACATCAACATCCCTCTAGCCTTACCTACTGCTTTAGAGGTCTGCCTGGATGATTTCAGGTTATCGGTGATTATGATGCCCAAGTCTCTTTCTTCCCTTGTGACTGCCAGCAACTCCCCTCCCAGCTTATAGGTGGCTTCAGGGTTTCTCTTCGCTACGTGCATGATCTTGCACTTCCCTGCATTAAACCCAAGCTGCCACTCTTCCGACCATTCTGCTAGCTTATCCAGATCTCTTCTCATTCTGCCCACCCTATCTGGATCATCTACTCTGTTGCAGATCTTGGTGTCATCTGCAAACAGACAAACCCTACCCTCCAGTCCATCTGCAATGTCACTGATGAAGACATTGAAGAGGACTGGCCCCAGGACTGATCCCTGAGGTACCCCACTTGTGACTTACGTCTCTTCTGATTGTATACCGTTTACCACCACTCTCTGTTTTCTGCCCGCCAACCAGTTTGCCACCCAATTGACCAACTTCTGACCCACCCCGAGCCTACCCAGCTTATTAATCAATCTTCTGTATAGAATAGTATCAAAAGCTTTGCTGAAGTCAAGATAGGCAACATCAACTGCACCTCCTTGGTCCACCATTCTGGTTACCCAGTCAAAGAAATCTATGAGACTAGTTTGACAGGACCTTCCTTTTGTAAACCCGTGCTGTCTTGGATCCTGTGCTTCTATGGATTCCAGGTGTTGCACTATCCTTTCCTTAAGGAGTGTCTTCATAATCTTGCCCACTACTGAGGTATGACTGACTGGCCTGTAGTTCCCTGCCTCCTCCCTGCTACCACTCTTGTGGAGCGGGATTACATGAGCCCTTCTCCAGTCTTCTGGGACCTCTCCTGTGCTCAGAGACTCACTAAACAGTTCTGATAATGGCTCTGCTAGTTCAATCCTTAGCTCCTTTAGTACCCTGGGATGTATGCCATCAGGTCCCATTGCCTTGTCCACCCTGAACTTATCGAGCTCTTGTAGGACCCTTTCTTTTGTGAAGGGACTAGTGCACACCTCCCTCCCCCCTGTGTCCATGGTGCAGAGCTGTAGGCCCTGCCCTACCTTCTGCCTGAAGGGTGATTTCATGCAGGGACCACAAAATTGCCTTTTGGGACATATTTGCCTAATGACAGTGCAATTTATTTATTTATTTATTTCTAGGAAGTACCTTTGAGCCAAAGGCTCTTTTACAGAGGTTCCACATCATAGTAATACATGGGCATTACAGCATTACATCATTTACAATGGTTACAAGTACATAAGCAGATACAAGGTGCTCCCATGCCTAAAAAGACATGAGTCCACCAGCTTACAGAGGTTACATAATTACAATAACAGGGAGTACATAAGTAAAAATATACAGACACATAATTTAAGGCAGGCTAGGCTGACAGGTTGTTAAGTGAACAACTTGAGATTCTACAGGATATAGAGTGAATCAGGTAGGAAGCATAGTCTGTAAAATAATTAACTAATACTATACTCAAGGAGGCAAGAACTTGATGGGCAGCAGTTCTTTTGTCATAAGTGCTATAGAGTGTAATCATAAAGGAAGGTTAGACTCACCGGAGGGAAGTGCTGATGCAGGGACTTAGAGCCTACTAGGGGACTGTTAGTTAGCAAGAAGAGAGGAGAGACAAGGGTGCAGGTTAGAATGAGGGTAGCAGGAAAGAAGAGGGGGAGAGTGTGGGGGAGTTCAGGTCTCACAGTCACAGTTCCTGTTTATGGTGAGGGTCACTTAGAGTTTATCTTTAAAGGGGCCTATTTTGTCCTCTTTTGTGATGCCTAGGTCAAGCGCATTAAGCCAAAGTGGTGCCCGGTATTCGTAGGACCATTGGCCTTGTGTGGTTCTACAGAAAGGGATGCAGAGAGCTGAGTTGTTTGTACCCCTAGTGCATCTAATGGAATTAGGTTGGCTAAGGAGGCTTTGCAGGCCTGGGATGGTAAGTCCTAACATAGACTTCTTGGTGAGCATGCATACTTATTACTGGAGGCGACTGTCATGGTTGAGCCATTTTTTTTGTGTACAACTCACAGGTGTGAGTGGGATGGGGTACACCTAGGACTAAATGACACACTTTATTTAGTGTTGTTTTGATATGTTTCAAAGCAGTTTGGGAGGCAGCCCCATATACTGCTAAACTATAGTCTATCACTGAGAGAACTGAGCTATTTACAGCAGTTTTGAGTGCCTCAGAAGTCAGGCCTTTTCGGTGTCTGTACAGTAATCCTAGTTTTGCATTTGACAACTTTGAGACTGCATCTATGTGTTGGTTAAATGAGAGGGGATGCAGTCCAGTGTCAATCCTAGATATTTAAATGTTTGAAGCATCTCCAGGGAAGTATTCTGATTGTTACATAGATACATAGACAGTGTCGGCAGATAAGGGCCTATGGCCCACCTAGTCTGCCCATTTGAGCTTGTAAGTTCAGTTTGTTTTCCTAGAAGTCTATTTCCCCTTACCCCTGACCTCTAGAATTCCTTTATGTCTATCCCGTGCATTCTTAAATCCCGTGATTGTTTCAGCCCCCACCACTTCCTCTGGCAGGGTGTTCCACTTATCCCACCCGTTCTGTGAAGAAATTCTTTCTCATGTTTCCTCTGAATATCCTCCCTCCAACTTCATCCATGCCCTCTAGTCCTGAAACATCTTTTTCGCTTAAAATAGTGTTTTCCTGCACCCTGTTCCTCCCTGTAAGATACTTGTATGTCTCTATCATATCCCTCTCTCCTCCTCTCCTCCAGGAGTACATGTTCAGTTCCTTCAACCTGTCTTCATAGGACTTGTGATGCAACCCATGCACCATCTTTGTTGCCCTCCTCTGAACCTTCTCTACCCTGTCTATGTCCTTACGTAGGTATGGTCTCCAGAACTGTACACTGTACTCCAGGTGGGGCCTCACTAGTGTCTTGTATAGCGGAATTATGACCTCCTTTTCCTGCTGGTGATGCCCTGCCTATACATCCCAGCATCCTATTTGCTTTACCTGATGCCTTGTCACACTGTTTCCTACCTTGAGGTCATCAGAGATGACAACCCCAAGATCCCTTTCCTGCTTGGTGCATGCTATATCCTCACCCCCAACTGATATATTGTGCCAGGGTTTTTGTGCCCCATATGCATTATCTTGCACTTCTTTGCATTGAATTTCAACTGCCAAACCCTTGACCATTCTTCAAGTTTCTGCAGGTCCCTTCTCATTCTGTCTACACCCTCTGGTGTGTCTACTCTGTTACAGAGCTTTGTGTCATCAGCGAACAGTGAAATTCTGCCTTCTATATCCTGTGCAATGTCACTGATGAAGATGTTGAATAGGACCGGTCCCAGCACTGATCCCTGTGGTACCCCACTGGTCACTCTTCCCTCTGTGGAGTGACAGCCATTTACCACCACCCTCTGTGTCCTGCCACCCAGCCAGTTACCTACCCACCACACTACTGTCCTGCCCACACCCATATTCCCCAGTTTGTGTAATAGTCTTCTATGTGGCACAGTGTCAAAGGCCTTGCTGAAGTCCAGATAGGCCATGTCCACTGCCCTCCCTGATCCACCTCCCTAGTCACTCAGTCAAAATTCAATGAGATTGGTCTGACATGACCTCCCCTGGTGAAACCATGCTGCCTTGGGTCCTGTAGTCCATTGAGAAATCAGATGTTCCACCAATCTCTCCTTCAGTAGTGCTTCCATGATCTTTCCCACTACCGAGGTGAGGCTGACTGGTCTGTAGTTCCCTGCTTCCTCTTTGTTCCCACTTTTGTATAAGGGGACTACATCTGCTGTCCTCCAGTCTTTGGGTACCTCTCTGTTTCCAGTGATTGGCTGAACAGGATAGCCAGAGGTTCAGCCACCACCTCTCTTAGTTCTTTAAGGACCCTGGGGTGCACCCCATCTGGCCCCATTGCTTTATCAGCTCTTATTACTTCCAGTTCCTTCAGGACCCTTTCTCGTGTAAAGGGACTTGTGTCCATTTCTGCACCATTCTCACCCTTGTACTCCTTCAGACCCATTACCCCCTCTTCCTTAGTAAAGACTGAGCAGAAATACCTGTTCAATATGTCAGCTTTACTGTTGTCATCCTCCACACGGCTCCCATCCTCCCCCTTCAGTCTCACTATCCCTCCCTTTGTCCTTCTTTTTTCACTTATGTACCTGTAAAAGGTTTTGTCCCCTTTAACCACTGATTTTGCAATGTGTTCTTCTGTCTGAGCTTTGGCTTCCCTTACTGACTTCCTGCCTCCTTTGTTTCTCCTGGTACTTCTCCCTATCCCTTCTGCCTGTGTCTTTTTGTATTGCCTGAATGCAATCTTTTGGCTTTCACTTTCTTTGCTACCTCTTTGGAAAACCATAATGATCTCCTCTTTCTTTTCCTCTTGCTAACCTGCTTAATGCATAATTCTGTTGTTCTTATAATCCCCATTTTAAATACTGCCCACTGTTCCTCAATCCCTGATTCCTGTCCCATTCCCCTTAATGCCTCTTTCAAGCATCTCCCCATTTTCCCAAAGTCTGCCCCCCTAAAATCCAGGATACGTGTTTTTGTGTGGTTTGGTTCTGCTCTTTCTGTGATTGTTCTGAATGCAAAGTTGGTGAGTGCGGTGTTTGTTATGTGATGATGCGAATAACATAGTCTTAGTTTTTTAATAATTGAGGAGCAGCTTTGATTGAAGCAACCAGTGCTCAGCTGTGGTAAAATTAGCCTGCATTTGCTTTTCCAGTTTGTAGGGATCAGAATTACATGAATATAGGACCTCATCATCTGCATACAGTATTGGCCATGAGATAGGGTCCCAAAAAAGGCATGCTGAAAATTTGGGCCAAAAATCTGCAAAAATGACCAAGTTATGCCACTAAGTTAAAAACACCTTTGAAATACATTGAACCACATACCTGTTTCTTCAGTTTGCAGTCCAGCTTTGAAGAGTGAAGATGTGTCTGCTGTCCAGAGAGGATTACGACATTGGACCCCCAATGGGTAAGTAAGGGCTTTGGGGGGGTGCGGGATGGTGGGTGCTGAGTGGGAAGGTCAGGTGGGGGGACAGTAATAGCCACAAAAGACATTGATGGAGGGTTTTCTTTTTACAGGGTTAAAAAACAGTGAGGATTCCTGATCATGACACTGGGGGATTGAGCACCCCAGTGTCACTCTTATGTTTCTGGGGGGGGTGCTGATAGGTAGGGTCAGGTGGTAGAAAATATCTATAATAAAAAAAAATGAGATTCCTGACCACAGCACTGGGTGTAAGGGCACCTCCAGTGTCACTCTTATGTTTTTGGGGGGTTGGGGTAGTGGGTGCTGAGAGGGAGGGTTGGGTGGGGAAGATCTACAATTAAAAAAATCAGCGGTCATGGCAAAACATGACACAGTTCACTGTGTCCAAGATGGCCTCTGAACTCTACTGTGCATGTCCTAGTAGTCGGACATGTGCAATGCAGTTTGGTAGCCATGCTGGATACAGCAGAGTGTGCTGTGTTTTGCCATGACAGCCTCAAAACAGTGCAGTGAACTGGTAATGGACAGAGCAGAGTGCTTCACAGATGTGGAGGCGACTGTGAGGCAACTTCACTCTATTGTTCGGTCAGTAAATTTCCCCTTTTCCAATCAGTGGAGATCTGCAGGGCTCCGCCCATTGCAGCCCTAACAAGATATTGCATCTCACTTTTACTATCCTAGGTAAATGCATTATAAAACTGTGTAAAATCAGGACCAAATAGCAAATGACTTGTTATATCTCATTTGGTCTATCTTAGGTAAATATATAGCAAAAATGTGTACAAGCAAGACTCGGTACACCACAGCAACAAAAGAGGCAAACATTCAGCATTAGCAAATGCTTGTTTATATCTGTTTTCTGTTTTTTTATTTTTTTACAATAAGAGTGCTTAAAAAAAGTAGAGATGACAAATGTTTAGTTACAATGAACCAGGTAGAGCCACTCAAACAGGTGTCATGATGCAGGTGGTAATAAGTATCAGTTGAGGAAAGGGAACCCATGTGCACACACCCATGCAGCTATACAGATGTAGTTGCAAAAGGATAATCTCACAGAACACAAAGCTACTATGCTGGAGACTTTTATTCCCTAGTTGGTAACAGCAAACAGCGTGACCACCATAGTGCAGCAAACCTCCAACGTTTCATGCTTACACACCTTGTCAAGGAGTGACCACAACAGGAACAGTCTCTCATTAAATATCATCAGTTCTTAAATAAAAAGTTACCCATAGGCAGTACATGTATCAAGTACAACAGTTCTCATACTTGGTGTGGTACATGATTTGACAACAACTTATTAGAAAAATACCCATGTAGTGTAAATCTGTGTTAAAAAAAAGAATAAAATACTGCAGACTTAAATTTGCACATTCAGTAATGAGGATAGTATCCCTACATGTTAAGTTCTCAACCATAAAATGTTGTAAGAGCAATATGATATGTGCATACAGTATTAGACAAGTGCAAAACTTCACATTTCTAGGATCTGAATCAGTGAAGAGCAAACAGATTTAATCTAAAACAACTTAAAATGCAGCACAGATAATTCCTTTCTCTCTGCACAACATATCACTGATGGTATTTAATGAGACACTGTACCTGTACTGGCCACTCCTTGACAAAGCCCCATAAGCGTGAAACATTGGAGGTTTGCTGTACTATTGTGGTCACTCTGTTTGCTGCTACCAGCTAAGGAATAAAAGTCTCAAGCACAGTAGCTTTGTGTTGTGTGAGATTATCCTTTTTCAATTGCATCTGTATAGCTGAGGGAGTGAGTGTGTGCGCATGGGTTCCCCTTCTTCAAGTGATGCTTATTACCACCTGCACAACATCGCCTGCTTGAGTAGCCTTATCTGGTTCATTTGACATTGTTTGCCAGGCTACACTCCAGACACATGCTGATTGCTTCCAGAACTAATTAACTAGACTTTTTACAGTGTGACAGCTCCTTCACATAGTGCTCCAATACCACCACATACAGATACAAGTCTATCAGACCTAGTGTTTCCAAGACCTGGTTTCAAAATAGAGCAAGCAGTATCCTCTGAAACTGCTGAGAATGGAGCAGACCCTTCCAATACCAGACTTAATACCATTATTGAAATCTTTTCGCAGTATGAAAAATTAGTGACTAAGATTAGAAGACTTGTTTTGCAACAAGTGACACAAGAATGCTACTTTGAGGTTGAAAGGGTCCAGAGAGATCTGGGGATCCTCGGGTTCCCATCTTTTAGAAAATATTAAGATGATTTTTTGGACCATGGAAAACTGAAATTCATGATAGTGCCTTGTGACTTATCAGAGTAATAGTCACTGACTCAACAAAAGTTCAAGCTAGACTTGCTGTGGAATTAAAAGAAAAAGAGGCAGCATTGACAAATATTTTAATTCAGCTGAATTTGACACTTTAAAGAATAAACTAAATAAATTAATCCATTGAACTCCTTGATAAAAAAGGCTTACAAACAGAAAAACATTATTAGAGATGAACATGAATATTTAAATGACTGTTTTCAATTGGAAGAAAAAGGGCCCCAAATCTATTCTAAAGAAACACAATCCTGCAGGAAAAGGCACAAGTACTACCACAGCCTCGGCTGAACATGAATCTGATGCTGCATCCTCAGTTTTTTTAGAGAACAGTATGTCATCGGAGGATAGATCAGACCCTCCACCCCTCCCCCCAGTACAGTCCCAGAATCAGTTTCAAACAAACCAAAGCAACAAGTGGACAAGGAGGGGCCAGAAGAGCAAGAGGCCAAGCAAAATCTAGGAAAATATTTTTCCCAAACAGACAGGGGAAGTGCAAGAGACAGTGAAATTGGACAATATTTTCAATTTGTCAAATTACCAGTTAAGTGAAACTGAATGTTCAATATTGAATTGAGTCATTAAATGTGTTCCTACTAATAGCCTCAGCGATGTGACACTGTTGTTGATTCATAGTGTTTTGCCCAGAATTTAAATTTAAAGTGTTTTTTCATCTTCATCAACATGTGTAGATCAGCTGTTAATGTTTCTGCAGGTGAGGGTGGGCAGAACAGAGGGTTTACTTCAAGAAATGATTATGGTATGCTTAATAATTCTGTACTTGATATCCCCCCTGCATTAGCTGATATTTTTCTGGCCAGCCAAGTTACAGAGGGCTATAGGAGGTTTAAGCTTAAGTCAACTTTTATGCCACCCTAAAACCCCACTGTCAGTGTGTTTGTGTAGGTATGTGAGCAGGATACTGCACATCTTATTCAAACATGCACCCACCCTCCTTTTCTTAGCATGACAGCTGAGGAATTCAGAGCCTTGGAGGGACTGGGTAAAAACAACAGTATCACAATTAAACCCACTGATAAGGGGCATAGCATGATAGTGCTTAATAAGAAGGATCACATGGGTGAAATAAAATGTCAGTTTAACAATCCTAAATTCTACAGACCCTTATCTGGTGATCCCACTTTAGCTTTAAAAAAAAACTAATTTTGCCAGTGACTATATTGACAAAGGTATCCAGAGATTCCTTATCATGCACCATCCTATACTTCTAATAATATGTCTACTGCTGAAGGTTCGCAATATCCTCTCCTCTCTGCCCGAGTGCCACATTATAGCCAGTATTCAGATTGTGACTGAACCACTCTCCCAGTATGTAGATGTTTATTTATTTATAATTCAGAAAACACCTTTAAGCATGAGTGCTCTTTTACATAGGTTCCACATCAGTACAGGATGAAGGAACAAACAGGTATGACACAAATGCAAAAAGTGCAAGACAGTGCATAGAGGGCACAAAAACCCAGGAGCTACACATCAACTGGGGGGAGGGGTAATTAGCATGCTCAAAGCAAGAAAGAGACCCGGGGTGATCATCTCTGATGACCTTAAGGTAGGTGGGCAGTGAGACAAGGTGGCAGGAAAGGCAAACAGGATGCTGGGATGCAAAGGCAGGTAAATCACCAGCAGAAAAAGGGAGGTAATAATTCCACTATATAGGGCATTAGTGAAGCCACACCTCAAATACTGTATCCAGTTCTGGAGGCCTCATCTACATAAGGACATAGGGTGGAGGTGGTTCAAAGGAGGGTACCAAAATGGTGCAGGGACTGCATCGCAAACCCTATGAGGATAGGCTGAGTGAATTGAATATGTATTCTCTGGAAGAGAGGATGGAAAGGGGGAATATGACTGAGATTATAAGTACCTCACAGGGAAGAATAAAGTACAGGAGAATACTATATTCCAAAGTAAAAGATGCTCAAGGGTGAGGGTGCACAAGATGAAACTGGAGGGATGGAGGTTCAGAGAGAATTTGAGGAAGTACTTCTTCACAGAGAGGGTGGTGGACAAGTGTAACAGCCTGCCAGCAGAGGTGGTGGGGGCAGAAACAATTACAGATTTTAAACATGCTTGGGATAGGCATAGAGGATTGTTGGTAGTCGGGGGCGGGGTACAACCTAATGTCAGCGGTGCATGATGGAGTGCAATTGTTGATGGTAACAGGGCAGACTAGGTGGGCTGAAGGCCTTTATCTGCTGACCATTCTACTTTTCTGTGTTTGAACATTCACCAGCTCCAGGGGAACCTGGTCAGGTACAAGTAGCAGCAAATACAAGGAAACGTATCAACAAGACTAAGTAACAGCAGCCCCAGAGGGACATGTTCAACAAATGGCTATAAGATACAGAAAATGAAATGCAGGTTTCAAGGCAATAATAGTCCAGGAGATAACAGGGATAGAAAAGGTAAGAGTCAATTATAGCAGCTGCATGCTTATCTAAGAATGAGTTCATTTTCCAAAGATTTCTTAAATTGTGCAATTTTGAGGAGACCCACTAGGGATTCAGGAAGTTCATTCAGCCATTGAGCAGCATGGACTACAAAGGAGCACCTAGCCAGGATTGTTTTGCAGAAGGGTACATCATGGACATGTCTAGTCATACTTCTGGTAGAGTATTGCTTGGTTACAAGGCTGAAAAGATCTTGAATAGCAGTGAGGGTTAGGCCCACCGGAGCTTTCTTTGCAGTTAGGCAAGTCTGGTACTTTAGTCTGTCCTGAAGGGAAAGCCACATGGTAAGTGTATATTGGTAGCAGCTATGTGTGAGCCTATCAGCCCCACTACCAAAGTCAATCAATCAATCAATCAAGTCTTTATTTAATCAGGCATTCATCATTGAGCAGAAGCTCATTTGCAAGATGGACCTGGGTGGAGCATGAACAATTGTATATACAGGTCAACACAGGTATTTACAAGGCAATACAGATAATACTCTTTACAGAGAGGAAGAAAAAGAAGTTCATATGTACACAGAATTATACAGATATTGTACAGGTTACACTGCATTTACATACATAGAAGTGTCTATAGGAAGATAAAGCAGGTTATCTAAGGTTGCAGGAGGAAGTAACGGAAGAAAAAAATTAAAAATATACACCAGGTACAGGTGAAGGTAGGGGGGAAGGGAGGGAGGCAGGGGAAGAAAGGCTAGGAGGGCACGGTGCACAGAAAGGAGTTGGTAAAATGGGATGTAGAGAAGGTGGATGGAGAAAAGGAGTCTGTGTGAGCCCTGGGATTGAATGCTATAAAGTACGGGGCATGGTAGGATGTCACAACCCAGGGTAGTGAGCTCCTATCCGAGGTTGGGAAAAGGAAGGATAAGGGATGGACGAGGCCTAGTGTTGATAAGACAGGGGATAAGAGAGAGAGAACAATTAGGCTGGTGGGGAGTAAGCTGGGGGTCAGTACTAAAATTGGGTCTAGGCGTGGCTATATACCAGTGCAGACACCGGTACTGGGTCTGAGTGGGTGAAGCAGTTATACTTCTCTGATTGTATGAAATAAAGCATCTTGAAGGCATTTATACCAATTAGAGTGCTTAATTTGAGGTTTTTGTAGATCGCTCCATAAGGTAGGTAGCACTAAGCTTATGGCTGCCCCGTCAAGAGGGATTTGGCTTTGGGTACTTTAAGTGTAATAGCTGAGTAACTTCTTAACGCGTATTTCCCAATTATACTCAGGGGAAGACAGCAGGAGATATAGTAAGGCAGCTTACTAGAGATGGCTCTATAGGTCCAGAGAGCGGTGTTTCTGTGGCGTCTAAACTTTATTGATGTCCACCCCACTGCCGCATATAGGGTGCAATGATGCATGTCGAAGGGGAGTCCCATTATAAACCTCAGTGCTCGATGGTAGAGTGTGTCCAGTTTAGTCATGTAAGAGTTGGGGCATTGACTGTAGAGGAAGTCAGCGTACTCAACCAATGATAGGAAAATGGATTGGACCAGTTGTTTCTTGGCATCTCTGGTGAGAAATTGGTTGATTCTAGAAAACAATCCAAGCATTTGCCGAAGTCGTTTTAGCAAGTCCTCGATATGTTCAATGAAGGAGAGTCTTTAGTCTATCCAAATTCCCAGATACTTGAATTTTGTAACAAATTCTAGTTTTTCACCTAGAACTGTGGTAATTTGGGGAACTGTCCCGCTGGACACAGGGTTAGCTGTACGGATAAAAGGGGAGAGGACCATCACTTCAGTTTTTTTGGCATTAAGGAGTAGCTTTTTTGGAGGAGTTGGCTTTGTAAAAGGTTGAATTCTGACTGTAGGTCATTGCAGGCAGCTTCAGGTGTTGGGCGACTCATGTAGAGAACTATATCATCTGCAAACAGATGGATGTTGGCTTCTTTTATACAGTAGTCAATGTTATTAATGTAGATTGCAAAAAGTAAGGGCCCTAATATAGAACCTTGAGGTACCCCTCTTTGCAGAGTTTTTAAGGGGGACAGGCCTCCTTCGGCTTTAACTTGTTGAAGGCGCCCTGTAAGATAGTCAGTCAAAAACCAAAGCAGAGAGGAGGGGTCCACACCTATGGTTTGAAGGGGAGGAGAGGCAGACTATGGTCGACGGTGTCAAAAGCCTTGCTTAGATCAAGGAAACAGCACAAATAAAGTTTTTGCTTTAAGATTACACCCAGTCGTTAGTAACTTTAGGCGGGCTGAGATAGTGCTATGTTCAGCTCTGAATCCGGACTGCATAGAATTTAGCAGTTCCCTAGACTCAAGGTGAGTCCTCAGCTGTGTATTTACAATTTTCTCAGGAGCTTGGACAGGACCGGAAGGAGGAAATTGGCCTGTAGTTATTGAGATCGCCAGGGTCACCTGATTTGAGCAGTGGTTTGACATGTGCTGTCTTCCATATAGGTGGTAAGGTGCCCTGAGACAGGGATAAGTTAAAAAGGTGGGTGACGGGTATTGCTAGTACGTGGTAGGCAATTTTTAGGCAGTAAGGGTCAAGGGTGTCGGCCCCAGCACTTTTTCTAGTATCCAACTGAAGCAAGAGGTCCTCTACCTCTTTCAGTGGGGCAGGTTGAAGCGAGAAAGGTGGTGAAACTATCAGAGTTTCAGGCAGTTGGCTGGCAGTCTGAGAATGAAGTATGTTTGCAGGAGTTATCAAATGCCATGCCTGCAGTAGCAAAGTGGTTATTGAATGCGTCAAGTATATCCATCTTTTTGGTTATAGTCAAGTTGCCAGAGGTAATCTTGGTCAGGAGTGAATTTCCTGGGGAGTGGCCTAGCAGATAATTGATTGTGTTGCAGAGCTTGATTGGGCTCTTTGTGGCAGAGCCGAGTTCGGATTTGAAGAAGGTGGCCTTCTATTCTCTGATTGTTTTGGTACATAAATTTCATAGTCTCCTGAACTGGTTCCAATCCTCTGCAGTGTTCAGTCTGCACACTTTTTTCCAGAGCTTATCTCTTTCTAGAAGCAAGGACTTGATCTGAGGGGTGAACCATTTACAGGTTTTTGTCCTAGTTCGAACTTTAATCGAGGAGCATACTTATTAAGGGCCCTTGATAGAATGTTGTGGAAGATATTATAAGCTGACGTGATCGTTTTGGCCAGGTAGAAATCTTGCCACTCAGGGGAGTGCTTAAGCTCGTTTAGGTAGGCATGTTCATTGAAGTTGTGCCTAGATCTCTTCATAGAGAACTTGCTGATGGATGCTGGGTTGTTGGTGGATCTTACTCCCGCAATAAAACAATAGTCGCTGGTGTCTGAGAAGAAGACATCAGCGTGGGAGAAGAGATGAGGTTTGCTCACCATTAGCACATCCAAAAGTGTACTTTTACTGGGCTTCTTCACGTTTGGGCGTGTTGGTTCAGTAATAAGTTGCGTCAGCCCATGTTCATCACAGAAGGATGCAAGGGGCAGCTGTGTTAAGAAACCAGTCAAAGTTGAGGTCTCCTAAAATAATAGTTTCTGGCAGCCCTGTCCCAACTTGTCACTTAGATATGACACAAGCTGTAGGCCAGCAGACGGTGGTCTGTAGCATCCTATTACACAGAGTGCAGTAGTCTGTGTAATTTCCACTTTGAGAATTAGGCATTCGAATTCGCTGGCGACAGATGCTGAGGATAAGCAGAAGGCAGAAAATTTGTCTTTAACATAGATAGCTACCCCTCCTCCTCTGGCATGCCTATCAGCTCTGAACAAGGCATAGTTGGGTATGTTTACTTCTCTATCAATGGTGCTGGGTCTAACCCAGTTTCAGAAATCACAAGTATGTCAGGAGATTATGGATGTTACCCAGGTTTGTATTAAGGTTATCTTTTAAGGAGGCTACATACGTTAATATGCAAGAAGCTTATTCCTTTTAAATTTGCTAGTTCTGCTGGCAAAGCAATAGCATCTGGGGGGCAAGGGTTGAGTTCTACGTTGCCTGAACATAGCAGGAGGATAAGTAGGATTTTTCTAAGAGTGCTAATTATAAGCTTGTAATTCCTGCCTTTCTCCCGTCTAGTAGATCTGATGTTTTTAGGGACTGGAAAGTAGCCTCCATAGAAGAGCTGATCTGTTGTAGCAAGAGCTTGTAGCCCTACAACAATAGGCGGGGAGGAGATAGAAGTCTGCGTGGTGGGAGGTAGGCCTTGTTTTGGGGGAGTGTTATAAGTACTACTAGTATGTGTGGTCCAAGAGCAGGGTTCGAGGTATTGGTACTTGGAATCACGGAGGCAATTAAAGGATAAGTTGCTATAAGGTATACAGTAAAAGGTGCCGTTGTAGACCAAACATGATGGTAGTTCAGGTGTCCAATTCTGGGCAGCTGGTATCAGCAGAAGAAGGGGCAGTATAAGGAGCCATATAGGGCCCGACATGATGGTACCTCAAAAAAGGAGCCACTCAATTAGCCCTGGGGCCAGCGGGGTTGCTGGATTAATGCAGCTTATCAGTAGCTTTCTGATCCAGGTCGACCCAGATTTGATAGCATTAAAAATATTAGTGGTGAAGGCACAGCCAAGGAGAGCCTATGCATTTTAGTAAGGCAAGGCTCTGAGAGTTGGATCCTGTAGGCTGGACAGAGAAGGGGGGGGATCTCAAGCTAAGTCTCTATTGGTGGGGCACTGTGCCAGGGGACGTGGACTAATATTTTGGCAGGAGGTACTGTATTTAATAATCAGCGGAGGTGGGGGGGTGGTCGACAAAGTTGCGGCAGTTGCCATACCTTGTAGGGCCTTGGGTCTGTGTCTGTGGTCTCGAGCATCGGCTAGAGGGGCGCCAACCGCCCAGTAGCCGGGAATCCCGCGGCTTAGGAGCTGGGAGCCTGGGTGACAGTTCCTCGGCTGAGAGAGAGAAGGAGAGTGAGGGTTAATAAAGGGGATTCACATAAAGGGTTAGACAGAACAGCGGGGAGTCCAAAATTTGCAGAACAAAAGGACGTGTATTACTTTGGCACCCAAAAGTGTCTAGGGCCAGTGCACGTATGCAGGGAAAGGGCTGTAGACACTAGATTTCTTTCCCAAACCACAATTCAAGTCCTTTCAATTACAGACTGGGTTAACACTTCAGCTTTTTAACATTTGTCCCAACATAAACATTTTTAGGGTTTAAAATCAAAGAGCAGAAGCCGGCTTCTGCCAGGGACCAATCAGAGTGCGGTCTGAGGGGGTGCTTGCAATCCGGTTGGTTGCAGCAGTTGCTGTACCTTGTAGGACCTTGGGTCCATGTCTGCAGTCTCAAGCATCAGCTAGAGGGGCGCTGACCACCCGGTATCCGTGAATCCCGTGGCTTAGGAGCTGGGAGCCTGGGTGGCAGTTCCTCGGCTGAGGGAGAGAAGGAAAGCGAGGATTAATAAAGGGCATTCATACAAAGGATCAGACAGAACAGCGGGGAGTCCAAAATTTGCAGACCAAAAGGATGTGTATGGTACCAGCAATGCCAAAAGAGGTAGTGAGGAGTAGTAGTAGGTGGTTGCACCCCACGGTAGTTTGTTTGGTGTTGCTGGCCTGCTTCACTGCTAGCTGGTTTATAGTTGAAAAGGGTATATAGTCGAATTAGGGGAAGTCCTAACAATGGGACCAGGTAGATGCGTAATGAGAGGAGTTAGATGGAGTGGCTGGAGAAAAGCTTGAGAGGAAATGTGTGATCCTTTGGGTGGGACTGCTTTAAAAGGGGCTGTGAGAAAGTGGGTCAAGTCAGGTATTGAAGACAGGGAGGCCAATAGCATGACAATGTGCAGCAGTGGAGTAACCAATCTGCTGCTAGGCTGAGGAAGGGGTGGAGTAAGGGTCTATTTAATACTGTGAGGAGGAGGTGCGGGGGGTGGGAGAAAAAATTCAGTCCAGAACAAAGCACAGAAAGAGATTTCCCTGATACCAGGAAGCACCAGGCATTGGAAAATCAGCCAAGGAGTAAAGCTGCCAATCAGTGCCTGGTTCCTCCACTGGGCATCCAGTCAAAACAGTGGCATTCAAAACCACGAGTTTGGAGTCCGGTCAGGCATCTGAATCTGTCCGGGGTCAGTCGGAGGCTGTTAGCTGTGGCCTGCTCTGAGAGAGCCAAGGCCACAGGAGCAGCTTGGGAAGCCCACAGATGGGCTGTCTGTGGAACAGGAAGGGAAACACAGAGGATTAAATACAGATAGAGTACAATAGCAAGCTCAGTGGGGGGCAGGCAATGGGGAAAAACAAAGAATACGGTAAAGAGGTGGTAAATGCAGGGCAATTATTTGGAGCCAGAAGAGGAGTTAATGGGGGGGGGTCTGTGCTTTGGCACCGGGAAGTCTGAGGAGGACAGCAGCAGCAGGGGGGAGATGTAAGGAAAGGGTTTGTAGGTAAGGCAGAGAAGAAAGTAAGGTGTTTAGAGAGACAGCATTACAAGTGGGGCAGAGAAATTAATAATTGGCAGACTGACCAGTGTGGGGAAGGGGCAGAGTTTGTCAGTAGGGCAGAAATGGAAAACTGCAGCAGTCTTGCTCAGTAGCTAGGTCAAGCAGTCAAACATCAGCTACTATACAATACAGTTTGTCCAGCACTAAGTAACACTGAGAGGCTAGACTAGTGGCTTGTAATAGACTAGCTAAGCTGGCAGGTAAAGTAAGACCAATTGATGCATGACATATGTAGATTACATTAACAAAAATTCAGTCCAGAACAAAGCACAGAAAGAGATTTCCCTGAGATCAGGACGCACCAGGCACTGGAAAATCAGCCAAGGAGTACAGCTGCCAGTCAGTGCCTGGTTCCTCCACTGGGCATCCAGTCAAAACAGTGGCATTCGAAACCACGAGTTTTGGAGGTCCGATGCATACCTGAATCTGTCTGGGGGTCAGTCGGGTGGTCTGTTAGCTGTGGTCTGCTTGGAGAGAGCCAAGGCCACAGGAGCAGCTTGGGAAGCCCACAGATGGGCTGTCTGAATCTGTCCAGGGGTCAGTCGGGTGGTCTGTTAGCTGTGGCCTGCTCGGAGAGAGCCAAGGCCACAGGAGCAGCTTGGGAAGCCCACAGATGGGCTGTCTGAATCTGTCCAGGGTCAGACGGGTGGTCTGTTAGCTGTGGCCTGCTCGGAGAGAGCCAAGGCCACAGGAGCAGCTTGGGAAGCCCACAGATGGGCTGTCTGAATCTGTCCGAGGGTCAGTCGGGTGGTCTGTTAGCTGTGGCCTGCTCGGAGAGAGCCAAGGCCACAGGAGCAGCTTGGGAAGCCTTATTGAGTACCAGCCAAACTCTGTTAAGAATTGAGTCACTAACCACCCCATAAACTGGGAGACTATAGTCTAGGAGCAGGAGGACCATACTGGATACTGTTAGGCACCTAGCCCTGGAAGTAAGGTTCAAACGTTGTCTGTAGAGTGCTCCAAGCTTTCCATTGGCAAGATGTATAATGTTGCCCACAAGGGTTGCAAATGAGAGAGTATCATCCAAGGTGACACCCAGGTAGTTAAAAGATTCAACTTGGTCTAGGGTAGCTCCAGAAGAGTTGCATATAACAAGGGGAGAGACAGTTTTCTTCAAGTGAGGGCCAGTGAACAATATGGTCTTGATCTTCTTATAGTTTAGGACTAGATTGTTTGGTACAAGCCATCCATCCAGTGACTCGAAGCTTCATTGGAGATCACTGGAGACTTTCCCATGGTGAGTACTACTATTAAAGACCACTGCATCATCAGCATAGAGAAGCATCTTTGATAGTGGTCAGGATTCTGGGAGACTGTTTATGAACAGGCCAAAAATGAGAGGCCAGAGTAGCAAACCTTGTGGGATCCACACTGAGACACCCTTAATGTCCGATAGAGTGCCATCTATCTTTACCGACTGAGTTCAACCACTGAGGTAGCAATGTCACCAACCTACCATTTCAGAAGAAAGGCCTAATGAGAAGAGCTTGTCAAGCAGTAATGAATGATTTACTAGGTTGACCTCTACAGTCAAATCAATGTAGGTGGCACCGACCAGGTGGCCACTATCTTAGGCCCCATGCAGGAAGTTGATATACTCAATTAGGGCAGTACTGGTGCTGTGGAGCTTTCTGAATCCATGCTGCTGTTTGCATAGATATTACACATGCTCAAGTAGGAGACAAACTGGTCCAAAATAATTCTTTCAATGGCCTTAGACAAGGAAGAAGGCATTGCAATAGGCCTGTAGTTAGCCACATTAGCACGGTCACCACTTTTGTGCATCGATGTAACTAGTGCACATTTCCAACTTTCTGGGAACTGGGAATATTGCAGGGAAAAGTTAGATATCTTAGTTAAGGGAAGAGCTAGTTCTTCTAGTGCCAGGGCCAGCAACTTCATGTCTATTGTATCTCCCACCACCCTTGTTTAACCCAGTACTGTTTTGACATATGTGAGGGTTTCTGTTATGGTGATATGTTTGAAACAGAATTTGGGATGGCCAGGGTCTTGACTGAGTATGTTTTTTCGAACAGTGCAGTTTCCATCATCATCCCAAGGAACCGTATCTGGAGGGAGGACAGAATTGAGGTCTATGAAGGCTGAGTTAAAGATACTAGCTATTTGGACTGGGACAGTGGTGACAGCCCCATTAGTATTTAGCACTGTAGGGGGAGATTTGCCATATTTATCCCGGAGGACTTTTAAGTTGTGCCACAATTTTTCCAATTACTGCAGTTTTTTTCTTGTTGGTCTTTATAGTATGCTGCTTTAGCTTGTCTTATCTCCCTGGTGTACTTACTGTGGGCTTCTTTGTATTTTTGATGGATTGACAGGTGAGCCAATTTCCCTTGCTCAATACCATAGATTTTCCTTGATACCCTTTTGAGCTAGGAGTGCAGGATTGACCCACCTGGCTGCAGTGCCTCATACCATCCATTTCTTTAAAGGTGCATATTTGTTGCAAGCAGTTGTAAATTGGGTTATGAGGAAGTCAAGGGCTATATCAATGTCCAGGAGGACATCCAGATAACTCCAGCCTATTTGAGCCAGGTGTGCCTTGAAATCACCAATTGAACCTTTCCATAGCAGATCATTAGACAGGGTATCCCTTGTAATATTATATACTTAAACTTCTCAAAGGCCTTTGACCTTGTGTCACATTGGGCCATTATCCATAAATTATCTAAAACAGATGTCAACAAAAGAATTTTTAAATGGGTCAATGATTGGCTAAATAATAGACATCAGAGCGCTACCATTAGGGGATTTTCATCCAACAGCCATAAGGTTACTTGCAGTGTCCCTCAGGGATCAGTTTTGGGGCCTTTAATTATTAGTATCTTCACCTTGGACTTACTTTATGATCTGTCATCATGAATAGTAAAATATGCAGACGACACAAAACTAGGGGGGGCTGTCTTATAGAAACTGACCATAGGATCATCCAGAATGATCCTGACATACTAGCAGCATGGGCCTCAAGATTGGAGATGAAATTTAATGTGGAAAAGTGTAAAGTAATGCATCTTGGTTGCAGAAGCAGAATCCTTTCCTATATGCTGCGTGATAAATGATTGACTTATACCCACAACAAGAAAGATCTGGGTATTATAATTGTTATCTCATTTGACCTATCGCCTTCAAACAAACATTGTTGTCAACTGAGGAAATAGAGTACTCGGTGCCATCAAGATGCACATATGTTCTAGGGATGCAGCTGTGATACTTCTCCATTACAGAGCATACGTACAGCCCATACTCGAATATGCAGCACCCGTTTGGTGTCCATACAAGCATAAACATATTGAACAGGTTGAGAAAGTACAAAGAAAAGCTACTAAAGCTATATTCGATATCTGTGAACTCTCAAATGAAACAAGATGAAAGGATTTTAATTTAATGTCCCTTAAATAGTGTAGATTGTGTGATAACCTATTAACCCTTTTCCACATAATGCAGGACCCAAATCTGTTAATAGATTTAAATTTTGACTTTAAACAGACAACCTTTAACACTAGAGGGCATCCACTCCAGTTAAAGAGAGAAACTTCTAAAGCCACCAGATGAAAATACTTCTTTGCCCAATGCGTAGCAAATGTTCAGAATCTGTCACACTCTGAAGTAATAACCAGCAAGTCAAAGGAAGATTTCAAAAACAGATTGGATAAATACTTGCTAAGTAAATCTGGAATAAGCTACTATTAGTTACCTGGAGCCATATGGGCATACCAGCCTCATCCGTCCTTCATCTCTTTAGTATAAGCCTTGGTATAAACCCTGCTGTTGATAGTTTTGGTGTGGGGGGTGTTGTTAGGGAGTTTAGCTGTCCAAGCACATTGAACCGGTGAGTGGTCACTGATGTTATCAGGTAGGACTGAGATCTTGATTAGTCTTTCTGGGTGCGTGGCTAGGATCCAGTCAATTAGAGTTTTAGACCCAGTTTTATAATTGGCATGGGTGCAATCATGAACTACTTGCGTTAGGAATAGGCTGGACAACAGGTCCTTATGGGCAACACTAGATTTGGCTGCGCAGTTGATATTGAAGTACCCGGTGACTATAGTTTCCCTGTTAAGGCAGGCTTGTTTGAAGTATCTGGCAAATGATGTAATGCCAGATAGTTGTTTGCTGGGGGGTATTTAAATTGTCATTATGACAAAAGATATATGTCCCCTCCCCAGTTGAATTTTAATGGCCAGGCATTCACAGTCACTAAAAAGGATGAGAAATGCAGCTCAGGATGACAGAGAAGGAGCCATAATATAAGTCGTCCGAGTACTGTGAAAAAAGTAAGAAACTCATGGCAGCACTTCAAGGACCATGAAATGCCACATGCTAGTGTACTGTAAAAGTGTTTTATTGCAAAACAGGTAGCACCCCCCCCCATAAGAAAGACGTTGACGTACGTTTCACGTCACACTGACAAGATCTTGACAAAGTGTCAGTGCGACGTGAAACATATGTTGACGACTTTCTTGTGAGGGGGGTGCTACCTGTTTTGCAATAAAACGCTTTTATAGTACGCTAGCATGTGTTGTTTCATGGTCCTTTAAGTGCAGCCATGAGTTTCTTACTTTTTTCTCAATTCACAGTCACTAGTGGGGTTGTCAATGTTCAATTTGTGGTCATGTAAGTCAGTCAAAGGTAGACTAGACAATCACCATCCCCTTTTGCCTTGATGATCCTCCCTAAATATGTTATAGCTATGCAGTGTAAGGGCAGAATCAGGGATTTTTGGAGAAAGCAATGATTCTGTAAGGAAAATTATATTGGGTTGAACAAGTGCCACCCAGGCTTCAAGCAGGGAAAGTTTAGGGAGTAGGCTACCAATATTAAGGGAGACAATCTTAGCTTTCCTTTGTGGTCCTACTTAGCCCATTGCTTCCTGGTGGACCGCAGCTGGGGTGCATATTACCTAACTTGAGGAGAAGAATAAATAGCAGTTTGTTAAAGTTTCTCCTACCAGGGTTAGTCCTCATGGATTTTATAGCATGTGAGCGGCATCTTATTCCTGTCTTGTACCCTTGGGTACAAAGGAAAGGGACAAAACACAAAAACATTTTGTCATTGGCAGTATGGCCTACTTTTGGGCCAAGCATAGGATGTGGGTCAATGTTGATAGTGGTTAGGCTAGGGGCACCTCCATTCCTAGGGCACTGTATTAAATCAGGGAAATTACCAATGCCAGTGTGTTGCACACACCTGTCCTAGGAATATTACTATTGCAAGCAAAAATTTGGCAGGGTGAGGGACTGGCCTGATGTGGTGTGGCATGGTACTTTGGTGAGTGCTAGGCATTGTAAAGTAAGTGGGATATTAGTGGTCCCCTTCCTGACTACAGGCAGGCATAAGCTGAGGTGGATGTGTAGAAAGGTAAATGATCAGACTATACATGTGACTATTTCCCCCAGAAGCAACATTTAGAATATTACAAAGGATTAATGTAGTCATATGAACATATGAAAATTGCCAGCAGAAAAAGGCCATTTGGTCTATCAAGTCTGCTCAATTTTGCAGCTAGCACCCCTATTTTGCAGCTGCCCCTCCCTCCTCATCCCCTCCCTTTATCCTCCCTCCTGCCACATCCCAGCCCCTTTTGAAGCAGCCCACAGTTCTAAAGGTTACTACCTCCGCTGGTAATGCATTCCACCCTGCCACCACCCTCTCCATAAAAAAAGTTTCTCCTCATTTCCCTTCTGAACCTCCCCTACTCCAGTCTCATGTCATGGCCCCTAGTATCCCTCCCCACCTTTACCCTGAAGATTCCATCTGTACCAGTCTTGTTTATCCCCTTTCATGTATTTGAATGTCTCGATCACGTCCCCCCATCCTTCCTCTCCTCCAGTGAATACATGTTCAACTTCCTAAGCCTACTTTCATATGGTAAGTCCCCCAGTCCCTGTATCATCTTAGTTGCCCTGCGCTGTACCCCTTGCAGTAATTTAATGTCTCTTTTCAGGTACAGTCTCCAGTACTGCAAGCAGTATTTAAGATGAGGTCTAACAAGTGATCTATACAGTGGCAAAATTACTTCCCCCCTCCTCGAGGTTATTCCCCTTGTGATGCAGCCCAGCATTTTGTTGGGCCTTGCTGCTGTCTTCCTACATTGTGCAGTGTGGTTCATTGATCCTGTTATAACTACTCCTAGATCCTTCTCCTTCTCAGTCTCCACCAGCTGCCCCCCAATTGGTAGTTTCTTCTTGGATTCTTTGCCCCAAAATGCAGCACCTTACATTTTTTGGCATTGAAACCCAGCTGCCAAGTGTCCGAACAGGTCTCCAGCCATTTCAGATCCTCCTGCAGACCCTGCCATCCACCTATGTCATCCTCCACCACCCCTATCTTGGTGTCATCAGCAAACAGGCTGATCTTGCTCTTTATGCCCATGGAAATGTCTGCAATAAATATCCCAAATAGCACTGGTCCCAGTACCAAGCCCTGGGGAACCCCACTCACTACTGCCCTCGGGAATGAGAGTTCCCCTTCCACCGCCACCCTCTGCTCTCCTCCCTGCATCCAGTTTGTCACCCATCTCACCATTTTTGCTCCCACCCTTGTGCCTTCAAGTTTTATTCCAAGTCTGCCATGTGGCACTAAATCGAATGCCTTGCTGAAGTCCAGGTACAGGACATCCACTGCATGACCCTTGTCCATCTGCCTGGTTACCCAGTCATAGAAATCTACCAGGTTGGTTTGGTAGGATCTGCCCACTACAAAGCCATGCTGTCTACTGTCCTGCAGCCCCTCAGACTCCAGCAGGGACACCAGCCTCTCCTTCAGGATAATTTCCATTAGTTTCCCCATGATGGATATGAGGCTCACTGGTCTACAGTTCCCTGGTTCATTCTTGGGTCCGCTTTTATGCAGGGGAACCACATGAGCCAACCTCCAATCATCGGGTAAGCATCCCAAATTCAGTGAGGCATTGACTAGGCCTGCCAAGGGCCCTCCAGGATCTCTGTTGCTCCTTCAGTACCCTGGGGTGAATGCCATCTGGCCCCCGTTTCTTGCCCACCCTTAGCACCCTCAAGCCCTCCAGCACTTTACTTTCCATGATCACCCCATCAATGACTCCTTCCCCAGTCCTTTCTGCCCCCACAGTAGCCCTTCCCCTCTCTCTTTAGTAAATACCGAGCAGAAGCAGTCATTGAGTGCTTCTGCCTTTTCTCCCCCTTTCCTGCTCATCCTCCTTCCTTCTTAATCCTTACTATCTGTTTTTTACATCTTCTTGTCTCCCTGATGTACCTGAAGAAGCTGTTCTCCCCCTCCTTAATGCCTTGCACCAGATTAAAGGGTACCTAAACAAGCAGTTCTTTAAAACTGCAAATTCCAAAATCTGGCTTTATATCGAGGTAAAGTAAAGGCTACTGTTTACATGCATGCTAAAACTGCATTTATGTAAATAACATAAATGCAGTTTCATAGCTTTTGAAAAATGTAAACATCAGCCTTTCACTTTCAAAAAACAGCCTTGGTTTCTCCCTAAGATGTCTGCCAAGTGTGTTAAGTGATGAGTCATGATGACATCATAGGAGCCAGAGACAGCGATCCACATATATATCTATAATGCTAACTAGTTCTTCTTCCCCTCTTTATTTTGAATTGTTGTACCAGAATGATCAACACCATGTATTAACTTGTGGATTATTTTGATCAGTACGCGTTAGGCTATGATTTTGTTCATTTTGTTTACTGTAACTTGTGGAAAATGTTTTGCAATCCAGCTGACTTTTTCTTTGGCAAACTGCATTACAGTACAACACTTCAAATACCTGATGATCTAGTAGCTATATGATGCACTGAATTTTGTTTTTTGTTAACCAGGAGAGATGCACTAAGCTGAAAGCTTGTTTACAGGTGTGACCTGGGAGCACAAGGAAGTTTAGTGACTTGCTCAGGGTCACACAACAAAATACCTGTCTTGTTCAGTTCCAAAGCTCATGCTCTCTTGTTAATCCACAAATAAGGCTTTCTTTTTCCATGTGAACCCCCTGCACCTAGCCTGCCTTCTGTTGCACACCCCACCGTCCATACCCTGTCCTTAGTACTGCCTGGGGCCACATATGAGCTTGCGGTCTCATGAAGAGAATTATCACACCTCAGATTGTAATCTTGTACCTCAGAGAGTTGTGCACACCTATACTGATACGCATCATCAGCTGGCACTGTTAAAAATGTCTCCCAAATCACTCTCCAGTCCACATTCTCAATGTTTGACTTCTGCTCCCACAGTAAACAGAGTGGATCACCACCCTTCTGCACAGTGAAGGTAGTATGTACAGTTCCCTGTTGTGATTTTTTCCCACCTCATTAACCAACAACTAGGTCTTCCTGGAGGGGCAAGCAATAAGCACCATGACCCACCAGAAAAACTGCTGCTCATGCCCTCATAAGGGATGCACTTACAATGGATAGCAATGTTATTAGCAGGAGAGGAATACTAATACCTTGTGTGAATCCACCTGACTTCCAGTGTCAGTCTACTCCTTTACCTGTGATCTGCAGAACCCTGCAAGACAGTTCCCAGCAATTCTTCTCCAGTACTTTTCTGTGCTGTACTCCACAATGCGAGTTGGCTGGCTACCACCCTTCCAAATCTTGAATGAGCTATACACAGCTTCCTCAATACTGTCCTAACAGACATCAACATCCCCCCACCTGAGGGTAATCTCCCTACACTGAATTCAAGTAACAGTTTAGGTGCAGCCCTGCCACTCTGAGTATTTGTCATCGCTGGCTACTCTCATCCACTTTCAGGAAGTGATCATGATGCTGACAGCCCTACATTTCAGATCTTACAGTGATCTGCTCAGCGTCCCCCTTCATGTCTTCAACTAACCTGAATATAGCTGTACCCTGCTGGAATGGCCTCTTCAGTCCCTCTCTGGCATTCATTCTTCTCACCTGCTCCCCACACCAAAAACTGGTGAGTTCACTACCCTTCCGCATCGTGAATGTGTTTAGTACAGTCTCCCGTGTTATATTTACATATTAATAATAAACATGATCTTCTGGTAAGCCAGGCTGATAGCAGCATGGCACAAGTGGAAAAATAGGCTTTCCTACCCATATAAGATTTAAGCCACCTATGATTAGGCACTATTAAATGACGTGCATAATGATGTGCACACCCATCATTTAATTGTACCTAATCAAAAATAGCCTAGATCTTTTAAGGATAGGAAAGACAATCATTCCCCTTGTTCCCTGCTGCTATGAGCCTGACTTACTGGAAAGACATGTTTATATTTGATATGTCAAAATAAAACATTCATGATGCAGAAGGGTGATGAGCTCACCAGTTTTTAGAGTGAGGAATAATAGTAAAGAATGAATACCAGAGGGGGACTGAGAAGGCCACTCTTGCAAGGCACTGCTATATTTAGGGAAAGAGGAAGGCAGAAGGAGAGAAATATGAGCAGATTACTGTGAGAAATGAGATGTGGGGCTGCCAGCACCTTGATCACTACCTGACCCCATTGTCCTGGCCAACATTCCCCTTCCTATAAAACCAGTTCATGCAATTGTCCAAGGCTATGTTTGGATATTAATGTACGAAATGGCTGCCACTACATGTTCAGTCACTTCACTACCAGTCTAGTATTGCTTGTAAAGCACTTTGGGATGCAATGTATACGAAAACCACTATATAAATGCTGATTCTTCTTATTATTATTTCCCATGGAAAAAGAAGACAAGACAAGCATATATTTGAGTTTCAAGAAAGTATGAACTCTAACACTGGACTGCACAAGAATTTTGCCACAAAAAATTTGTGGCTGTAGGGGGGTGGTGAAGGGGGTGGCTGCACCCCCCCCCACCACCACCATAGTAATGTACTTGCTTGCTGCTGCTGTATTTCACTTTGTTGAAGAAGTCTGATTTATTGATTGTACAAATGTTTACCTTCAAACTATGGATTACATTTGTAGGTTCTGTCAAAAACATACTAGGAAAGAATAATAGCAGATAATATAAAGGTTTAATAAAAATGTTAAAAAGTGCATATTAAGCATGCACACCACCCCAACACCCCATTGTAACTTCCTGGATCCACCATAACCACTAGACCACCAGGTTATTCAAAATTTGTGCTGCACTGTGGTTTGCCACAGAGAAAGTCGGTTGGATTAAAACACATTTTCGGCATGTTAAAGTAAACAAAATGAACAGAACCATAGCCTAACATGTATTATATAAAATAATGCACATGGTTTTGACCATTTAGGTGAAACAATTCTATGCAATAGAAATAAGAACTAGTTATCTCTATATAGAGCCATATATCTCTCTGACTTTGGCTCCAATGATGTCATCACATAACAGATTTGGCAGCCATTTTAGGAAGCAGGTAAGACAGTTATTTTGAAATTGGAAGGCTGATTTTACAATTTTCAAATGCTCTGGAACCACATTTAGGTAAATTATGTAAATGTAGTTTTAGAATTAATGAATACAGCAGCCTTTCCTTTAGTCACCTACGGAGTCAGATTTTTGAATAGTTTTATGTCAAAATGTTGTTTAGGCATCCTTTAAGCTCTATAGTGGCTTTTGCTGCTCTAACTGCCCTTATCACCTCCCTTGCCTCCTGCAGGTAATTTTCCTGATCTTCCCCCCTCCCTGATTTCTTGTATCTCCTAATGGCTACCCTTTTTCTCCTGACCATCTACACAAGTCAGCTAACAGTTCCAGCTATAGGAAACTATAATTCTCTAGCAGCAACATACTCAGTATTTAGAATAGATTAATGCAGGCAGCTGAGAGTTCCAGCTATAGCAGACTGCAATCCTCTAGCAGCAACATGCACAGTAGCAGTGGGGATTAATGCAGGCAATTAACAGTTCCAGCTGCAGGAGACTACAGTCCTTGATCAGCAACATACACAGTTTTTACAAGAGATTAATGTAGTCAGCTAACAGTTCCAGCTATAGGAGGCTACAATCCTTGAGCAGCAACATACACAGTATTTAAAAGGAATTAAAATGGGCAGCTAACAGTTGCAGCTATGGGTGGCAACTACACCTAGGAGCAGCATTCTGGCTATTTATTTAGGTTCAAAGTAGGCACTACCAAAGTCAGCCTTTGGTTATGCTACCGTCAGTATGCTGTTACCTGTATCTTCTGGGCCCCACAGGGTAGAACTGGGCAATGTTCACCTCGCAGAGCAGTGTTGGCACAGTTCTCTGTTTACCTATTGTCTACCTCCATTGGAGTAGGGATGGAGTGAGGGCAGAGTCTCCTGAGGTCATGACATCTCCCTTCTGGTTACTGCCCTCAAGGACTCCCACTCCTGCTATGCCACTCACACTGGGACTGCTCATGTGGGACCGCAAAGGCAGAGGCCTGAAGAGTCACTAGAGCAGCTTGTAGTCCTGCTTCCACCCAGGTGCTGTGGCCATGGCTAGGCTGATGCTGAAAAAAGCAGTTCCTGCTGCTAAAATCACTTGGCAACTGTACAACATTGCAGGGGAGTCCCAGTAGCTCAGGCTTGTGACCCCGAATTCCCCTAAAGATTCCTTTATTGAATCATTAGTCACTGGCTTGTGATCCTGCATAAGGGATTCTACTGAAGCACTTGCACTGCTGAACAACCTTCACATGGAACAATCAAATTTTCTAGTTACTTTAGGCACAGGCGTGTTGTATACAAATATAACCCATCTGAGTGGACTAGGAGCTCTTAAATATTATCTGGAGCTTCACCCCGGAGGTAGCTAACCACCAAAAAAGATGTTATTAGAACTGTCATGATTTGTTCTGACATGTAATGCATTAAGTTTTTTGGGATATTTTTAGTTACAGGTCAGCGGGACCACAATGGGGGCAACTTTTGTCCAAAATTTTGCAAATCTTTATATGGGGCTGTGGGAGGAGAGGTTCTTGTTCATAGGGGAGCTCAACTGTTTTCTTGACAAAATGGTCTTGTGGTGTTGATATATTGATGATATACTAATTGTCTGGCAGGGCACATAGGGTGAACTGTTCCAGTTTTTAGATTTCTTGAAATTTTAACACAAGCCAGCCACATATTTCATTTTTGGACATACAGTATGTGTTATAAAAACGGTGAGTCGGGTATTGATGCAAGTTTATTTCAGAAACCTTCAGACTGTAATATGGTCTTACTGGCCAGTTCCTGTCATTCCTGTCACACAGTGAAAATATCCCCAAATAGCTAATTCTTCCCCCTGATGCCCCCTGATGAAGAGTGTTTACTCGAAGCACCAGGGTTGTTAATGGTGTGCAGTATGCCTGTCCCCTCAATTCATTTCTAGTTAGCATTAAAGCTTTGTTTCACACATGGCGCTGTGAAGTGTGGTGACTTAGACTCCTTGGATGCAGGTTACTCTGTCAACACAATGTTCTGTTGGGCTGGCCGCCCGTTTCCCTGCACCAGCCCTGCAGCGGGATTTTGCAGGCGCTTTGCTGGAGTTATACTTTTGTAAACCCAAGTACTGGTGATTCACTAGAAATTAGATAGTTAATTAATTGCGACTCTATGCATGTGATCTACCATGTGGAATATTACTGTGGTTCATTTTATGTCAGCAGAACTGAAAGAAAACTCAAAGAGAGAGTGAGTGATCACATTTAATGCTGCAGATGCTGTTGTTATCCATATTTTGATTTCACCTTCGCTTCCCCTCTTTCTACGGTACTAAATAAAATAAATGTAAAATCACACTTATGCATTATGCACGTTGATATGTACCCAGCCATGGCCAGTATTTGTTCTGCTAATGTTTAGTTGCTGATTTTTAAATATACATACTACAATTGTGTTATGTGCCCTAACCTTATAACCATTTACATGCTGTTCTGTGATTGTTGATGTTATGGTTTATGTACAAGGGACCACCTTGCAAATGAGCTTGCTCAATGGCAGTTATGTCTTCAAAAATAAACTGAACTGAACATACAGTATGTGTGCAATTGTGAGTCACAGTTTGGACTGTGTGACCACTAGACATTTCCATTGTTCCACCAGTAGTGGAAATCATAAATAGAATTTCATTGATACAGAGAAGGTCGCCATCAGTTCCTGGGGTAGGGATCTAGAACTCACACTTGCCAAACATGAGGCATTCTGGATTCATAAACTATGGGCAATGATCCTGCCCAGATTGAATGATAGAATAGACTTTTCTCCATACTTCCAAGATTAATTTTTTAATGGTATGTTGTGCAAAGGGAATGGAATTATCTGTGCTGAATTTTCAGTTATTCATAGCTTAAATCTGCTTGCTCTTCACTGATTCATTTCCTAGAAATGTGAAATTTTGCACTTCTCTAATATTATATGCACTTATTGTATTGCTCTTACAACTTATTACTTTATGACTGTGAACTCAACAAGTAGGGTTAATATTCCCATTATTGAATGTGCAGATCTCAGTCTGCAGTCATTTAATATTGTTTTTCACACAGTTTTACACTATGTGGGTATTTTTCTAATACGTTCTTGTCACATCATGTACCACACCAACTATGAGAACTGTTGTGCTTGATACATGTACTGCCTATATGTAGCTGTGTCTTTAAGAACTAATGGTACTGGCTACTCCTTGGCAAGGCATGTAAGCGTGAAACATTGGAGGGTTGCTGCACTAAGGTGGTCACTGTGTTTGCTGTTACTAACTAAGGAATAAAAGTCTCCAGCAGCTTTGTCTTGTGTGTGATTATTCTTTTGCAACTGCATCTGTATAGCTGCATGAGTGTGTGGGTGTGGGTTCCACTTCCTCAGATATTTAGGTATCTACATATGATGCACAAATCTGAAATCCCTTTAAATACTAGTCCATTGTATTTAATGGGGATTCCAGTCCCTGTTTGTGTTTGGACCTTAGAGAGCTTCCAGTGTCCCTGCAAACCTTATTACAGAAGTTTCAAAAGCTGTCTGTACACTTTCAGACAATGCTGCAGAATAATTAAAGGGTGATGAACCCACTTTAAAAGATATTGTGTGCCTACTGATATAATACATCCTCTTGCATGAAGTAAAATATTAAATATATCAAACACAAGTACTCTTTCTTCTGATTTAGACATGTAAGTCTCTATTATGAGGGCATGTATAGACCTAGAATAATTGGTTTTATTTCTTTCTGATGCACTCAGCCTAGAGCCCTACAGAGCATTACCTTGGCAATGGACTTTTCAACAATTGCTTCCTTTTCTATTTGTGTTTAAAATCAAGGCCAGTCTCACAGTTGTCTCACTACTTGGCTGACCTTTCTTTAAGATGTATGTATTTTTTTTTTCTCGTGGCTGAAATACTGCTTCTCTGACTAATAGCCATGGATACTCTGCTTTTGACAAATACATCAAGCTTGGTTTATAATAGCAAGCTGAGTTGTACTGATCCAGCTCCTCTCATCTTGTATCAGTTTTTTTTTAAATTTATGACATAATAGAGGGAAGTCTTTGTGTCTTTATTGCTCATTAATAGGGATGCCTTGTTACAATGGTTGGTATGTGGGACTAAAGCTTCTAATTCTCTACTCCTTGATTGTAATGCATGTCTTATCTAGGTGAACATTCCTCCAAAAAAAACTCTTAACATTTTTAATTTTAGATATCAGTAGTTCAGTGTGTGCCTTATACCGTATAAATCTAAATGAGTAATGGTATTTACTCACCTGGTAAAGGTGATTATACCTGCAGCCTTTATAGTGCTCAGAAATTCCTCACCAATGGGTCATTCCCCATCCATCCTATTGGCTGATGCATGATCATAAATCTAAATCTGCCCACGGCCAAATCCCCAGCTAGAATTGAATTGTCCAGTGAAATAATTCCCTAGCAGGAAATAAAAAAGAGATAAAATTAACAGGAAGACAAGAATGACCAGCAGACAATTATATGTCCTTGCAAAGGCAATTTACTACAATAGGACATGGCCATTTCATACTACAGAAGACAGCTATGTGAAAAATATCTGTTATAATACATATGGAACTATGACCCCCACCCCTTTTTAAGGTTTATCTGGTGGTCATCCGCCCATAATATGATAGGTGACTGACCCGCTTTGAAGAGTAACAGAACTGATAGGAGTTGGAAGAATGTCCAAATGGTTCTTACTGCCTGGGTTCCTTGGTCTTCAAAGTTGGGAGGGGCTGTGAGCACTACAAAGGTTGCAGGTATGATCACCTTTAACAGGTGAGTAAATAACATTATCCCCTGTCACCTTTATAGTGCTCAGAAATTCCTCACCAATGGGGCCTTTGTAGCAGTACCGCACCAGGAAAACCAGGGAGGGAAAACCATAGACCAAGTCATGAGGAACCGAAAGCTGCCTGAAGCACTGCTTTTCCTAACTTAGCTCTGTCTGCTGATGTTATGTTTAATCTGTAATACCTGACAAAGGTATTCACAGAGGACCAGGTAGCTATTGCACAGATGTCCTGTGCTGAGCCCCCCAACCTTCTCTCTGCCCAAGAGGCTGGCCCTGCCCTAGTGGAATGAACCCTAATGCCCAAAGAGGGCATTAGGCCCGCTCCTTCATAGACCGTAATGATAGTTGCCCTTATCCACTTAGCTATTGTGTCCTTAGATGCAGCCTGTCTCTACTTTCCATCCTGAAAAGAGGACAAACATACCAGTTTTGCAGAAAGTTTCAGACATAGTCAAATATTTCTTTAGCTGAGAGGCCATGTCAAGGGGTTTAGTTGCCACATCGGGGTGACCTCGCTCAGTGAACATGGTGGGTAGGTGGATTTCTTGTTTTATTTGGAACTGTGATATCATATTTGGTTTCAAGAACAGAACCATCATGAGGAACACCCTGTCATTGTAAAAGGTGAGGAATGGTCCCCAGGATGACAGAGCCTGTAACTTGCTCACCCTCCTGGTTGAGCAAATAACCATCAGGAAGACTGTCCTGATGGTCATCCAGTACAGGGAATCTGACAGAAAAGGGGGCCTGTGGAGGCTGCCCAAAACCAGATTAAGTTGCCACAGAGGCCAGGTGAGCCTGATACAGGGAGATGCAGTCTTTACTGCCCTCAGCAGCTGGACCACATCTGGATGTGAGCCTATCTGCACCGCTCTTAAAAGAGAGCCTCTCATTGCTGAAATGGCCAAGGCCTGTACTCCGAGAGAGGAGTGGGATAGCTCTTTGTCTGCCCCATCATTAAGGAAATCTAGAATTAGGGTAAGTCCCATCTCCGAGGGAGACATGCCTTTTGATGTACACCATTTGCAGGAAATCTGCCAGTGTCTATGATAAGTCTTGTTAGTTGATTGTATTCTAGATTGGAGAAGTCTGTCCACCACTCTAGAAGATATCCCTTATTTAACAGTCTTTGCCTTTCAGCATCCATGCCATCAAATTGAGGATTTTGGGGTTGTGGTGAAGTATGGGGCCCTGGTTGATGAAATCCCATGATTGAGGGAGTCTCCATAATGTGTTGATCAGCGTTGCTCTGAGTAGGGAGTACCAAGATCTCCATGGCCAGTCTGGGGGTATCAGTACTACTGTGACTTTGGTGGATCTGATCTTGAGAAATACTTTCCAGATCATGGTGGTGGTGGAAATATGTAGGCCCTGTCAAAGTTCCATGGGGACAATAGTGTGTGGACTTCCTCTGCTTAAGGATCGAGGAAGCAACAGTGGAATTGAAGCAAGTGAGTGTTGTGATGGGATGCTATCAGATCGATTTGAAGTGGCCCCCATCTCTTGTTGAAACTCTGAAACACCTGGGGTGCAGATGCCATTCCACTTGGTTGAATGTGACTTGGCTAAGCTAGTCCACTTAAGAGATCAGTTTTTCTACCAGATAAGTAGCCAAAATCACCAGCAGGTTCCATTCCACCCAGTGGAGCATTTTTAGCACCTCCCTTATCATCACTATGCTGTGTTATCACCCTTGTTTGTTTATGTATGCCATGGTGACTTGGTTGTCCATTCTTATCAGGACTGCCTGACCAGAGACTTGAGGGGTGAAGAATAATAGGGCATGGTAGACTGCTCTCATCTCCAGAATGCTTATCTGTAGATGGGCTTCTAGCAGAAACCACTTGCCCCGAGTAGCATTACAGCCCAGCATTGCTCCCCAGCCTATCAGACTTGGGTCCATTGTAATCATGGCCATAGCATTATTGACAGGGGCATGCCCTGGTTGAGACTGTGTCTGTCTGCCCACCATGTTAGAATGTTCAGAATGTTCGAGCATGGACTGATGCTGTAGTCGAAGCTCTGGGCCATCTGGTTGCAGACATCTAGCACATGCCTTTGGAGTGGACACGTGTAGCCATGCCCATGACACCATGATTATCAGTGACACCATGAACCCTAGGAGCTGCAGATAGATGCATACTGGCCTGTTGGGCTGTGACTGTATAGCTCTGATGAACTGTGTCATATTGTGGATTTTTTCCTCCTTTGGCATCACTATCTCTAGGTGCATGTTGGTTTTTTGCACCTAGCTGTGTAATGTCCTGGGCAGGGATTAGCTGGTTCTTGTCTCAATTTAAGATCCAACCATACTGTTGGATGCATTGTATCACTAACTCTGTGTCCCTCTGCACTTGAGTTGATGGCCTTGTCATATGAGCCAAACATCCAGGTAGGGTATGACATGCACCCCCTTATTGCAGAGTGTTGCAGCTAGTACTATTAGAGTCTTTATGAATACTCTTGCTGCTGAAGCCAGCCTGAACGGGAGGCATGTGTAATGAAAATGTTGGCCATTGACATTGAACCTGAGAAACATTTGGTGACTGGGTCAAATCATAATGTGAAGGTAAGCATCCTTTAGGTCGATTGATGTGATGAAATCACCTGACTGAGTGTCCAAGAGAGTGGACTTGAGCATCTCCATCTTGAAAATCTTGTAGGTAACATACTTATTGAGGAATTTGAAGTCTAGCACCAGTCATAGTCTGGCTGTCTTATTTGGGGACCATAAAGAACATAGAGTACACTCCTGTGTTCTGCTCATGTTGCAGTACGAGTGCAATTTTCTTGTTATTGGAAAGGTTGATCAAGGCTTGCTGGATCACCTCAGCATTGTCTTGGCTGAGAGGCATTGCATCAGGGACACCAGTGGCCTGTGAGGAATTGTTTGTTGTTTGAACTCTATGGTATAGCCATGGGTCATGAATTTCCAGACCCACCTGTCCATTGTGGTCAGGGCCCACTGCGTGGTGAATAGTTACAGCCATTTCCCCCCAAGGGTTGTTCACTTTGGCCTGCCCCATCTTATTGGTTCTTTCTGTTGGCGCTCCCCTTGAAGTTTGACTTGTCATTGTTAGAGCCGGCCTTTCTGCGGGAGCTGCCTTTGTTTCCAGACCACGATGAAGGAGCCTGGAAGTGGGGTTTGAAGGTCCAGCCTCGTGATACTTAACCATTGTGCACCCTTGTCTGACCATGGGAGATCTTGAACCTGAGGCAAAATGGCTGCCCTGACTGAAGGTAGAGGTCTTTATTTGCCACATTCTGTTTGGCACCTGCCCTGTCCTTGAGAAAGGGAATGAGGGTTTTGCTGAATAGCTGGCTCTCTCTCCCTCTGAACAGGAGATTGAAGAGTATGTTTTTGGATTCATCATCTGCTTGCCATAGCTTTAGCCATAGGGCCCTCCCAGCTCTGTTGGTGAGGACTGTTGCTATGGTGCGTACCTCAATATACCTGAGGAGGCATCCACTATGTAGCATGCAGCCTGGATGGCAAAGTTTACAGTTCTGGCCATTGGAGAGGAGTCAGGAATGGTATCCACAATGGACTGTACCCACTGGCTCAGGTCTCTACTGGTGTACCACACTGCCATGTCTACTTATAGTACCATTCCAGCGACCTCATGTACTCTCTTCAGGTGCTCTTCCACCTTTTTATACATGGTGTCTTTGAGTGCTGCTGAGCTCTCAGTGGGGATGGTGGTCCTTTTTGAAAGAGCTGAGACTGGTGGGTCCACTTTAGGGGCAGTGAACCAGGCTATTTTATGAGTTTCCATCAGCAGATACATTTTTTCAATGGCATGTTTCTCCCAGGTCCTGATCAGCTGTGCTGCCTCATGTTCTTTGTGTAGAATGGCATTGAGGCTAGGCAGGTGGGGAACTGAGGTCTCATGGAGTTCTGGTGCATTGTGAGGAGTGGGTCCATTGAGGTATGAGACCTTTCTGGCTTGTCCTCGATTTTGAGCACCTCTCTTGTCATCTGGACCAATTCATCCATGTCTTCCCTGGTGCACAGTCTTCCTGTCTATCATCTTTAGAAGATTGGTCAACCTCTTCTGCCTGCCTACCTGTGTTGTCCCTTCAGCAAGTGTGGGGACTGTGATTCCTCTGGTCTTTTACTTGGGGAAGTCATTCGTGAGCTTTCTGGAAGCTGTGTTTGAAGCTTTTCCAGCAATTGGAACAGAAGGTCTGCCTGTGTGGCACACAGCGTAATTGGCACTGTAGGTGGGGCTGAGTCCTCAGCGGTGTCAACAGGGTCAAGGCAGGTCACTTTGAAAGTTCCCTTCTCTGAGACTGTACATACTGTGCACAGATCCACCCTATGTGGGTCTCTGGCAACTTAGTACTGCATTCTGGGCAGGCAGGCATGGCAGGGATTTGGTTGTCACTCAATAATCTATGGAGGACAGACAGACAGAAAAGCTGGGTCAGAAACATGTCCCTGTGTGACTGAAAGTCAATACAACTGATGAACATGTTGCAGCTACTGTCAGATTATGTCACAAATGTAGATAGGGACATTCAATATGGTCACTGAACAGGCTCTCTATGGATAGACAACCTTCTCAAGATGGCCGCTCATACATGTGGGTACTGTACCAACATGGCGACTGTTTCTGGAGGCTCACTGTGGTGGGAGCACAAACAAGATGGCCGCTGGTCTTGAAAGACCATGAGGGCCTCGCAGAAGTCTATGTCCCTATGCAATATGGCTGCCACTTCTGCAAGAGCGTCAGGAATGGGAGGACAAGCAGGATGGTGGCTGTTATTGTGAGACTGCATATTGTGTGAGAGCTTGATACTCCTGCCTCATTGCCTATTCCTGATGTGGACTTGGAGCATTGGTACCCAGGTCATGATGTGCTGTCTCATGTTAGCAGGAGCTGACATGCCAAGGGACCTCACTCAGTGCCTCTAAGGCTTAGTGACAATGACAGCTTCTCCTCTCGCGAGACAAAGTGTCAACATGGTGGTCATGAGTTTGCTGGTGCCTAATCTCATGGGGAGCATGAGATGACAGTCATTAGTGGATGTTGATATGAGGGAGGTGTCCTAAACATGGTGACTTATGCAAAGCTGAATTCTATGCTGATAGCGTGGGAACTAATGATGTATGGTCGATGGGGATCCCACAGTGATCAGTGAAAAAATGGGGTTTCCTGGGTTGAATCAGGTGCCCCATCCAAAATCAGGTGCTGTGCAGAGGAAAAATTACAGATGTAGGTAGATGTTAATGTTTGATTAGCTTCACTCTTGCAGTGAGATGTCCTGAGGGGATGGTGAAGTTGTGGAGAAATGTGGCCACTACTGACTTGGAACTGGATGCTACAAGAGGGTCCAGTCCTGCCAGGATACAGTGATTTGTGAACAGTAGTGGACAGTAGTGGCCACTACCTGAATGTGAACTGGATGCTGCAGGAAAGTCCCATTCTTCAGATAGTTCCTCTCGCTACAAGAGGGTCCCAACCAGGAGTAGGCAGTTGCAAGCACAGATGCTGCTGGAGGATCTGGCTTGCCTTATTCCAGTGCCACCACATTACTGGTGTAATATAGGGGCTGCCACTTAATGCCTTTGTAATCACAAGCATATCAAATATTTGTTAATTGAGAAAGCTACTGGTGTTAGTCTCGTGTTGAAGCATCGAGGTGTTATGAGAAAACAGAATGAAAAAGGCAAAACTGTAGAACAAAGCAGTTTCAATACCTAAAGTTTTGAGAGCAATCGGGGATTGTGACCAACCTTTAGGGATGCAAGAAGTAAACTGGAGAGCACGATCATGGCTGGGGGTTTGGCCGCTGGCCAGTTTAAATTTATGATCGTGCATTAGCCAATAGGATGGATGGAGGATGACCCATTGGTGAGGAATTTCTGAGCACTATAAATGTTGCAGGTGATAACCAGATATTCCAGACTCTGGTAGGGCTGAAGAGTGCTCTTCTCTTTGTTTCCAATCTAACTGTGTTTTCCAGGATTTGTAGTATCAGTAGAACTGGAATTTTTTCCACTGGATTTCTTAATTACTGTGTGTGGCACTCATGGCTCCATCAGGTTGGTGCAGCATCAAAGGAAGAATGGACAGGAACGCATGCCACCTCCACTATTCAGCAAAAGTATTGCCAGATGCACCACATAAGAGAAAGAAACTCAGATATGTAGGCTGCAGTTTTGTACCATGTGTTTTTTTTTGTCAGGAGAATAAATTAAAACAACAAAGGTCATATATCCCACTAGCAGCAGTCCAGCTAGCCTCTTCTGTCCCATTGTACCACTATGTTTCAACTGGGTGTTTATCCCATGTAGTTAATTGTATGTTTCAATCATGTCCCTCCTTTCTCTCCTTTTCTCGAGGGTGTACATGTTCAGTTTCTGCTGCCTCTCCTCATATGTCTTCCCCCCTAGTCTGTGAACCATCTTGGTTGCCCTGGATTGTACTATCTCCACTTTGTCATAGTCCTTCCTCAGATGTAGATTCCAGTTCCTTGTGCAGTATTTCAGATGTGGTGCACCACTAATGTGTACAATCAGAGGATAACCTCCTGCTTTCTACTGCTTATACCTCTCCCTATGCATCCCAGCATCCTTTTTCCTTGCCCACAGCTCTGCTACAGCATGCTGTTATTTTTATCATGACCCCCTAGGTCCATTTCTTCATGGTGCTTTCCAACACTCTCAAATTTCATATGTCACTCTTGGATTCCTTTCCCCAATGTGCATCACTTTATATTTTCTAGCATTGAAGCTCAGCTGCTAGATCTTTTACCAGCTCTCAAACCTGCCCAAATCCTCCATGAGTTCCCTCTTCCCATCTTCTGTGTTCACCCTTCTGCAAATGTTTTTGTCATCTCTGAAGGCGCAGATCTTGTCCTTAATTCCCTCCTGTCACAAATGAACAAGTTAAATAGGACTGGGCCCAGCACTGACCCATGAGGTACTCCACTTGTCACTTCTCTTACCTCTGAAAATTCCCCATTCCTACCCTTTGTGTTATTTCCTTCAATCAGTTATCCACCCAAGTCACCGATTTTTCCTCAACCCATAAATCCCTTAGCTTCTTGACCAGCCTCCTAGGAAGCACTGAGTCAAATGATGCCTTGCTGAAATCCAAGTATACTATGCTGACTGCCTATCTGTAAGGACCCCTGTTTTCTGTTTTTCATAGAAAAAAAGCAAAAATATCAGAATCACAATTGGTTTTCAGATTTTTAATTCTTTTAATAGTGCCCCACAGTAATCGCATGTCGCTGCATGGAATCCCCAAGATTTCAGCATCTTTAAATGTAAGCTGCTCTGTTGTGCATTCTTTTTGCTCTGCTGCTTATAAAATCAGTAAGGAAACCACCCATGCTGATTTGTTGTAACCATAAATGCTTCAGTTTAACCACCCATGCTTCTCTCCATCCCGTCAATCAGCTGAGGACTACTCTCCATCCTAAGAGCTCAGTTTTCATTTAGTATGTGCCTAAACTTATTTTATTATTTGTAGTGTACTGGGTAATATATAAAAAAAAAATAGCTAAAAAAGCTAAGTATCGGCACACTCAGGGAAACGAACTAGGCAGTGTTAATTGCTCCTGCATGTAGTTCGAAACATGGAGTCTGATGGCACATAAGGGCAGCTTGGCCCACCCAGGCTGCCCAGTTTTTTTCTAACTTCATTTTTCCTGCAGACCCACTTGATCTACAGCAGTGTCTCTCTCTCCATCCCCCTCCTCAACCCCTATGATTCTCTTATGCCTATGTTAGGCATTTTTGAACCCCAGCACTGTTTTTGCACCCACTACCTCAGCTGGAAGGCTGTTCCAGGAATGCACCACTGTTTCTGTGAAGAAAAACATCCTCACATCTCTCCTGAATCATATCCCATCAGCTGCATAGCATGCCCCTTGTTCTAGAGCTCTTTTTTTACTGAAAAATACTCCGCTTTTGTATCTTATTGTAACCCGTAGGTGGCACTGTTCCTAGAGTTAGTACCCCTGCTTTGGTGGCCACTAAAAAGGTTGAGGGGCCTGAGTTCCCAAGATTACATTAAACTGGTTCTTTCCTGGATATTCCATTTGTGCAGTGCCTCCAGTCAGAGTTTAGCTTTAAGTGGGCTGGTATGGGACCTGGGGCAACCCCCTGGGATGCTGTACCACCCACTATAATCATTTGGTCTCCAAACACATGGCCCAGGAAACATTTCCCCACTTTTCAATAACTGGTACAATTATTGACTGGCTCTTAATAATATGCTCACAACACCATTATCTGCAAACAACAACTATTTACAGGGGGACAGGGCTTAGGAATGGGGAAAAAGAGAAGCAGAGGTTATGCAGGCAGTATATACAATATTTACATTGATAGGTTTTTGGAGGGTGCTGATGAAAACCCTCCAGCTGGGTAGATACTCGTTTTGCAAATCAAAGACAATCAACATTATACCAGCACAGATTACCAGATCCCTGGCTACCTAAGCTGCCTAAAATAAAATACACACAATATTGCTTTTCCCACAACTGGCATCAGTTCCCCAAATTAGTATTGAAACCCCCCAATCCCAGTATTTAAACCTGAGTGTCCAGTACTTGAAATTTCTTGCAAGTAGCAGGCCTGGTGGATGGTGCAACTGTACGTTGGTAGGCTTGATCAGGAAGATTTGACTCTAGACTTTCAAACATTAGATACTGGAACTATTTACAGCCTTTTGAGAAGTATGCAGAGGGTGCCCTGCATGTTGCAAGTTGAACACTAGTTAGGTCTAAACAGCTGGTAACACTGGGTTGAGCCCAAGTAGAATTTCTGAACATTCAGCACATTTATAGAAGGTGTAGCTCCTTCAACCATGGGGTCAGGAAGGCCGCCTGGTCCTTTTGTACCTAAATCTCTGGGTGCTTGTTCCTAAATCTAGGGAGACCCTTTTTTTTGCATTCATGTGCACAAACTTAAGTATTCAGAGCAGTCATCTCCAGGTTAAAGTAGTCATTTCCGATTAGATATGAGGTCTCAGTCCATTTGTGGCACATGGCTGAAGTTTGAAGCTCCACTGGACATCTTGGCTAAACTAGTCAGCAAATACTGGTCCTCCCAGGTAAAGTCAGGGTGAGCTCCTGTTCTGAGTGCTCCCCTTCCAGTCCTGTCGGCTCCAAGCAGACACACATATTATCACATTTACACATTTTAGCTGGACTCACTGGGTTCCTTAAGGCAGTTAGGTCCACGTGCGCTGAGCAAGACTTAGGCACAGCAGATGCAGGGTTCAGACCAGTTGGACAGTCTTATATGACAACAGTCACTAAGGGCATTGGCAGCCCCAACAAGCAATTCTCTTTCTTTCTTGTACTGGGGGGTACAAGAGTACTCACCCAGGCTCCTCACAGTAGAATCTCCACTATGAAGGCCACTGATGTCTTCAGTTCTCTCACCAGAGGCAGATCAGCTCTCTCACAGCTGGCTTGTCATCAAGTTGCAGGTCCACGTCTTTCCCCAACATGGAAGGGAAGGCTAGCACCTGGAGGACATTCTGGCAACCCCCAGGCTAGCAGGTTCTGCATTAAACTAAATTACTTTGAACTTTACCACAAAGAAGTCAAAAAACCCCTCCTGGATGGAGGGGCTTAACTGGATTACCAGGCCCAGTTGCAAGCTGTGGGCCTGAGCACCCGCCCCTGTGGGGGGCTCCCACTCGACTCTCTCTCTCTCTCGAACTGCTCACACAGCTAGAAACATAGTCTTTTATTAGGCTTTCCTGAGGCTCCTGATTGGCAGGAGCTATTGGCTGCTTTAGCTCTGATTGGCTGGGAGGCTTGTCAATCACAGAAATGAATTATTCATGAAGCCTCCTCGATGCACAGTTGGCTTACTGTTTTGGTGCCTGAAATTAGGTCCCTGTAATTCCCCATGAGCACTTGGGTAGTTTCCCATTAGCTTTTGCAAATGTCCCACAAGTCCTGGCTTTAATATCCTAGCTTTCCAATTGGCTGTGGCCACTTGGTAATGGCTGCTGAGTACACAGTCCCTTAAGCAGAAGTGTCAAGTCAAAAATCTAATAATAAAGGACAAGAAAAAGTACTTTAGATGTAAAAAGTAAAAATTGACTTATTTTACTATTGATTTCAGGCAGTGTACTTGCTCTTTACCCCAGCCCATTCATTGAGAACAATTGTAACATCAGCCTTATAGTGCCAAATATTGGCAGAAAGCACTTTTTTAACAATTTGGCCCAGACCTTGGAAACCAATATTAGTTAATCATTTTGAACGTTGCAACAATCGAACACAGCCTTTGTTAGCCTGTTCTAAAGTAATAAAGTTCACAGTTGTAGGAACCATCCAGGAACTGTGAAAAAGCTCAAAAATACTGAACATGAGGGAGAAACACATTGCAGGGTCTTAGAAGCACCTGGTCTAATGTTAGAAACATAGACAGTGATGGCAGAAAAAGATCAATGGTCCATCTAGTCTGCCCATGTTATCCCATCATACTCCGGGACCTGTCATCCCTGTGGGGACTTCACTTACCCTATCCTCCCTATTGTTCATCATGTTTCTGCCTCCCCTGTCACTCAGAGTAGCTATAGTAGTATGTAGTACCCATGGCTCTTTCCCAGCCGTGTTTGAAGTCATTTATGGTTTTTGCACCCACTAGCTCTACTGGCAAACCATTCAATGGCTCAACCACTCTTTCTGTGAAATACTTCCTTACATCCTTTTTAAACCTTTCCTGCATTAGCCTCGACTCTTGATCTCAGGTCCTAGCTAATCTGTTCCAGGCAAATAACTCCTCACAGTTCACATTATTTATTCCTTTCAAGAAATTGAAGGTCTCTATCATGTGTCCTTCTCTCTCTCTCTCTGGTTTACAGTGAATACAAGTTCAGCGTCTTTAGCTGATCCTCATAGGATTTGCCCTGCTGGCACTGAATCATCTTGGTCACCCTGCATTGTACAGTCTGTAGCTTTTTTAAGGGAGTCATTAAGGAAAACTCCTAGGTCCCTTTCCTCTAATATTGTGTCCGGCTGAACTCCTCCGATCCAATACTTTGTTCTGGGGTTTTTGTTCCCTAAGTGCATCACTGTGTACTTCCTGACATTAAATTTCTGTTGCCATACTTTGGACCAATTTTCAAGCTTTTACTGGTCTTTCTGAACTTCCACATCCCCTCCACATTGTCAGCTCTACTACAGAGTTCAGTCATCTGCAAATCTATACAACCTGCTCTGGATTCACTCTCACGTGTTGCTGATGCACATATTGAAGAGGACTGGGACCAGGACTAATCCTTGTGGAATTCCACTGGTGACCTCTCTTTTCACTGAGCTGACCCCATTCACCACAACTCTCTGCTGCCTCCCCTCCAGTTAACTACCTACCCACCTTATTATTTCCTTAACTGTTCTTCCATGAGGCACCAAGTCACATGTCTTACTGAAGTTAAAGCCGAGTAGGCCCACTGTGACCCTTGTCAACTTCCCAGGTTATCTAGTCAAAGAATACTATCAGGTACCTTCCTGCCACAAACCAGTGCTGATTACTGTCCTAAGGTCCATTTTTCTCCAGCTATTCTACCAAGTCTTCTTTGAATAGTGTATCCAGAAGTTTCACTACCATGGAGGTAAGGCTGATGAGTCTATAGTTTTCCAGCTACTCCTTGTCTCCTCCCTTGTGCAATGGAACTATGTCCAATATTCTCCAGTTCTTGTGAACCACCCCTTGCTGCATAGAGCTATATAATAACCTTGCCAGGAGTTTGACTAACACAGTTGCAGTTCGCTTAATACCCTTAGATGCATTTCATCCGGCCCTGGGACCTTGTTTGTCTTGTTGGCTGTTAACCCTTTTCTGACACTTTTGCTGGTATATTTCTGCAACTTCATGTCTAAGACCCCTCTATCAGATACCTTTGTCTTGCTGCCTGACAATGGTCCACTGTTCTCCCTAGTAAATTTTAAGCAGAAGTAGTTGTTCAACATGGCTGATTCCTGATCCTCTTCCTCTTTTAGCCTGCCCTCTCCTTAACCCTGGCAATTCCCCATTCCATTTTTCTTTTTAATAGATCTAAAAAAATGTTTTGCCCCTCTCTTGACCCCCTCCACAATTCACAGTTCTGTATCTGCCTTTGCAATCTTGACTACCCTCTTGGCCTCTCTAGCATTTTCCTGATACTCATCACATTCATTGTCCCCTTGCTTTATTTTGTACCTTATAAAGTCCTTCTTTTTGGCCCTCACTGCCTCCCTTACCTTTTCAGAGAACCACATTGATCTCCCACACTTGTTTCTCTTGATAACTGCTCTCATACATGATTGTGTTGTCTTGAGAATGGCCCGTTTTATAACCCCCATCTTTTTCCTACTCCCCTGATGCTGTCTACCCCAGCTAACTTGCCCTGGACTAGTTCCCTTATTTGGTTGAAATCCACCCTTCTGAAGTGTAGCACTTCAGCTTTCAATAAGGGATTAATGCTGCCCAGTACAAACTCAAACCATATAGTGTGGTTTGTTAACTTGTAAAATACATTTTTCTCTCAAACAATAACAACTGAGCTAATTCAAATGTGGAGTAACAATTCTGGGAGATCACTCTCTTCAGCAGGAACTGGAGATGTGCTGTTGAAAGGCAGGGGAACTCATGACCAACACAATGCAGAAAACATCTTTTGAAAATGCCTAAAATCCTGGGGCATTATGCAGGCACTGACTTGATGCAAACACTGTGACATCTTCCATAACATTTCTATTGTTTTATTTATGTCTTTATTTGAAAATTGTTAATCCAGAAAGGCATGCTGAGCCGAGGCTTGTTTCTAGGTGTGACCCAGGGGAAGAAGGGGTACAATAGTACAGATACAGTAATAAGAATATTGCATCAATGACAGAGTATAAGTGCAGCAACAATAGTAAAATCACAAACTGAACAGTGTGCAGCAAAAAGGTACAAAATAGGTACATAGGTTCATAGGTGTTGTACGAGTTGGGAGGTCAGAGACCTATAGTAACTCACCACATTAGTGGTAGTACAGTACATGCATTCAGCGGGCGGCTGGGTTGTATGTGGGGAGGGTGCTGCCGCCAGCCGATGATGGGGGGGCTGGGTGGCTGGGGGTCCTCTGTGGGATGGTGGGGAAGGGGGTATCACTGGACCACCAGGTGACATTCTGCAGCTACTACAGCCCACGATCGGGCAGCGAGGGGACCACAAGACCAACAGGGATTGACTTTAAATTACAGATGCCTGCAATTGTGTAGTGGGGGGACTGCTAGACCACCAGGGATTGATTTTAAATAAAAGATGCCTGCGATTGGGCAGCAGGGGGACCACTAGACCACCAGGGATTGAATTTAAGTTACAGATGCCCGTGATTGGGCATATGGGGGGACCGCTAGACCACCAGGGTTACTTTTATTTATTCAGATGCCCATGAACAGGCATATGGGAGCAGGGGGGCTGCAATAGCCCACCAGGGTTCCACCCCCGATGGCAGCAGCTTGGCAGAGCACCAGTCACATTCACCGGGACCCAGTGCATCACCAGCAATTGGGGCCATAATGACATGCAAATGGCCCCATTTGTGCCTTGCATATATTATGGCCTCATTTGCATGCCCCCAGCCGAATATTGCAGGTGATGCACCTAGCACAACTGCACTTGCGCTGGCACATCCCTGTGCTCCCTCTCTGTGTCTTGCACTGGTGCAGTGCCACTGTGCCATGTGCAGTATGTGTGCCCTCCATGCCACATTCAACAGTGCTGAGCCATGGTGCATCACCATTGAATATCACCTGGTCCTGGTCCTAGCCCGGTGAAGCCCAGTTGCATTGCACCCAGGCTTGCGCCACTGCCTGGCGCAGTCTGAATATCCAGCCCTATGTGTTTTTTGATCCTTTCTTCTATACCTAATTTCTCCCATTGCCCTTTGTGCCTCAGTTTAAAGCCTCCTTGATAGTTTCTGTAAAAAGTTTGCCTAGTTGGTCACTTCCAGCTCTACTTAAAGAGCCTCAGACATGGTCTTGTGTCTTTGGCAGATTTAGTTTATTTAGATGTTAAATTATTATGTTGTGTACTTATTTTGTTTAACAGGGGAGTGTCCAGATGTTTGTGGCAGCCTGGTTTGACATGTTATCTTTGCCTTTACCTTTTCCCACATTTTGTCAACTGCTGATAGCCTGAAAAAAGTATGACATAATTTGTAAGTTGTTTATCCTTGCACAGTGCTGTACAGTTCTGTGCTTAGCTCGTTGCCCCAGTCCCCGAGTAAAAGGCTGCTGTACCACCGTAGTTCTCTTCATTCAGAGTATACACTTGAAAGAAAATTGTTAGGTATACTGTTATTAGTAATTGCCAGCCTGTAAATTTGTAAAATTGACTTTGTGTTCATAGATAGAGGCAATAGAAAAAAACAACACAAGGTTTCAGTATTCGCGATTACTATCTAATATCCATGATCACCTCTTGAAGAAGCATCCCTAACTTATGACTGCTGTTTACTGCTATGTTCTGTGCTTGCAACACTCCCCCCCACACACACACTCCCTGATCTCTATTGAAATTTCTGATTCTGTGGTGGTCTAGAGGTCTCCATTCCCAATCTCCGTTTTGGCATTGAAATTCCCTGGTGGTCTAGCCATCCCTGCTCCCTAGACCAGAGCTTCCAGAATAATATACAAATAGTCATATACTTTGTGTGTAACAGACTTCCCCCAACTCCCCCCCAAACCCAACAGGCAGTTACCCACCAGCCCGCTCTCACCCCAACACAAACCCTCTACTTTCCATGAGTGCCAGCCACAGAATGAGTTGTCAGTGAACATCAGCAGTCATTGACAGCACATTCAGTGGTTGGCAGTGGTACAGATCAATCTTCTGTTCTGGATTCTAACTTGAGGATGGTATGATGGGGGAGTGGGTGTTAATAGTGTGGTGGGGTGCCAGGGGGTCTGTGCAGGGTGCTGTGGCACTGCTGGCTGGGGTGGGGGTATTTGTAATTATACCAGTTGCTCTGGTCTAGGGAGCAGGGTTGCTAGAGTCTAGACCACCAGGGAATCAATTTTACTTCAAAGGCAAATCAGAGATAGGCAATGGGATCTGCTAGACCACCAGGGAATCAGAAATTAAATTTTCAATGGGAGATCAGCGATATGAAGTGTGTGTGTGTGTATGTGTTTGAGGGGGGGATGACCACCAGTGTAACAGACTGCTTTTCTTTCAACATGGTTATCAGGAATAGGGATGCGTGTTCAGAGCGCCTCCTGGAAATGCTCCAATTCTTCATTCTTACCTTTGGCATTCTCTGCAGCACAGTCAGAGCTGTCCCCTTCTACATGACCATCAAACTCCATGTTCTTGTGCAAACAGTGATTACAATTAGCTAATAAGACTCACTACAAGGGATGTCACATCACTGGCACACTCACTCAACTATTTCAGCTGGGAAAATAAATGGACTTGAGAGGCTCAAACAGAAAAACTGAGACTGACCTGCAAAGTGCCATTTAGACACAAATGAAAATATCCACAAATGTGTAGAAAATGTCACCGAGCTAAAATGCTACTAAAACAGTTAGCTGTAATCAACGACAGGGGATCTTTAAATGCAGCTTATCTTGACAGAAAATGTGTTTTTTATCTACAAGCCATTCCCATGTTCTAATGTTTTTAATCCCTTTGACTAGGCACCAGTGTCTTATTTGTTTTAATTTTTTTAATTTATTTTCATTCATTATATACTGTATGACATTTAGTTATGTATCATTAATTCAGTTCTGTCTTATTATATCAAATATTGCCTTCGAAACCATGAAAGCATATACATTACAATCTTCCTAAAAGCCATCAGATACAAAAAATAAGACAATTAGCGATACATGTAATAATTGAAAAAAAAAAAAGCAAAGCTAAGAGGCATCCAGGACCACTGACCCAAAATGAGATTATGTTATCTATTTGAAGCAAGCTTTCTACCAAAAGGAGACCAGGTTGAGTTAAATTTTAACATCTGTGGAATAGTGCCATAATGAATTCGTTCTAACTGATTTATCATAATCATAGAGTTTAACCATTACTTAAGTTGTAGGGGTAGTGAGTCTTTCTGGTTTAAAAGTGTTTGCTTAAAAGCCACCATCATGCTAATATTAATCAGATGCTGCTGTGAAAAAGACAGTCTACTGTAGATACATCGTAAAAGCATCCAAGCTGGATTCTTTACCAAACTGACTTTTAGAGCTTCAGAAAGAAATCATTATATTTGATCCCACCATTGACTCAGCTTAGGGCAAGTAATTAGTATATGTTCAATAGTGCCAACTGAGTTATCACATCTTGGACAGTGAGGCACTATTGTAGGATTCATTTTATGTTAACGGTTCTGAGTATAATACACTCTATGAAGAATATTAAATAATAACTGTTGCAATCTGATAGATTTAAGCCCCCACATTTTAACATTCACAACTGTTTTCCAAGCTCTATAGAGAATATGCACTTGAAGTTTCTGTTCCAATTTTTGTTTCAACTCCAATGAGAGCAATTTTTTTCTCCCCCCTTTTGTTTTCCTTTTTTTCAGGTGCTGCAAGATCAGTGAGGGACATCAAATAATCTCCACGTACATGAAGAAGGCAGAGCTTCAGGATGCAATGGCACCCACACTGACAGCATGTCCACCAGGACTGGGAATTGGGGGGGGAGGGTGGTATCTCAAATGGATAAAATTAAGGTTCTCCAACTTGTAGGAGGAATTCTTTTAGCTTTAATAATTGAGAATTCCAGAAATGGAAATAACACTGGGTTAAGCGAAACTAGTAACAATATCAGGTTTTGCTTTCAAGGATGATCGATTTAGGATATTATTGGAAATTAGAGTTCCTGTACTTGGTACGACATGCTTATTGATCGAACTTCTGGGTTGGGTGTTGGTTCCTGCAGTTACTGAAGATGAGGGTGACGCTGTATGTTTATTGTGCTTTTGTATAGGGATGAATTGTAACAGGATGCAATATCAAGGGACAACCCGGACAACTGTTTATGTTAAATATATTATAATGGGTGTAAGGGAGGGAGGGGGAGGGGTATGGGTTTAAAGCAGGGGGAAACATTTTGAATAAATATTTCAGCATTTTGTCAGGAGGTCTAAACCTCACTCTCAGGTTCTTGGCAATATTGGGAATGCAAGAAATCACAGACACGTTGCATAAGAGTAATAAACTTGTTTATTACTACCAAAGGGATAAATCACAGTTGCCCTAAGCAGTTCTTACTAATACAAACCAGGAACCAATGCTAAGCGTTCCCTATACCTCGAGGTTTCTTCATGTCTCTTGGGGTCTCCAAGGTATAAGACTCAGTGTCTCACATTATATACCTATGATAATTACTAGGGTAACTGTAAGATAGAAACATTTCTAGTTACAAAGATGAGCCCTTTTGGCTAAATTAGAGATGGCTCCATGGTCCAAGATAACATGACACAATTTTGTAGTAGTCATCACTTTGTGAAACAAAAGAGTACAGTTCTTACATAAATCATTGTAGTAGTACAAATCAACAAAAGGTGGCAATGCCTACTTATATATCATAATCATTACAAGGACACAGGTGTCCTAACATCTTGTAAGCAAGAAATACATATGTGTATTAGAAAGCAAAGTGTATAACAATAATATGCATGCATATCCTGACTTCTACTCTTATATGATAGATGTTCTTAGCCCTATATGCTAGTATAACATATACCTAAGGTCTAGCTGTCTATGGTGTATCTCTGTGGGTACCAATAAGGGTGCAGGGACCCTGTGTAACATTCCCCCCCTTCTTGCCTGTAAGGGCAACACAGGCAAAAATAGGGAAAGATCAGGGAGCAAGGACCATTTACAAACCCGACATGCAAGCTTTGTAAAGGAACTTCAACTGCTCATGGTGTTGGTGCAGTATGCGCAGTAGGCAGCATGGCATAATAACTAAAAAAAAAGTATAAGAAATGCTTGTATAATAACAAAACCTTTAAAAGTAATCTCTAACCAAGTGTTAGTTAATGCATCATTCATATCACCATCATTAATCAATGAAAGGATAGCTTCATTAGCCTAAGTAATATTATTGCTGATGTGGATGAGGCGTGTGTCTTTTCTCTCTAAAAGTGATTTTAATGTAAGGGACAATGGATCTATGTGTACATTAAAATACAGTAAATACTCAGAAAGGGTGACCAGATAATCAGGGTTACCATCAATGATGTCTGCATCCATAAGGGGGAAGGGGGTAATAACGATATGTTCAAGCAGCAGTGCAAGAATCTGGTGAAATTTTGACCTATACTTTTTTATTCTATTTTATTTTATTTTTTTTCTATTTTTGGCCCTCTGGCTTCCCCTAACCCCGCTTGTGAGGTTCACCCTGCCCCAGCCACTGACCCCACATGCTCAGGACTGACCCCTCCTGAATAGGGCTGCCTTTGCAGAGTTAGGTGGCCAGAGGGGTCAGTGTACTGTAGCCGGCTCATTAGCGGGGAGCCGAGAGATTTCTTTCTTGTTGTTTTTCCCCAGGGGCAGGGATGTGCAATGAAGGCCAGCATCTGCCCCACTCCCCTTCCAGCAGGCACCAGAGCACTTGTGGTACCTCTAGCCTCCGCTGGAGGTCTAAGTTGTGCCAAGCACTCGACCCCAGAGCTGGAGCCGAGGCCAAGGCCTGTTTCAGTGACGTCACAGCCTGGGTGTGTATGGGGCCCCAAGTCCAAGGAATGTCTTTTTTCAGTAACTCATACAGAGGAGCAGCCTTCTGAGCAAAATCACAGTTAAAATCTCTTGAATAGTTCACCATACCTAGAAACCTTCTGAGAGTTGCCACACTGGTAGGTAATGGCAAGTCTTGTAATCCTTGTATCTTTTTCCAGGTAGGACTTCGGTCTTGGTCAGTTATTCTCAGGCCCAGAAAGAGTACCTCTTTCTGACATTGTTGTGCTTTTGCTAGGTTGCATTTGAAGCCTGCTTTCTGGATGAGGGTAAATAGTTCATCCAAGAGATCCAAGTGTTCTTCATTTGTGGCTGTTGCCAACAGCAGGTCATCCACATACTGCAAGAGACACTGGGGAGTAGAGAAACCCTCAAGGACATCTATCATGTGTAGATGGAACAGGGACGGGCTGTTATGGAATCCCTGTGGTAAGCATGTCCACGTGTACTGTCTACCATCAAAAGTGAAGGGGATTTTATATTGACTCTTAGGGGCCAATGACAGTGACCAGAAACCATTAGAGATATCCAGGGCACTGAATCATTTTATGTCAGAGGTCAAGAGTAGTAGCACATCAGATGCGGAGGCTACAGTTGGAGCACAACTGGAGGTGACCTGGTTCAGTTTCCTGTGGTCAATAGTAAGTCTCCAGGCACCTGTAGGTTTTTTCACAGGCCACACTGGGGAGTTGGCAGTAGATACACATGTTCTGATTACCCCTTGGTTGAGGAGTGGTTTTGTTGTTTCCCTAAGAGAAGGCAAGGCCTCAGATGGGAAATGATATTGCCTTTGCCTCTTGTGTGCTGGGCCTGGCACCTCGATGATGGTATGCATTCTGCCATAGTCATGCTTGTTGATAGCAAGTGCTTCCAAATGCCTTTATAGAATGGGAAGGAGCTTTGGAAAAAGCTCATAGTTCTTGAACAAATCTACGACATCATACTCTTTATTGTTGGAAGATATTGTCGCCACCACATGTGACTCAGGGATCAAAATGGTATGGCATTGACCCTGAATCTTAATCAATAGCATATTGGCTAGGTCTACCACACAGCCATGTGGTGCAAGGAAATCAATTCCAATGATACTAGGGTGGTCATGCAATACCATTAGCTGGAAGGTGTGAGAGGTCTTCAGGTGTCCCAACTCTACAGGTAGTGGTAGAGAGCAGTATGCAGGTAGCCTAGTGCCATCTACTCTTGATATGTTGGTCCTCTGTCCGGTGGACCAAGGAGATGTATCTGGGTGTTCATCATGTAATACAGACACAGCCGTGCCTGTATCCAATAATACTGTAAGGAGGCAGCCCCTGACCTCGGCCTCAGTGCAGGGCCTTCCATTTGTATTCAAGACTAGCTTGTTTACAATCTGGACTGGGGCCTGCAATTGTCAATCTGTGCTGGAGGAAGCATGGAGAGGTTGGGCCTGGCTCTTTTAAAACCACTTCACCATGCTGCACTGATACTATATAGGGAGGTGCCTCTGGGTTCAGGCCTGTATGGGCCTAAGAGCCTGTACTTCCAGTATCACCATGGCCTGTTGGGGTCTGGGTTCCTGGTTGTATGGCTGCAAGGGACTGAGCAGGAACAGCATCCGCTACAGAGCACACTTGCCCCAGGAGTTCTCTAAACTTCTGATTCTCTTCGGCTATCTCTCTATATGAAGGGCCTGGTCTTTGTTGTTGTTTGCCCTTATTCTTGTGGTGCTTTTTATTCTTATGATAGTTCCAGTTCCCACCCCATTGTTGTTGTTGTTGGGACTGCTGGGGGTGTTAGTTGTCTGCAGGGAGGGGCTGTTTGTGTTGGGCCTGCCCTTCCACCGTGTATTTTGTTGTGGCCTCTTGAGTAGGCTCCACGGTGGCTACCTTCTTGGAACTGGAGCCCAGATCATGGATATAAAGTTGGTAAACTCTCTTGGTTTTCTGAAGGATGTCAGCAACCCTTTCTGTGGTGGGATAGGTAGTTACCTCTACCTTTTCTCTTACTGCAGGGATCATGTTCCTAAGGAACAAAGTCTTGTATTCAGTAGGATCTACATCTGCAGCTTTTTGTGCAAGTTGTTTTCCTGCTCGGTAGGCCATTCAGAGTCTCTGGTGTTAAGTCGCTGGACTTTCCTTGGCATTCTGTTTTACAGGATATGCAAGCATCACTCCTACTACACCTGGCCTGTGTGCAGAAATGAGTTCAGCTGCAACCTCATCAAAGGTGGCATTGCCAGCTTGGCGGATGGCATCGAGGAGTTTGGCCCATAGTCCAGGCTCGAAGGTCTGGTGTAGAAGTTCGACCTGATAATCTGCAGTGAGGTTAAGCATCTCACATTTGGAAAGCACCTTTTCCAGTGGCAGCTGAGGTTGTCGGATGGGCTCATCCGACCAATACTGTCAGCTGTTTACTGAACAGAGTAGGCCATTTGTAGGGAATTAGGGGGACGATCAGGTGGAGGTGCATTTCCTCGGGGATTCCAAGGCTGTCTGAGCTGAGCCTCCATGACAGAGTGGAAAATCCCCTCCTGAGTGCCAGTTTCATGAATAAGCTGCCTGATTTTGCCTCTTAAAACTCGCTTATTCCTCTCCGGGATGTGCACACTATTTACTGCATTATCAATCATTCTCTCTATCTCCTGCTTGTCTTCCACATTAATAATGGCTACCGGTGCTGTCATCAGGACCAGGCTTGGGCCTGCTTCCCCCATCATGGGGGCCACCATGTTGGCATCGCCCATGATGTGCTTCATGATGTAGACGACATATGACATGTTGTGGGTGAAGTGGGGACTTGCCATTTTGTGGATAGCTGGGTGGGGTTTCCAGGCCATAGTAGGGGTGTGACTGGGCATTGTGATGAGAGATGTCATCATCTGAGACTTCCCCTTCAGATGATGTAGTTAAGGCAGGAGCTACACCTCCCATCGCCTTAACATGTCCAGACAGATCCTTCCACTGATGGTGCAGTTTTGCTATCTTGGATTCACATTCTACATGACTCACATTTGCAACATTCACATCAACCTCATCTTGCATTTGTTTCTGTAACATGCTATATGTGGCGCTCAATTCACGATTGTCCCTAGTAGCCACTTCTAAGTCATTACATACCAGGTTTATCTCATCCTGTAGCTCTCCCATCTCCTCACTCAACTGTTCATTTGCTCTACTTAACAAATCATTCATATTCAAAGCCTGTCCCTTATCCTGTCTCAAACTTTCACATTCCTGCTTCCACATACAAATTTCCTGTTCTCCAGCCTGTACAGAATGATGCAAAAGTGAATCCTTTTCATTGTGCAGTGTTTGAAGTTCAGACTCCAAATTCTGCTGCGGTCTAACACATTCCATTTCCTGCAAACCCATCTCTTGCTTAAGAGATGAAATCTGCAGGTCAAGGGTTCGAAACCTCACTTCGCAGGCTTCTAGAGTAGCATAGAGAGCCACAACCAACAGCTCTTTAGCATGACACTTATTGGCTGTTTGTCTCGTCTCACAGTACTGGGTTGAAATCCCCAGTATAGGGTTGTCAGATTGACTTGCGTCCCACGTGAAGTCAGCCCATCCTCCATGGGAGGCAAGGAAGTTCGAGACATTGAGTCTCAGTTCTGCGCAGATATTTGATATGGTGGCCATTGTGTGGGAGGGAATGAAAAATCAAACTGTGAAAAAGGTGCCATGCTGTGTATCAATCCACAGCAGGAGCCCTTTACACACAGTCGGGCTACTGTATCTTTGTAGGCTTGCACTTCAAAGCAGCTGTGGAGTGGGTTGAGTCGGCATCGACCACAGCCAAGAAAAGCAGCCAGACTTTGCAAGTTACTACAAAGTGGTCAGAAAATGGGAGAAGTGGTGCGGGAATGCACACCTACAGTCCCCTTTGGGAAGGGAAAAGTTTCAAGCAACAAGTGAAAGCTCACAAACACCAAATATTGCCTGCATGCAGTCACCAATTGTCAGGAGGTCTAAACCTCACTCTCAGGTTCTTGGCAATATTGGGAATGCAAGAAATCACAGACATGTTGCATAAGAGTAATAAACTTGTTTATTACTACCAAAGGGATAAATCACAGTTGCCCTAAGCAGTTCTTGAGCCAATGCTAAGCTTTCTCTATACCTCGAGGTTTCTTTGTGTCTCTCGGGGTCTCCGAGGTACAAGACTCAGTGTCTCACATTATATACCTATAATAATTACTATGGTTACTGTAAGATAGAAACATTTCTAGTTACAAAGATGAGCCCTATTGGCTAAATTAGAGGTGGATCCAAGGTCCAAGATAACATTATACAATTTTGTAGTAGTCATCACTTTGTGAAAAAAAAAGAGTACAGTTCTTACATAAATCATTGTAGTAGTACAAATCAACAAAAGGTGGCAATGCCGACTTATATATCATAATCATTACAAGGACACAGGTGTCCTAACATCTTGTAAGCAAGAAATACATATGTGTATTAGAAAGTAAAGTGTATAACAATAATATGCACACATATCCTGACATCTACTCTTATACGGTAGATGCCCTTAGCCCTATATGTTAGTAGAACATTTGCCTAAGCACTAGCTGTCTACTGTGTACCTCTGAGGGTACCAATAAGGGGTGCAGGGACCTCATGTAACAATTTGCACAAGCAAAATAGACACTTGTAGAACAAAGGTATATTTTGAAATCTACCTAAGGTTAATTGTGTGGAGAATGATCTTGATTTATGCAGCTTATAATGAGGCAACAGCTTAAGCTAGTATAATGAAACGTGAGGGATATCCAGGACTGCACAAAAGCCAGAAAAATGTTTAATTATATTGATAGAGTGGTGGCAAACTGTGTTCTAATACAAGAAACACATTTAAATCACTTAATTTCAATAGCATGCCAAAAGGTGGGGGCCAGGAATTAAAGCCCCACGCACTAACCTTTCTAGAGGAACTTCCCTTTTCTTCTAAAAAAACTTTAGACATTAGGATTATTAAACAATAAACAGATCTGAATGGAAGGTTTATAATATGTCAAGTTTGTCTAACAGGTAACACCTACATTATTGGTAATGTGTATGGGCCTAATGAGGATTCTCCTCAATTGTTTACTAATTTTTTTTCTTGAATTAGCAGACTATACTGCTCCATACACTACTGCTGGAGATTTTAACACTGTTCTGAATCCAAAACTAGATCTGTCATCTGTCTGTTCAGAACATACATCATTAGCGGCTACAAAAATAACTCATTTTATAAATGATTATAAGTTAGTAGATGCATGGAGAGTACAAAATCCAATTATAAGGCAATGCTCTTTTTTTAGTCCCCCACCAAACATATTCATGTATTGACTGTGCCTTGATATCCCATTCAATTGAATGCCAATTTATGGAAATTAAATATAATACTATTATAATTTCTGACCATGCCCCTTTAATTTGTACTTTACAAATTCCTAATTATACCAAAACTACAATATTTAAATTAGACCCGATACTTCTTAAAGATCCCAATTTTGTGGAATAGTTAGGTAAAGAGATTTACCTTTTTTTGCAACCAATATGACCAAGGATTCTGTGATGGCCCATATATATGGGATTCTTTTAAAGCATATCTTCAGGGGCAATCACATTGTATACTATAAAGCGCAGAAAAATTAAGCAATCCAAAATGTCTAATCTTGAAAAAGTTATTATAGCAACTGAAAGGACCATATGACCACCAATGATCCACTTTTAATTCCAGTTCTAGCATTCCTTAGGGAAGAATATAATGGCTTAGCTGCTGAACAGGCAGAAAGACAGTTAGATTATACCCACAGCAATTATTATTTTAAATGGGACCAGATTGATAAATTGATGGCCTGGCAATTGAAGACAGCACATAAAAAAAACTCAGTTACAAAGATCATAGATCATGAGGGTAAAACTCATGCTTCTCCTCAAGAGATTAACTAGATTTTTTGTTTAATTTCTATCAAACACCATATACAACTGATCAACCAATCAATATTGTTTTCCAGTCTAAATTTTCACAGACATTGAACTGCCCACTATCCCTCCAGATCTCTGTCAATACCTAGAGCAAGAGATCAGGTGTGAGGAAATTGCTCAGGCCACTCATTCTTTATCACCTGGAAAGGCCCCTGGCCAGGACAGCCTTCCCATTGACTTATAAAAACGTATTCCACAAAAAATCATTAGGCCCTTAAAAAAAGTATTTGAATACATTTTTAATTCTCAAAAGCTTATCCCCTCTTTTAGGGAAGCCAATATCTTACTATTTCCAAAAAAAGGCAAGGACCCCCATTTACCTACATCTTATCGACCAATCTCACTTATGAATTCTGATGCAAACATTTTATCTAAGATCCTGGCCACCTGAATGGAAAGGGCTTTACCTACAGTATATTGATCTTCAGGATCAAAACAGCTTTGTTGAAGGTTGCACATTAAAAACCAATGTACAACGCACCATTAATATATTAGATTATTTTATAGACTTTGACTTGTCTCTAATGCTGATTGATGCAGAGAAGGCTTTTGATCAGTACAGTGGCCATATATTAAATACATTATGCCTAAGTATGGGTTTGGCCCCTCCTTTTGTAAATGGGTGGACATTCTGTACTCCAGTCTGATGGCCAGGGTCAAAACTAATCATAACCTATCTCTCACTATTTGTTTTCAGTAAGGCACCCTAAAAGGGTACCCTTTTTTCACCCTTAATGTTTGCCTTGGTTATTGAACCACCGGTTAGTGCAGTTCATTCATCCAATCTAATACTAGGCCCCACTATAAATAACATCTAACATAAAATCAGCTTGTACGTGAATGATACTTTGTTTTATGTAACTAACCTTAATCAAAGTTTTCCCCATTTAATAGAGTTGTTAACCCAGTTTGGTACACTTTCTGGATACAAAGTAAACTGGTCTAAAACTGAAGTTATGGAGACCACCAAGCATTCCGACCCATTTGTTCCCCTCACACCTAGAGATATGAAAAGTATCCCAAGTCACTTACCTGGGGGTAAAAATAGATAATAGATTAAAGGAAATTCATCAATTAAATTATACCCCAGATAGAGAGGAAATTAAATCTCTTCTTTCACATTGGGAGACTTTACTTCTCACTCTTATGGGACAAGTTATGACTATCCTTCCTAAATGTGTGTTTTTGTTTCAAAATGTATCATAATATTGGATTAATTTTTTAAAGGGTTAGACAGTGTCATTTAACATTTTTTATGGGAAGGGAAGAAACCCCAACTTAAGTTAGCAAAATGTTATTTGCAGTATACACAAGCCAGACTGTCCCTTCCCCATCTTAAATATTTTTATTATGCTGCTGTATTGTAGATTTCATCCTGTTTTACAGGAGATAACAGTGATCCTTCATATATGATAGAAACATCTTGCACTACATACTCCAATTTTAAGCATGTTCCATATGCTGGGGTGCATAAGCTAAAAAAGAATCATGTGGCATTGTGTACTCAAACAGTTCTTCATGTCTGGAATAAGTTATTTCTTAAACACTATAATAAAAATTGCATTTTGAGTCATGCTCCTACCTTTAAAAATTTTTTTTCTCCCTATCTTTAACTAATCCAATATTTAAACAATGGTATGATCAAGGATTAAAATAAAGTAGTCAATTTCTTTGTGAAGGAAACATACTTAAATTTGCAGCCTTAAAAATAAATTTAGTCTATTAAACATGCAATTCTTTTGCTATCTCCAGTAGAGATGTATGAAATTGGAAAATTTCACCTAGCAAAATATTTTGCACAATTCCTGCATTATGCAAAATTTTTTGCCTAAGCGAAACATAATTTCGCCTCCAATTCTGCTTTCACGTAATGCAAAATTTCACCCTATTTCTCCAATTTTGCTTTTGCATGAGGCTAAATTTCACCATTATCCTGAATTCTGCCAACGTTTTTAGATTTCGCCAGTGAAATTGCAATGCATTGTGGGTAGATAACTGCAATATCATGAGCAGGCTACTTCCTGCACAGTGTATTGTCTGTTGAGTCGGAGAGCAGTTCAGTGTGGTGCATCACAGCCAATAAACCCTTCAAAACCTCTTTATTTGTGATTTTTGAGAGTTAATTGCTCCCAAAAGCTCAAGTTTAGTTCCTAGTGCTGCTACTGAACATTTTTTTTTTGTTTTTGTATATTTGGATAATAGTTAAACTTAGTTAGTATTTTAAGTTTTCTCTGTGTCTGTGTCTGTGAGGGAGTTGAGTGGGGGAGGGTCGACTGTGTGGGTGGTGTATGTGTTAGTGTGTATATATGTGAAAGTAGAGCAGGCTAGTTCCTAATATTTGACATATTTCTCACAAGTTGTGAGTGAGATTCTGTACTTTCTTTTAAGTTTTAATATTTTTTGTTTGTGTGCTACTTATTTATTAGATTTTTCTTACATATTAACCCCTTTTTGGGTAACTTTAACTGAACAGTTACTACATTCTGACGGAGTAGTTCTGTTCCTATTTCCCTTTGCTTAATCACTTTTGTGACTTTTTTATTGAAAGTATTCATGTACATTGACCACTTGACTTGTACATATCCAGGTACACTGCATTGTTGAACTGCTCACAGAAATTAAAACTGTGATCTAGCCTCTGCATTGCAGCATTCCTGTTTTTTCTATTGAATTTGCTTACCATATTAACTCCTTCCTCCCTCCCTCCCTCTTACACCGCTGTTGTTTACTACCTGACCTAGGCTACTATATAAAAAACAACATCATTTTCAACTAGATAGCGGTGTTCCCTGCATGAGTTTTGGAGGTGACTTTGTTCATTTCAAGTCTTGTTGTCCCTTCTGTCTGATATATCTGTAAGCCAAAACTTTAGTAAGTACTAACACATTGTAGTACTCACCTTAACCAGACACCACTTATCTGGGCTGTAGTTTGTATTTTGACTGAGAGGTGTTCTGTGTGGTTGGTTTAGTTTTTGTGAACCTACCAGCACCTACCCAGTTATTATCAAGCTGTGTAATAATCATTCCATTTTAAAAAACTGACATTTGATTAAGAACTACTTAAGTATTCTTTTCAGATTTACTGCACAGCCTTGTTGTGGTGGTGTTCTCTGTCAGTTTTGTATTAAAAGTCTCTTACTTCTGTCCTCCTGTTACCCCATGTTACTTAACTCATATTTTTGTAATTGAAAAAATAAAATAGTGTTTTCACACTTGAATAGGCTACAGTAGCAGCTGTAGGTACTTATATACACTACAGTGCAGCTACCTGTTCTGATTTCTGTTTACCCTTTGTAGATAGCACTGCAGGTGTTAAATCACACTTATTTAATATAAATACATAATAATATAGTTCCAGACTGAGAAAGCCAAATGAAACAAACATATAAATATGCCTGCCATGAGATGTTCAACTTCAGGTAAAGGTGCAAGCATGGGAGGTGGCTCAAAGAATTCTGTTGGAAAAAGCAAACCTATTTCTCAGTCAATGCCCCCTGTGGCCTCTGCTGCTGTTGTGGCAACCAGAAGCAGAAAAATTAAATTTTTTTTTTAGTTATTTAACCAGGTGAGACACACTAAGCTGAAAGCTTTTTTACAGGCGCAACCTGGGAGCACAGGGAAGTTAAGTGACTTGCTCAGGGTCACACAGTATGCAAGTGGAAGCTGTGGGATTCAAACCCAGGTCTGGTCTGCTGGATGTCACCAGATTTGCAGCTTAGAGCCTTAAACCACTGCTCTATACTGCCTCCCAAGTTAGAAGTGGCTTCAAGTCTGTGACTCATTTTATACTGCCCAATCTGTATCTAGTATGCTTGTTGTGTATGATACTGGGAATAAGGGAGACATTCACACCAGTGGAGGCACAGATGTCCAGGAGGAGGTTGAAAAAGTTGTCAGTGTGACTGTTGTTCCTGCTCAAGGAGGAGCTGATGGTGATGAGGGTGATAGTGTCCAGCTTCAGTCTGTTTCTCCTGGAGAAGGAGATAAGTAAAGTCAGCCCCCCCATGAGGAGATGTCAGAGAAGGGAAAGTTTGTCTGGCAGTAGACAGTGATAGGGATGAGGAGGAGGATATAATATGTTTTGGTACAGATGATGATAAGGTGTAGGATGCCCTGTGGGAGACAGAAGTGAAAAAGATGAAGGGTGATGATTTAGCCCATTTAGATGACAAGACTAAGGGTGAGGATATCAGCAAGCCTACAACAAGCAGTCCAGTTACCCCACCTCCCAAACGTAGTAAGGTGGATATCATGCAAGTGGCACAAAAAGCAAAAACGTCCACACCTTTGGTCCCGCTGTGCAAGTCTCAGTCCCATGTCAAATCTAAAGGTGCAAAGCCCCTAGTTTGGGATTTTTTCATGCTTGATGCAGCTGATGACAATGGCACTGTGGCGATACGTCAGCTGTGTCAAGCATGTGTAAGTCATGGAAAAAAGGGCAGCCACATAGGCACTGGTGGCCAGCATGCCCACTTGAAAAACAAACACCCATTGCACTGGCACCAACACCAGAAATACACCAGAGCTGTTGGTGGGACTTTCCTTGTCAAGCTTAATGTTAGTGACAGCAGTGCAATAGAGCAGGAGGAGGGAGGGCTGAGTGGGTTGGTGGAGGAGGAGTGTGAGAAATCATTTTCTCTCTCGAGCAGTGGGCATAGTAGCAGTGGTGCTGCTACTCCCTCAAGTTATAAAAGTACACCACCAGGCACTAAATCCACCAAAATAACCAGTTTTATACATGCTGTACACTCCAGGCCCCAAGAGTCACCTGGTACTCCAGCAAGAACAACATTGGTGGCACAAGTAAAGCATTTTTGTCGACTAGCTCCCAAGATGCAGCCCACATTGAAGAATGTATTTGGCCAGCACTCAAAGTACCCCCCAATCATGCTGCTGCATGTGAGCTGAATGTAGCCACAGCTGAAATGCTTGCCATTGACCTGTTGCCCTTCTCCTTTGTGGAGAATCCAGGATTCCGCTGTTTGATGGCCTGTGCCTGTCCCAAATGGCAGGCACCATCGCAAATGTATCTCTCCAAATGTGCCATGCCTGAACTCTACAGCAGCGTTTCACAGTCTGTCCTACATGCCATGAAGCATTTTGCCTCAAAATATATCCACCTTAGCATGGATATGTGAACAAGTGAGCAAACAGTGGGAAGTTCATATCTGTGCACAACAGCACACTGGACACAGGTACCTGGGGTGGTTGTTGATTTGGGGCATGGCAAAAGCTGCATAAAGCAAAATTGTGGTGGTAACAACACACCTGGTATTTGCCAGAATGCATCCATAACAATTCAAAGTGTTATGGGATCTCACACTGGTGAGAAAATGCTGAATGTGCTGCTAAATCAGGTTGATGAGTTGCTTAAGGCACACTCACTCACAGCGGGGTTTATTGGCAGTGACAATGGCTCCAATGTGGTTAAATGTATTACTGACGGTGGCTTTTCAGAGTTCCCTGCCTGGCACACTGCCTTAATCTAGTCATGCAGCAATTTCTGAGCCATGATGAAATAAAGGAAACTGTGTCTGTCACCAGATGCATCTGTATGCACTTTGCCCATTCTACAAAGGCCCTTGACCATCTGTGTGAGCTGCAGTGCACCAGCCATCTGCCTCAGCACCTTATGAAGCTTGATGTTGTTACCTGATGGAACTCCACACTGTACATGCTGGACCGGCTTTATGTGCAGTATAAGGTGGTTTCAAATTACCTACTGCTGCACATCACCCGGGACAGTGCTGGAGTGTTCATCACCCTAATGACAAAGCAGTGGCAACAAATGGATGGCATAATACATATTCTGCATCCATTTGAGCATGCAACACAGGCTGTGAGTGGGGACACTGCCTGCATAAATCAGTAAATACCCCTCATACGTGTGCTGAGGCAGACACTGGTAAATGTCAGTCTACAGATGGAGGCAAGTGATGATCACAGTTCTGTTCATGTAATGGGTCACATTGTCCATATACTGTACAGCAATAGACATATCTGTGGCATTATGCAGTCTAATGAGTTTGCTATTGCTACCATGCTGGATCCACAGTACAAACGTGGCTTGCCTACCATGATTGAAAGGGATCATGTGCAACTGGGCAAATTGACCAATTACCTTGTCAGATGAGTACATGGTGCACAGATGAAAAATGCAGTGACATAAAGGGCACATATAGATATACCAGGTGTTGCTACCACCACCACCAGTAAATCATCAGAAGCCACACAATAAGAGAAAATGGCAAAGTCACAGCACAGCATGGCAGGTAATCCCATTTGGGATGCTCTGTACCAGGTGGGCATTGAATAAATTGAAGACAAGGAGGAAGAACATGATGAGGCAGCAGGACTCAGGGCAGCACAATGTATGGTGAATGCCTACATGAGAGACACCAAACATCTTGGCATCACTGATGAGCCATTGGTGTACTGGAGCAGCAAAGTGAGCAACTGGCCTGCACTGGCATCTGTTGCTTTTAAATACCTCAGCTGCCCACCATCCAGTGTCAGTGTGGAATGGGTGTTCAGTTCTGCTGGGGCCATTGTGCATGACCATAGGACAAAACTGTCACCGAAGAATGTTTCCATCCTGACATTTATAAAAATGAATGAGGCTCACATTTCACATAGCATAATTATTTTGATGGTGTTGCTTAAAAACTGTGTCTCAGGGACAATGATGACAATGAAGACATCTACAGTGGTAAGGCCTCTACTAGCAGGAAGGTAGATGAAGCAGCAATGATGACTGAATTTCCACCTGGTGATGACTCCAGTCTTGAAGATTGTGAGGGCTGCTTCATAGAAACATAGAAACATAGACTTTGATGGCAGATAAGGACCGCTAGGCCCATCTAGTCTGCCCATTTCCCTACCTACAGGATAGGCCGCAGATCCTAGTTAACCAACAGCCTTTATCTTCCTGCCCCTCACAAGAATTGCCTTATGTCTGTCCCATGCATTCTTGAATTCTCCCACAGTTTAGACCCCATTAACTTCCTCAGGAAGGCTGTTCCATGCATCCACTACCCTCTCTGTGAAATAATACTTCCTCACATTGCCCCTGAACCGCCCTCCTTCTATCTTTTAAATTGTGTCCCCTTGTTCTTGCAAGTCTCTTTCTGAAAGATGCTACCCTCTTGGACTTTGTTGATTCCCTTGAGGTACTTGAAAGTTTCTATCATGTCCCCCTCTCCTTCTTTCCTCAAGGGTATACATATTAAGCTCCTTTAGTCTCTCCTCATACGGCTTCTCTTGCAGACCCTGCACCATTTAGTTGCTCCCTCCTGACTGCTCTCATCCTGTCTATGTCCTTGCAGAGATGGGGTCTCCAGAACTGGAACACAGTATTCAGATGGGGTCTCACCAACTGTCTGTACAGAGGGATAACAACTTCCTGTTTTCTGCTGCTGATGCCTCTCCTATACATCCCAGTATACCCCCGCCCTCCCTACTGCCTTCTCACATTGCTTGCTAACCTTAAGATCATCTGATATGATTACCCCCAGGTCCTCTTCCCTGTTTTGTTGTTGTTACTAGCTCCCACCCATTGTGTATTCTTCCCTGGTTCTTGTTTCCCAGGTGCATTATTTGCACTTTTTGCATTGAATCCTAGCTGCCATATGTCTGACCATTCCTCCAACCTTGCTAAGTCCCTTTTCATCCTTTCCACGCCTCCTTGTGTATCAACCCTGTTGCAGATCTTTGTGTCATCTGCAAAGGCATACTTTTCCTTCCAGTCCCTCTGCAATGTCACTGATGAAGACATAAAAGGACTGGACCCAATACTGAACCCCTGCGGTACCCCACTAGTAACCGCCCTTTCTTCAGAGTGGACTCTATTTACAATTACCTTCTGTGTCCTGTTGTCCAGCCAATGTTTTACCCAGGCTACCACCCTGGGACCCACTCCCAGGCTGATTAATTTGACTATCAATCTTTTGTGTGGGACTGTGTCAAATGCCTTGCTAAAGTCTAGGTAGGCCATGTCCACAGTCCCTCCCTGGTCTACTACTTTGGTCACCCAGTCAAAGAAATATGATGTGTCGGTGGAAAAAGGCTAAAGTGTTCTGTCCCACACCCCCACAGCCACCACCAGCATCCCCACCCCCATTTCCACTGAATATGCTGTTTTATGTTATTGTTATACATTTTACATTTTATTTTGCTTGTTCTGTGTTACACATCCAGTTAAACTGTTTAATTTGATTACCCAACCTAGTCACAATGTTTACTTCATTTCATTTTTGAAAATTTATTCACCCCCTGCTATGCTAACTGGAATGAATATGTCATCATCTCAACAATACACAACGGTCCCATTATGTGACAAATACTGAACATCTTCCCCATTTCCACATATACCTCCTCCATGACACCATGAATGAGTGCCTAGTGAGTGTGCCACCACTGTATATACGACAATGACAACTTAGTCGGACAGTGCACAGTCAGTACTATGTTAATCAGAAATGCATGCATACTCCATCCCCATGTATACAATTAACCATCATGTAATCCGCCTCCTTGAAATTCATCCTAATTTGTATAACACAGACTTCAACAGTGTGGGCCAGTGTCATACTGCCAAGAAATATCAGCAACCGCTGACAATCTATGAAGCTGACAGATGCATGCTCCAGCATAAACAGCAGTCTCAGACCAGTACATTAATGCTGCCTCTGAGACCAGTTAAATTACTCCTCCTCCTCCTCCTCCTCCAGCAGACTTCCACCAAGAAGAAGCACAGCATTGCCAATGCCAGTACATTTGAGGCCAGTACATCAACCCACATAATGCTTCACTTTCATGCCAGCATGTACACTTGGGGTTGTTTTCCCTCCTGCCGACCACCCATGATGACAGCATCGGCAGCACATTTTGGGCCAGTATGTCAACCAGCACGATGCAGCACTTTCATCCCAACAAGCACAGTTGGTTTTGTTTTAGGTGATAAATGGTTATGCTGCCATTTACAGTGTCAGTTGCAAATTTGTGGATAAAAGTTATATATCCTTCATCATTATACAGTGGTTCAGTCAAAGGACTTATTTAAGCTGTGTATGGGTGATTCCACAGTGTCAATGGCAAAACACATGAGGATACATTCCAATGTCATAATTTTCACATTAGTGCAGCAATATATACAGTACAATATGTTTGTTTTCCTTCACAGCTGTCCATTGATGCTGATGACGTATGTTGTCAGCAGTGGCCCACACCTTGCAGGTGCAGCACCTCAATCCAACATCCACAAACCAGGATAGAAGACTTCTATTTAGTCACCAATGCTGTACAGAGATGGGATACATTGGCAGATGTTTACAAGAAAACTAAGCCACCATTCCACTTGAAGTACTTTGTACCTTGCTGGCAATAAGAAGAAAAGAAGATACTTTGAGCATTGTTACAACTAGATGCCCTCCCACCATCATTACATGAAGCTATACTTACATCAGGGAATGGCTTTTAAACTGGAACATTTGACATGAAAAGACTATGTCTGATGAGCACAGCCAGCAGCCAGATTGGGATGGAGGGAACAAACTTACCCCAGCAGCGGAATTCCTGAATATTGGCAGACTCATATAGAAGATAGTTACTGTCAAAGTCTGACATCTCTGTCCTGCAGTAACCACAAAGTTAGTACTTAACCATATCCACCAACCCCATACCAACCCAGCCTCAACCACCTCCTCTACCACCCGCCCACCAAAGACCATCACAAACTAAGAAATACTGTACTTACCACTAGTTAATGAATTGCACACATATTGAACAGCAGCAGCAGTGCACCTGGAGTTAACAGCTCCTGAATTCCTGCATGTGTTGAGAAAAGAAAAAATAATACAATTAAAATCCAACTCAAATATCTAAGCTGCAGTCACCTATCCCTCCCAGTAAAGAAAAATTCAGTACTTACCTTGTCCTTGTGCAATGTGAAAATGTGGTGCATTCCAACATCCCGTATTCACATACTGGGCTGGCATTCATGTTGTCATGATGATGTACTCCTCAGCACAGCAGATAAGTATAAAATAAGTAGAAACATGTAAGAACTCAAGACATTCCAATAGCAACCCACCATCCCCCTTCTTTTACACCCGAAAAAATAAATACAAATACTTACATGTGCAGCAGCAGCATCAATTGACCATGTGAAGGGGATCCCCATGAAGTAGACAAAGCAGTACTTCTCGTGACAACTAGTCAGAGCAGCAGGCAGCAGCTACAGGTAACAGCAGCAGTAGCACTCAAAATGTCATTCAATCCACACTGATGTAAAACCACAGAGACAACACAGCTAACCAAGGCAGCATCATTGTGAAATGATAATTCCACAGTTCTCAATCAGTTGAGAAAGCAGCAGCAGGAGGAAGTAAGTGCAACTTTAAGTCACAGGACCATTTTGCAGGAGGATTTATTTTTCTCATCATGGCAAACTGGCTTATGTTGCATGTCAGGCAGTGGCGGTACCACGGTTAGGTCTGAAAACCATACGAAATGGTGCTGAGAACAGCAGATTAGGGTCCTTTGTATATGTGAACCATGTAACTATTCAGTCTGAATTTAATGTACTATTTTATAGGGAACATTTGTGGACATGTACTGTCTGTGCTGCACTCTCAGAAAGAAGATATGGCCTAAAATCAGTTGTAAACAGTGGACCAAAGACCATCATTTAGTCCAGGTGGGGGTTTGGGTGCCATAAAACATCATGGTTGGAAACTGATTTCAGTCTGAAGTTACTGTAACATTTTTTGGGAAACATTTCTGGACTTCTGGGCCATGTTAGTCAGTGGCAGCACCACGGTTAGGCCTGAAAAGCATTTAAACGGTGCAGAATACAGCACATTTGGATTCTCATGGTAGATGTGAACCATGTAACTACATGTCTGACACCTGATTTCTGTCTGAGTGTACTGTTCAATTTCTTGGGAAACATTTCTGGACATTTACTGCCTGTGCTGCACTCGCAGAAACAAGGTGTGGCCTAAAAACAATTATAAACAGTGGCCAAAACAGCATTCTAATGCCTGGGTACTTGGGGGTACCCTAAAACATAAGGACTGATTCCACATTTCAGTCTCAATTTGATGTAACATTTTTTGGTAAACATTTCTGGACTTGTATGCCTGGTTTGGCACCAGCAGCAGTGAGTTTCAGGCAGAAATATTTGGCAAACAGGCCCTAAAATAGCTATTTAATGTCTGGGTGGTGGGGGTGCACCCTAAAACATCATGGTTGAGACCAGATTTCTGACTGAATTTAATGTACCATTTTTTCTGCAACATATCTGGATATTTATTGCCTGTGCTGCACTGGCAGAAACAAGATGTGGCCTAAAAACAATTGTAAACAGTGGACCAAAGGCCATCGTTTGCTCTGGGTGGTGGTTTAGGCACCATAAAACATCATGGCTGAGATCAGATTTCTGTCTGAATTTAATGTACCATTTTTCTGCAACATTTCTGGACATTTACTGCCTGTGCTGCACACGCAGAAAAAAGATGTGGCCTAAATACAAGTATAAACAGTGGCCAAAACAGCATTCTAATGTGTGGGCACTTGGGGGCACCCTAAAACATCAGGACCGATACTGCATTTCAGTCTCAATTTGATGTAACATTTTTTGGTAAACATTTTTGGACTTGTAGGCCCGGTTTGGCACCAGCAGCAGTGAGTTTCAGGTAGAAATATTTGGCAAACTGGCCCTAAAACAGCTATGTAATGTCTGGGTGGTGGTGGGGAGCTCCATAAAACATCATGGCTGAGACCAGATTTCTGTTAATGTAATGCACCATGTTTCCTGTTTTATTTCTGGACATGTACAGCCTGTTTGGATCCTCACACCATGGAGGCAAGAGGCTATGTTAAACTGTGGCCTAAGTGCACAATTTGGATGTGACGGTGGCAGGGCTCTAAAGAAAACATCATGAGTGGAGGGGAGGGACACCAAGTGAACATTTGTGATAACTAAGCCCAGGGCCAGGGGACTGTTGTTAAGTACAAAAAACATATCTATTTTTAACTCCGCAATAAAAGTGCTTCTTATTTAGGTTTCTATGTTGTGTATGTATTCAAACTTATGCCACAACATTACATAGGATTTGGGGAAAAAATTGTTCATACAAACAAATTACAATACTTGACATTTGTGGATAGGAGAAGGAGTAACATAAAAATAGAAGAAAGGAGTAACAAAGAGACTGACTGAGTAACATACACGATGGGGGATATGCAGGATACTGGGTGATAGGGTATTCATATCTGAGAGGGGAAGAGAGGGAGCATAGACAACAAAAGACACACTAAACACTGGACAAGAAAAAGAAACAAGAGGATCTAGAAGAAGGAAGAAGACAAAATATATATATATATTTTTGGGTGATTTTTTTTAATTTTTTGGGGGTGCAGATGAGGGAAGAGTGATAGTAATAAGGACAGGAAAAACAAAATAAAATTCTGGTGCTGTGCTCACTGCCTGCCTCACATTCAAGCACATTACGGTCCCTGGACCACGTCATTACAAGGTGCCTGCACCTTGCTATCACCATCACCATGATGAAGCTCTGCCAGGAGGTCCAAAACTTTATGTTGGTCCTCCAACAGTTTTCTTAAGTCCTCCCTGACCTCTTGGCAGAACACGTCAAAATCCTGGTGCAGAGATGTTACCTCTCACTGCACTGCTGCCAGATCTTCTTGGCTCCCAGGAGGAGGACTGGCTGGTGCTGATGCAGGCTGTCAATGCTGATATTCAGCATGAACATGGCACCACTGCAGCCTGTGTGGTGAGGTGGATGGGGGTGCTGCTGCTGGCTGCTGCTGATTTTGCTGGTGCTGCCGGCACCTTCTGGGCTGTTGTTGCTGAGCCCTGGCACCTTCCTCTTGCTGGACCCCTTCCTCTTGGGCCACACTGCCTCCTGCTGATACTAACTCACTTTGCTTTTGAAGCCACTCTGCAGTGTAGTGGTTCTACAGGTGGCCCTTTTGGCCACCTGTTCCAAAATGGCCCTCTTGCTTGCCTCTTTGCACAGATCTGCCGCACAACTTGCAGATAACAACACTCCTGTCAGTGTTGTTTGTGGTGAATAAAACACCACACGGCAGACCCTTTATGTTGGGGGGAGGGGGCAGATGCTCCTGCTGGGCAGCATTATTACACTGTGCTGGCTGCTGTCTGGGGGCCACATGCTCCTGCTGCTGGTCATGGGGGACTATAGGAGCATTCTGCTGCTGGGTTGTGGTGGTGGATGTGGAGGGGGCCACATCATCCTCACGCTGCTGCTGGGGGGGCAACTGGCTCATGCTGCTGCTGGTCCTGGGGCATTAGAGGAGAATTCTGCTGCTGGGTGAGGGATGTGGAGGGGGCAACATCATCCTCACACTGTTGCTGATGGGTGGGGAAAATGGGCTTCTGCTGCTTCAACATCTTTAATCTCCAGATTAGGGACTTTATTATAAGAAATATGAAACATAGCTCGAACAATAAATTAATTTAGCTGGAATTTTATTTGACTAAGACCCCTCAAGTGAAATTAATTTCTCAAATATATAGAGAATAATGCATATGTAGGCAGTTGATATGGAGTTTTTTCATCACACACCCAAGTTGTGTGATAATATGTAAACCTCGAGAGCGAAGCTCAAGAGGTTTTACTATTATTACACAATGAGGGTGTGTAAAAAAAACTCCATATCAACTCCCTACATATGTTTTATTTTTTATAATAACTGGTGCTAAAAAAATTTCTCAGAATTTCCACTACGACGAGACGCAAGGAAAAAATGCTCGTACTTCCTTATTAGTAGGCATGCCCCCACGCTATTCAAGGACTGACATCACATAACGTGGTAGCGTGGAGGCGTGCCTACTAGTAAGGAAGTACAAGCATTTTTGCCACAGGTCTCCATGCTGGGTTTTACGAGTGAGTTTCTGTTCACGTTTGAGAACGGTCTCATGCTGCCTCAGACAGTTTCATTGGTTGGTGCTTGAGTTTTACTTTTCAAAGCTGCAAAAAACGGGTTGATATTGGGCTTCACCAGTTATATAAAATTATCATTCTGGAGGCACCAGTGTCTTACCAGTTATTTAGTTTGATAATTCTTCTATTAGTTGCATAGTTCATCAGTTCTGAGGGTAGAATCTCAGAGAATATAGCTTCACATTTGTATTTTAGCAATATAGAATGTATTTCTCTCTATGCATTAAATATTTCTTCTACTGAGTTGTGCTTAACATCATTTATCCCAACATGTATTACCACTAGTGAGTTTTCTGGTGTTTTCTCCATTATGTCTGGAATGATTGTTAGAATTTCTCTGACTCTGGCTCCTGGGAAACTACAACTTGAAACTGTTTCTTTGCCTAGTTTGGTAGTGAAGTGATCTGTGTATCTTATTATAGAGTCTCCAAGGATTTCCTGTCTGTGTCTCACTCCTTGCTGGGTTTCCTGTCTCCATACCTTCTGCATCTTCAGCACCTAGATTTGTATTTGTACCTTCTACCACTTCTTGTGCTTTAGCATTATTGTTTGTTTCTTGTATTGATAAGTTTCCTGAGTCTATGTTGTTGAACATTTCTATTAACTCTTCTGTTTGCTGTTCTATGCTACTGACCACCTGCATTAGGGGTGAGTACCTGTTTGCTATAGGGATGCTAAATTCCAATGCCCTGCTTCCTTTTTTCTATATATTTACTTGGTCTTGTAAGTCTCTTGATGTTTCCACCTCCTGATCTTTATTTCTTTTCTATGTTGTTTCCCTGCTAGACTCTTCTTGTATACCTCCTTCTGCATCATCATTTACTATTTTGTTTGGTTTGACAAAACATTTAATACATTTTAGTTCTAGTTCAGGGTCTGTTATTTTGATTCTTATCTCTTTTATCTCTGTACATTGTTTACAAATGTACTGATTAAAATCCAGGATTTCTGCTATACTAAACACACCACATGTGCCACATATCACTCCCATTTCTCCCCCAGTTAGTGTTATATAGTTAGTATCCATGTTGTTTTTTCAGTACTTTTATTCTATAGACTATATAATAAGCTCTTCAGTATATTCCTTGTGAAGTGAAACAGCAATTTGATTTATCTATACTGATGCCCCAGTCCTATACATTTTGTTTCTCTTTTAGTTATGGACACCTGCAGGTACTGAATTTTCCTGTTCTCTGTTGGACTCTTTATACCACTGTGGTGCTTACTTATATATTTCTTGTGTATTCACTGTGAGTAGTAGCTGTCTATGTCCAGGTATTTTACCTGCAAATGCGGATTCAGTATTAGTCTTCTGTGCCTCCACTCCCACCAGTCCCACCAGACAAGCATGACATGCGCAAATGAACATGTCTCTGTGCATGTCTCCATGCTCAGCCCTGCACACGCTCGTCCTGCTAACTAAGGACTGGATTAAACAGGCGGATCCCAGAAGTCAATAGGTGGTTGCGTGACACCTCCATGTGGTCGTCTCTCTAAAAAAGGCTTCTTTTTACAACCCAACTGGCTTTCACAGTTTAAAAATATCTCCCCAATGCCTCATGCAGCTCAGGAATTAAAAAATAAGGAAAAGAATAGCAACTGTAGTTTGTGGGGTTTATCCCACGAATCTACACACAGCTCCCTTCCTGCCTCCCTAGTGTCTCCTGCACTCTTTCCCCATATACATGTCCTGGTCAAACTGACAGGTGCTTATTGTGCTTCACACTGTAGACAAATTAAAAAAGTAAAAGGCTGACTGTTGCCTGTCACACTGCTTCAGCAGTCTCACAGGTCAGCCAAATACATTTGAAGTCAATGGTGACAACGATGCGGGAGACAACAGGTAACAATTTCACCAACTGTGGAGTACATTCTAGACCAGGCAGTGGCACCACAGATGAATACAAAGCAGCAACATATCCGATAGAATAACCAGCTACAGGAGAGGGGTCCCACCTAGTCCGATGACACACAATCAAGTGGGGGGAATGGAATCAGGTTTACTTTTGTTGTTGTCAAACTTTTTATTAAACACTTTCAACAAGATAACATGCAAACACTCAATAACAGGGCATGCAGGCCCAGCTTCAGCACAATGATGTCAAATACAGGGAACACAAAGACATTGTACATAATTAAAGAACTGATATTATCAAAACAATAAGGTATAACTAAATACAGAGTGCAAAAGGAGCAAGTAAAATATCTGTAAGCACCAAATGAAACAATATGCAACTACATCCATCCCACAAGCAAAAAAAGCTATAATTCATATCTGCTAAGATGAGCAGTGCCCATAAAAACAAAAGGCATAAGAATAGACTATAAACCAGAGTGCTATGCATGGAAAAGAGAGAGGAGCAAACAGCCAGGGATACTCAGGCAGGTAAAAGGTACCAGGACAAAACAGCAGGAATGGGCACCAGACAAAATGGGGCTAAAGGTGGTAAGACCCAGTGAAAAGATCACCCAATATCTTGACAGGGCTGAGGTGACAGGAAAGGGAGGCCTGCAGGTGGGATCATAATAAGGGAGTTTAGCTACAAATTGAGGGGTTCCCATGCAGGTACTGTAGGTGCAGATGCGGGGTCCAAGTAGCTACATGCATCATTCGGTCATACAAAGCTAGTTGGGAGAACTCAGTCAAAAATTCAGTAGTCGAGGGAATTTGAGTAGTATGCCACTTCTGCAATAAAAGATGCTTAATCATGAGGCTGGCATGGAGCAGAAGGTTAATGTGTGATCTAGGCAGATCGGGAGGTTTGCTGGGAAGGCCTGTGAGAAAGAAAGCAGGAGACAAGGGAAGTGGCAATGAAATAATATGGGCTAACAATTTAAGAATGTTGGGCCAGTAGTTTGTGAGGGCAGGACAGGACCACAAAAGATGAAACAGGTCTCCAACGGGGGAATGGCACCACCAACATTGGTTTGAGGGAAGCAGATGAGCAGCATGCAACATGACAGAGATGTGGTACCAACAGTGGAGAATTTTGTTTTGAATAAGTCTGCTTCTGGGGTCTTTAAGTGGATTGTGGGCAGACTTCCAACAAGTGTGCCAATCATCATCTGTGATGGTATGGCCCAGGACTTTGGATCAACAAATACAAGTGTGGGTGGCTGGGTCAGGGAGACGATCCCTGGTTTGGGAGTATGTTAATCCAGCTGTGTCAGACTTTGTAGAAAGCTATTACAAAGCTGGATGTCTTGGAGATGTGATGGGACATGAACTGAGCTGAGCAAGTGTTGGTGCCAAAGTGCTACGAAGTTGTAAAAACCTCCAGAAGCTGGAGTTGGGAAGTTGGTATTGATGTTGAAGACCTTGAAAAGAGTCTAAAGAAGTCATCTGAGGGATGAGGAAATAGGATGGAGATACCCCGCTGTTGCCAGTCAGGTCAACAAATGGTGGCTCCATCAATTTGAACTTCAGGGCTGTCCCAGAGGGGGGTAAAAGCAGGATGGGCCAGGGTAGTTCTCAACCATTTACTCACACAATGCCAAGTTCATAGTAATGTAGTGATGGTGGGAGGGGGCAACTTAGGATGCTTGCAGCCAGGATAGAAGGACAGTGCAGGAGTAGTGGCCCGAAGCAGACTGGACTCAATAGAGATCAATAGAAGAGAGGGGGAGGCATTCTGAAACCACTGAAGAGTTTGGGCTAACCTAAAGGCCCAGTTGTAGCCCTGAAACCAGGGTAAATTCCATCCACTGAGACACCAGTATGTATGCAACTTAGTTTGGCTATAGTGGGATCTACCTCCACCCCAAAGAAACCAACCTGGTCAGATATCAATGCAGTGAAACCACTTTTGAGGAATCGGAAGCAGTAAATGGGACAAAAAATGGTAAATCTGGGGGACCAAATCTTTAATAGGTAACTCGTTAAAGAGGACTGCCTCTGTTACTCCAGTTAACCTGTCCCTAGGTCCCTTCACTTTCCATGTTTTGTTTTAGCACTTTTGTTTCCTTACAAAGAGACCCTACATTTATTAGCTTTGACCGAGTTAACACTTCTCACCCCTTTTGCCTGTTGTTCTGTCTTCATTTTCTGTTTTTGTCTGATTTTTATCATAGTTGTTTATGTTATTTGATAGTCCAGTTGATATGTTGAACCCGTTGTTTACTTTTAATAGTTGGAGTATGTATTACCGTACTACTTTTGAATTGATGTTTATGTATTACTGTACTACTTTTGTATTGATGTTTATGTATTACTGTACTACTTTTGTATTGATGTTTATGTATTACCGTACTACTTTTGTATTGATGTTTATGTATTACTGTACTACTTTTGAGTTGATGTTCTGCATTGCCTGTGTCAGGATCTCCTTGCAAATGAGCATGCTCAATGGAGCTTTACTGAGGAAATAAACTTGAACTTGATCTTAATGTCCTCAATCTTGCCAACCATAGATTACTGAAGTGATTGCCAATGATCAAGTTCATGTTAAATTTTAGAAAATAAGGCAAAAAAATAAAGATAGCAGATTTTATGTAACTGGGGGAATTTTGATACCTAACTAAGTGGTACAATTCAGAGGCCAACTAAGCTATAGAGCGGTGAATGGTGGTACTGTACACATAGAGTTTAATAAAAGAACTTCAGTTTTAGACTGGTTCATTTTAAGCCCGGAGAGTAACAAAAAGAATGAAAGGAGATTGATTAGGTGGGAAGCATAAAAATGAGCATCACCTAGCAAGACTAAAAGATTTTTGGCATAAAAAAGAGTTTTTATAAGCCTGATCAGCAACAGAAAAGCCAGAGATATGAGGGTGGAGATGGACAGCTGCTATTAGGGGTTCAATAGTGAGGACAAAAAGTAAAAGCGAGAGAGGACAGCCTTCATGAGTACTCCAGGCTAAATGGAAGGGTGGAATTGGTTAGGACCTGCACAGCCGGGGAGGAATACATAGCCCAAACAACAGAAATAAAAGTATCCCCAAACCCCATGTGGAACAATATGGCATATAAATAAAACCATTCAACCGAATCAAAAGCTTTTCCAAAATCAATAACCATAGCCATTGACAAGGAGGGTACTAAGCAGACTCAATGGATTAAATTGAGGAGAATATACATATGATGAGAACTGAGCTAGACGAAGATAAACCCAGCTTGGGAATGGTGTTTCAGGGTGGGTAGGAGGGGTTATAGATGGGCAGCTAATATCCTAGCATAAATGTTACCATCAGCTGTAAAGAGAGAGATAGGGTAAGAGTTAAAAGGGTTAGAATGATTGTTACCAGGCTTAGTGATTACTGATATAGTCCCTACAGTCACAGAGGGTGGAAACACCATAGAAGCGATTTCTGTGAAAAGTCGGTGAAGAACGGGGCAAAGCTGAGGGGAAAGAAGCTGGTAGAAATCAGGGGGAAAACCATCTCCCTCCAGAGCCATCCCAGGTTTAAGAGCCTTAATCGCCATCTCTATTTCTTGGAGGTAAAAGGGGAGGTCCAGTAATGCTGCCAGCACCAGATCAAGTTTGGGTAACTGCAAACTGTGGAGAAAGGTGAAAAGTTGTACCTTATCAGGGAGGAGGCTGAGGAGTAAAGCTGCTGAAAAAAGGAGATCATAACATTGTTGATGTCCTGGGCAGTGGTGAAGAGACGACCTGCCAGATCATGTATGGAAAATATGAATCTTTCTGCCTGCTGTTTCTTTAGCTGAGAGGTCAACAGCTTACTGCTCTTCTGGCTGCTCTCCCAACATTTAAGCTTTAAAGAAGTGAGGGCAAGTTCAGCCTTCCGCATGGTAAGTGAATTGATTTCTTGTTGAAGTACCATGACCTCAGTCCATAAAGGAGAAGATTTAAGAGGAGGGGGATTAATTTTGAGACCAGCCTCTTTGACCACAAGTTGAGACTCCAAGGCAGCCAGTTGACACTCACGCTGATGGCATCCATGAACTGTGTACCCAGTTATGCATCCCCGGAGGGTAGCCTTAAAAGCCTCCCAGGGGATGGCAATAAAGGTGACATCAGTATTGTTGTCTTCAAAATATTCAGCAACTGTACTCCTAAGCCAGGTTTGAAATTGCGAGTCCTGGAGATTGAGCAGGACAAGTCTCCAGGAAGAGGAACACTAGGGGGTTAGGCCCATAAGTAGGTCAAGTCAGATAGAGGCATGGTCAGAGATAATTATGGGGATAATATCTATTGCAGAAACCAAAGAAGTAAGACCTGTAGAAGTGAGCCAGAAATCCAAGAGGCTGAATGTGCCATGAATAATGAGTTGGTGCATATAGTCCCTGGTCCTCGGGTTATACTGCTGCCACACATCAGTAAGAGCCTGATCCTACATTCATTGTAGAACTGCTTGCATGGCATGAGCCTATGATCCAATGTAGGATCCAAAGTCAGACTAAAGTTGCCACCTTTAAGTATTGGTGTTGAAGGATCAGCAAAGATGGACAGTTCAGTGGCAAGGGTGTGGAAAAATGGGGAGCCATGATTTGAGGTATAACGGTTCAATATGACTAAAGAACTTTGGTGGGTGGTGAAGTGATCCAAGACCCATCGTCCATCCAAATCAGTCTGGGCCTTATTCAGGGTCCAGTGCAGATCTTTGTGGATGAGGATGGAGACGCCCCATTTTTTCGAGCGGGCTGACCTATGAACTTCCATTCACCCCAACCCCCTTTGAAGCTTCTGGGCTTCTGCATCAGCAAGTTTTGTTTCTTGCAAAAGAACCACCTGTGACCTAAGTTTGCGCAGGTGGATCAGCACCTGCTTGCACTCAGTGGGGGAGCTGAGTCCCATAATGTTCCAGCTATGACAGCAGACATCAGCCATAGTCTGTATAGTGGGGTAGATCTAACTGAAAAGGGCAGATCTGCATTACAGTAACCAGGTACTGAGAGTATCACAAACTAGGAAGAAGTATACAATAAAATTGTGCTAGTGTTCCACTGAGGGTAAGGGGTCTAGTACCACCTGGAAGGGTTAAAAAAAAGCATAAAAGGTAAGGAATGCATAGCGCTCAAATAGATAATAGACACAACTGCATAACCACAGCAGCAAGATAAACAATAGGAACATCATGAACTAAACTAACTCACCAAATGGCAGAAAAGGCCTAAGACATGGGGCAGGGGATAGGAACCAGGCAGACAGCAAGCCCAAGGTTCTCCTCAGACCCACAGGGGGAAATGAGCCAGGTCAAAATATATGACTGGTTGCTAATGTGGGGCACACTTAAAGTCAAAAAGGAAAACTGCTGATCTACTAAAGGGAAGAAGAGGGGAGACATAAACTCCATACCCCCTCTTCCCAACCAGCACACCACTAGGCATGAAAGATCTTCATCCAGGAAAGGAGGGAGAGAAAAGTGTTGGGGGGGGGGCGCTACAGGAGAAGGAGTCAGCAGTGGAGCAGAGCCTCCATGCAACAGGATAAAAACTATAAGAGGCCCAGGGAAAAGGAAAGATAGACTGCTGCCGTAGCACAAAGGAAAAGAAGAAAACCTAGACAGAAACGGGGGAGGGGAAGACAATAGAAGAGGGAGTAAATACAGAGAGGAGACTAGAGGAAGGAGGAACAGGCTGGTAGACTGCAAAACAGGAAGGACAGCATAGCAAAACAGAGAAAGAGGCTAATACTGAGTGTAACCCACCACCACCGGCCCCCTCTTGTTCAACTAGCAGGGCTGCTCCTCTCACACATGGCACCAATGAGAGGGATGGGGGTTGTCACTATAAGCAGTTCTGTTTACCAATACTTCTACTTCGGAGCCTGCCCATCCTCAGACAGGCAAACCAAGTGTGGCAACTATCTGGCTCACACCTGGGGGGACCATTTACCATGGCCATCTACCTGGGTCCCTGGGAGAAAACATTTGCTCACAGTCATGCTAGGTTTGTACTTCTGGTCAGGGGCACCCAAGTAAATCCAGACACAGGGAAAGTAATAACAGTACTGTACAAACCAGGTTGGGATTCTAGAGTGTGGCTTTTATTCACATACAAAGAGAATAATCACAAAGTGAATATGTAGTAGTAGTAGTAAAATTTATTTCTGATATCAGAAACAGGATAACCCAGTTTAGCAACAGCTAATTTACAATGGGTCCTACTGTACAAAAATATCAGTTTCATTCTTAAAAATACTATATATACATACAACTGAGTTCATACATAAACAAAAACAACAATTTACAATATGTGCAGATCTTTCAAGCACAACGTTTTGGAGACAGTGCCACCCTTACAAGCCAAGATCTTAATACATTCCAAGATGTTTTGTTAGTACATGATCTCAAATGCCCTAGCAATGAATTCCACAATTTTGGGCCCTCATATACATAGCAGTGTTGGCCCCTCGTTGTTCTCATAAATGGTACCCTAAATTTTATTTCCCCTGCAGATCGCAATCCCTCCTTAACATTCCACTCCTCCAAAAACTCTATTAGATATCCTGGTGCTTTTTTAAAATAGCAGCGATGTGTCAAACACTGCGCATGCATATTTTGCCGGTTTATCAAGGATATCCAATTTAAGGCCTCATAAACAGTGCAATGATATATAATCCAGGGTGCATCCAAGACAAAGCGCGCATATCTATTGTAAATAACAGCAAGCCTTCCCAAGATGCCTCTAGGAGCCCCATTATACACAACATCACCATAATCAATATGAGGAATTATCATTGAATTTACAATCTTTAACCTGGCATCAAATGAAAGGCAATCTCTATGCTTGTAAGATGGATCCCCACAGGGCCACTCCCACTGGTAATACAGATTACTGAGGTACAGAGAACACACGCAGTGAACCCTCAGGTTCTGAAATAGAAAACAGTGAACAATCTCTGGTTCTGAATGGAAACTAGCATACATGGCCAGATCTGGTACACTTCCCTTGACTAGGCACCCTCGGCAAGTATTAGGAGACTTTCCCATGTTTCTTGAGGAATTCCTGGTGGCACCCTCGACCACTAATGAGCACATACAGGCTCACAGAAAATCCAAACCCATGTCTGGGTAAACTATTTTCTTCAGGCACTGGCCAAATGCACTGAGAGAAAATAAAGGTGCCCAAACTGAACCCGGAGAGGTAAACATGATTACTCCAGATGGGGGAGTCTCCCACCTTTTGCTTCTAAATTTATATTCAGCCATTCTTCTAGTTAATAACACCCTTCTCAGAAAACTTGTAGACGCTATCTTGAAATGTCTTCCACATTTAACATACTACTTCACACACCTCTGAGGTGTCATGAAGTTAAAAGTTCTGTAATCGGCAATGTCTCTTCACTAGACCCCCACTTTAGCAGACACTTTTAAATCAGACACGAACTAAAAGTTCTGTACTTGGCAAGCCTCTCTTTGGGCCCCATAGTAGGCAGACACTTTTAAACAGCAACAGTCTTGATGACAGAGTCCCTTCATCAGAGGAAAACTCACCACAGGAACGCAGGTGCTCCAGGGCTTTTTCCACACAAAAGTCTTGGATACTTACACAGCAGATGAATCTCAGGCAGTTTCAATACAGTCCAGGCTGAACCAGGAGATTGCCCCTAAATCCTGGAATTCCCCCTCATCCCTCTGGGATGGGACACTGGAAAACCCTCTTGGAACAGTCTCTACCACTTCACTCTCTGTTCTTCTATGTTCTTCTTCTAGAGTGAGAACAAACTACCCAAACTATGGAGGTAGCTCTCTGTCAGAGCTAAAACTGAGGAGCTGCTCAGGCAGCAGCCTCTTCCTCAATCTCCACTCTGCAGACTCTCTCTTTAACTCAACATTCTATAGCTAACTCCCCAGCTAACATTCCAGTGTTGCTTATGCTGCTGCGACAATTCTAAAGTGACATCATCACTCCAGCTCAGCTGAGACTGAAAACAGAGTGGGACACTGTGAAATCCATTTAACTTGCATTTCACAAGCTACCTCTCCCTGCCTGTCACTGATTCTAAATGGGATTCTAGTAACCCCTGGGAACAAGGGGGTTACATGAGTATATGGGAAGTAGGGTGTCGAAAAAGAGAGCCACAGCCAAAGGAAAAGGCACAGCCTAGCAGTTAGCTGACAGTGAGAGGCAAGAAAAAAGATAGCTGGGTACCAAGGCCAGGTGGAAAGCAGACAAAGCACACCAAGTATGCACTTAACAAGAGGGAGAGTTAAAGCTCAAGGCACCAGTGGAAGACTCCACTGACAGAGTGGTAGGAAATTGCCTGCCAGAATGGCAGAGGGGTACCAGCACATGGGAAACAGAAAGACCCAGCCATCCCTGGCAGAAGGGGCACAATGGCCACATCCCAAGAAAACACCATGGGAAGAGGAGTGAGAAAAAGGGAGAAGAAAAGAATTGCCAGAAAAGAAAAAAAAGAGCATTTGCCAGAGAGAAGGAAAAAGGGTCTGACAAGGGAAGATTCAGCAAAAGGCAGGTGGCAGCAGGCTATGCACCGTGCCTCACCTTCAGAAGTAAGGGGGGAGCATTAGGTACACAGAGGTTGAGCAACAAACCGGCAGAGGTAAAATTTAGCCCCCCTTTCACAACATACAGCCCAACCAAGGAACCAAGAATACAAAAAAATAACAGCTGCACATGAAAAACACAACTCATCGATAAGAAAGTTACATTGACAACTCATACTGTACAGTAACAGGAAAGGGGAGAAAAGTATAATATTTAACAGGCAGAGGAACACCAGTACCAAGGGAATCTGAGGGTTCGACCCACAAATGTTGACAGGTAGGACATAAGCAAATGCAGGGAAGTATACCAGCACCACAAGAGGGTCTAACTATACCCAATCACTAGCTTACTCAACAAAAGGGGTGGCCAGATCTCGGTGTTCATGGTCAGGCACCAGGGAGAAGCCCAGCTGGAAGAAAGGCAAAAAGAAAAAGAGAGAGAGCATAGTGGGGAAGCCAACAGCCATGGAGGGACTGTGCAGAATAACAGGTCAAAAAGGTGTCAATTGGGCCATGGAGAGCCGTCATGTAAAAAAAAAAAGAATGTGTCCCCAGCCACCTAACAACAAGCAGGCAAACTCTTCAGGTCAAAAACCTAAATCCAGACATAACACTGTAAGTGACCCACACCCATCTACATCTCCCAAAACAGGAGAGCAGTCAACTGGTAAATAGCCCCACAGCAAGAGTGACCAGAGATCTTCCAATAAAAACAGCAAGAGGGCTCCCACCCAGTCTACAAAATATGACAGGTCTGAGTGAGGTTACAATGAGGTGGTAAACAATTGTAACTGCCTGACAATGTAGCAGCAGTGTAACAGTCAAAGGAAACTGGGGGCTCAACAAGCTAAAGGCTTACCAGTAGCAAAAGTAAAGGTAAGCTTCAAGTTGCAGGCTGATGAGAACTATACAATGAAGGCAAGCCTCCCACTGCTTCTCTGTTGGTTTGGGAGGGATGCTGGTCATCAGAGGAGACAACGGGAGAGCAGGGCTGGATGCAGAGCCAATGACAAGCGAGATGCATACTACGTTAGGACCAGGAGGGTTTGGCATCACGGGCACCTGAGTTTCAACCGTAGAAGTGACAGGTTCAACTGAAGACTTCATCGGTGATATGTGAAGCAAGGAGCTATATTGGTTATGCTGCAACAGCAGGGATGTCTCCCTGTCCGTGTCCTCAGACTGCCCACTAGGACTGTGGCTTCTGTATCTGTTGGAGTGGTGAGTGGAAGTGCTCCGGGTGCTATCCTTGTTTCTGTTTTTGTCATTTCTGCTTTGATGACAACATCGATATGTCCTTTAGCGTAGTTTGCAGGGTCTTGACCAGAGGATGATCCAGAGCAAGGGCTGAATGAGGATCAAGTGTAGCAAAGGCAGTGCCGTCCTCTTCCTAATGTCTGGTCAGAGGGTTGTTGGGGAGTAGAGCCCTGGGCTAGTGAGTCTGGATGGTACTCCTTAGCTGCTTCTGGGATATGGAAAGTCATCAGGACCCCACTGTGTAAAATGCGCAGCACCACCAGGTAGCAAAGGGAGAAGGAAACCCCTGCTATGTGTAGGGCCTGCTAAACTTCTGTAAAGATACATCAACAGACTGCTAGATCTCTAGAGTAGTCCTGGAATATCAACACGTGGTGACTCTGCAAGTCCAAGGCACTTAACTCTCGGGCTCTTCGCAGTATGCATTCTGTGTCCAGGTACCAGCCAAGTTTCACAATTATAGGTCTTGGCTTATCTCCTGGCTTAGGTGGTGGGACCAATGTGCGATAAGCCTGCTCAGTTTTAAATTTGGTATCCCCAGGAAGCTTGAGACTAGATGGGAGGGCATGCTTGATGAAGGCTATTGTGTCCCGTAGTTCATCTTTTTCAGAAAAGCCCAGAAATCTAAGGTTATTTTGGCGACCTTGATTCTTGTGGTCATCCAACTTTGCCTGCAGAGACTGTATAGTGCATTTGGAGTATCATACATAATTTGTAGCAGGTGGTCAAGGTCCGGGCTAACTGTTGCTCTGTCACTGTTGCCGAGAATTAAGATGTTCAATCTGTTCCGCTTGTCTAGAGGAGCTTTGCTTAATTTCTTGAATCTCTGAGAGGAGCTGGGCAAACGTGCTCTCTATTTTTTCCAGTGGGTTACTAGGAGCCACTGCCATGATGAATGTCCACCTATGGATGTACTAAGTAAAAGGAGCTGAAAACCAGACAGTCTATATAAGGCAACAAGTATCAGCTGTGCAGACAAGCAATCAGTCACAAACAAATGCTGGTAACAAGACAAAATGTCCCCACCAAAAAATGAACCAAATACAGTAGAAGCCGAGAGGGTAACGGATGGTGATCGATCGTAGTTTGGAGGAGAGCAAAATAGATCTCAGGCAGCCATCTTGTTCATGTGCTTGCCACCACCACCCCCCCCCACCACCACCCGATCAGGTTTACTTAAAGCAGAAGTATTTGTTACTTAGAAAATATATTGTTTTGTTTTTTTGTTTAGCAAAAATGTACTTATGACATTCTTAAATTCACAATCAGTATTTTTCATGTCCTCAGATATTTAAAAAACAGCTTTTAAAAATATTTTTATAATTAATGACTCAAGTCATTAAAGTTGGAAGTTACTTGCAATTTTTACAAGTCTCTTCCTTTGAAGTTTCCTGTTGCAGGCGCATACTGGATTTATACTAGGAAGTCACTAAAAGGAGCTACCTGCCACTTTACACTATGTGTTCTCTGGAGCAGGCAAGTCACTCCAAAGGGCTGCATGCCAGCTCACACCATCAGTACCTTGGGGCAGGCAAGTAAGTCCAAGGGGGCTACCTGTCAGCAAACACTGTTAGTAAAAGCAGAGAACACAGTACACACTCTCCACCCAAATGGCAAATCATCCAGACAACACAACCTGTCCTATGTCCCAAACAACCACTCACCCACACCATCCCAAAGGAGAGTGGGGGTCTCCAAGTTCAGAGCTGTGATTTGAATTACCAGCCCAGCCACCAAACTTCATGGCAGACCACCCATCAGCTGGGTCCCTAGGAGATGTATGGCTGTCTCCATTAGCTGGTTCTCAGCCAGTCAGGCAGTGCACCTTATTTAAAAGAAGCCAGTTCAGGAAGTTACATTTTAGTATATGGACCCATCTGATGAGTGGTCCACCTCAACATCCAGTGGCTAGGCCAATCACTCACATCAGAGCCCCAAACTGAACATTAAGAGACCACCACTCCCCCTAGGAAAAAACAAATGGACAGACACCATAGGCCAAAAGAAAACTGCAACATTCAAATGATTTGCTATGAGGGGGGCCCTGGGTTCTCTGCTTTAACTGATTTGTGCCATAAGCACTTGCACCCCTAATGAGAAAAGCAATTAAAAGTTTGTGAATGAGCAAGGGTTGAACTGTTAATTCTAGGTTTGTCACACCATTGGTACCCTGAGGCAGGCAAGTTATTACCTGCCCCAGAATCTAGATAAGGGAGGGGACAACATTTTCTTTCCATAAATGACTAGCGTTAACCATGTATGTCCCATCATACAGCACAAGTCCCACACACACCCCAGTCCATGACTTGCCACATCCATAAAACAGCATTCCCTTATGATTCAGACTGAACTGTGGGAACTCTTACCACTACATTTTTAGTCTTCCATTAACTGGGGAAGGGAATAGTACTTTAATAATATAATACCCCAGAAATAAAAGATGGGTTTGTAAGCCAGTAGAATAGGATTTTACACTGCCAGCAAGTGGGTGCAAAAAATAGGTTACTCACCTGTAACCGTAGTTCTTGGAATGGCATATGGTTCACATCCACACTCTGGCAGTTCCACCTGAATGGTCCAACTGGCCAGACGTCCCCAAGCCAAGCTCCCCCAACCTCTTGGAGGCACATTCCCTGACTCTGCTCTGCATTGTTAGAATCAGTGAACCAAAGAATAGATAAAACTAACTTGCATCTTATGAAAGCCAGACAGGAAAGGGTAAAGTAAAGACTAGGAGATGAGAAAGGAAGAGAGCTGGGAGAGGACAAGTTTTCCCTGCACTTTTGCAAGAGTATGAAGGAGTGAGATGGGGACATGGGGTGCTTGTAGTTTCTTGGGGAGGAGGAACCCCCCACTTTGTCAAGGGGGAGCACTTTTACCTGCTTCCCAACAGCAGGAACCTTGAAAAGATGAAAGAAAAGGTTTGGTAGGGAGGAAATGGGGAAGGCAATGGCGGGGGTCAAAAAGTGAAGGATTTTAAGGTGCAGACCTTCTGGACTGTGATGACCCATGGATGAATAGAGGGAAAACAGAGTGGAAAAGTTAGCAGCTAGAGTGACATGAGAAGAAGAAAGTGGGGGAGTCTGAGGAGGGGCAAAAAGGGCAGATAGAGGAGGGGCTGGGGTCAGTGAGAGGAGCAGCTGACAAAAATGGACCACAGGAGGTAAGATAGAGGGAAGGAGATGGGAAGGAGTGCAAGTGGTGAAATACTGATTAAAGTTAGAAGGGGTAAGACTAAGAGATTGGTAAGCCCGCAGTCTTAAGGACAGGGATGGCTGACTGAGTGGAGGGCTCAAACAGAATGAACTACCTTCCAGAAGTTTGGTGGAGACTTTTTCATGCCCTTGTTATGGAGGACTTGGCGTTGGCTGCAGGATCCTCCTCATTTATCGCCCTCCTGGGCCGATGGGGGGTTCCTGCAGGAATTCATTAGTTAGTGTCAAGCGTTGATTGGATTCCCCAAGATGTATTTTTCTTGGGGACTTAATGTTGGGCGAGGATAAAAGTCAAAGGTGTGCGATGAGTTACTGCAGAGTATGTCCCTTTTGGGGCTAGGTGCAGTCGTAGAAGGTCTACTCATCGGGATGGCCACACACTGGACCTGGTGTTCTTTACTTGACCCCGAGATCACTGATCTCGAGTATTGACCAAGTAGCTTGGTCCGATCACTGCACGGTGAAGTTCACATTTAGTGCTCCCTGTCATAATTTCTTCCCCTCTGAGATATTTCGCTGTCACTGCTGAAAGATCTTACCCTGAGGGTTATATGGCGGCAGTTGATTTATCAAGGGTTGGTGATGCATGCGTCGGGCCGTTGACGCCGGGGTAGCTGCCTATAATGAGGTGCTATCTGAAGCCATTGACTCCCTCGCACCTGTCGGTATCGACCCAGAATTCATACCTGAGATCACCTTGGTATGATGGTGATCTCAGGAAATGAAGAAACTGGGTCAGAGATTTGAGCGTCACTTGAGGAAATCCTGGCCTGGGGCTGACAACTGTCCTGTGTGCGCATTATTGCGCATATCAGAGGCAATCAACCAAAAGAAGACATTATTTTTGTCTCGGGAGATTGCTGCTGGAGAAGCCGACTAGCCTCACTCTTCCGGACTGTTGACAGACTTCTTCATCCTTCCTGTCTTCAGCCCGGAGAGTTTCCTCAATGAAGATTGTGAGGAATTTGCTCGGTTTTTCTCGGACAGGGTGTCTGCAATCCGGCGGAGGTCTCCTCAGCCAGTAATACCATTGCTGTCAGTGGTCGTCAGTCGTGTTCAAAGAGCACTCACTCTGAGTGGGGGGAGTTTAAGCCAGTGGAAGTTCGTGAGGTCATTGAGATAGCGGCCAACTTGAGGTATACCTTCTGTGAACTGGACCCTGTGCCAACGCGCTTCTTGATGAGGTGCATTGACACTGTTGGCCCGGTGTTTGCCCTGATTGTCCGGTGTTCCTTGAGTCAGGGTGTCTTTCCGGATGCCTTGAAGGAGGCTCTGGTGAGACCCCTTTTAAAGAAAGCTTCTCTGGACCCGGAGATTAGGCATCCACCGTCCTGTCTCCAATCTTCCATTTCTGGGAAAGGTTGTTGAGAAGGTGGTATCACTTCAGTTGGGAGAGCATCTCATGACCCACGAGTTGTACGATCCCTTCCAGTCAGCTTTTCGGGCCAGGCATAGCACTGAAACTGCATTAGTTCGGTGCAAATGATCTCCTTAGGGCTAGAGATCAGGGGAAAAGACAATTCTTGTCCTCCTTGATCTCTCCTCAGCATTTGATACTGTGGACCATTGTGTGTTGCTTCTCCGCCTGAGGGAGTTGTGTGGACTCACCAGTATTGTCATCAAATGGTTTGAGTCATTTCTTACCAACAGGAGGCAGCGGGTTGTGATGAGTAATTTCTCATCCATGACCTGCTTCCTTTCATGTGGAGTCCCTCAGGGTTCGGTATTGGCCCCAATGTTGTTCTTGCAGGTACATGCTGCCCCTGGGGAGATCATTAGGAGGTATGGTCTGAGTTTTCATTGCTATGCTGATGATACTAGCTATACTTATCCTTGCACCAGGAACATCAAATGCAGTGGATGTGATGAATATCTGTCTGGCTGAGATAAATGACTGGATGTCTTCCAGCTGGCTGCGACTTAACCCTAATAAGACTGAGGTACTGGTAGTGGAGTCGAACAGAGGCTCGTGATGGGATGGCCTCTGATTCCAGGACTGGCATTGTGCTAGGAGCTGTGTCATTGATGGCATCCCCAAGGGTGAATCTTGGTGTGATCTTTGACAGGAACTTGTCCATGGAGGCCCAAATATCTCCTCGTGGTACGCTCCTGTTTCTTTCATCTTAGGAATATCGCCAGGATTAGACCGCTTGTTCCGCTCTGGACCTCCCTACTTTGGTACATGCCTTGGTCACTTGAGACTTGACTACTGTAATGCGCCTATTTCGGGTCTCTGGAACTTCTTCTTCGCAGACTGTAGCTGTGCAAGTCGCTGCTGCCAGGTTTTTGACTGACAAAGTAAGTCTCTGTCATATAACTCCGGTGTTGCGCGATTTGCACTGGCTGCCTGTCAGGTGGAGAGTTTTGTTCAAGGTGGGGTTTCTCACCTATAAGACCCTACATGGACAGGGCCCTGGTTACCTTTCTGATCTCCTGGTACCGTCCACCTCTGTCTGGGATCTTTGCTCCTCTGGTGGTGGCCTCCTCACAGTTCCGAGAGCTAGGCTGAAATCAGCAGGGGATCGTTCCTTTGGAGTTGCTGCTCCAGCTCTCTGGAACTCATTGCCATTTGAAGTGAGAGAGGCCCCCACTGTAGAGGCTTTTAAGAGTAGTCTAAGGACCTTTTTATTTGTGCAGGCTTTTGGGGTCTAAGTTATATGTATGATATTTTAACTTGAATGTATACAGTATGATAAACTGTAAAGGTTTTGTACGGCGCCCAGAGCCTTCGGGATTGGGCGTCTTTTTAAATAAAGTTGACTTTGACTTTGACTTTGTTATCCTCTTGAGTGACAGAACATGTTTCCTCACATTCTTTTTGAAAATTTTTCCTTTAAAAAGTTTGTATTTTCATCTGGACCCCAGTGCTAGAGAATGCACCACAAGTTGTGTCCTACTTGTAGACAACTTCTGATGCAAACTGCTAACCACATTTCAAGTTATGTACCTGGTGAAAGATTATAGTGGACAGGTAACCAGTTGCCATTTACCACAGGCCACCAAGAAAGTACTGTTCATTTCAGAAATCTGCTAAGATGATGAGCAATATTTTCAGCTGGCCATTTTCCCATACTGTGTAGCTAGAGCAGTTTGTCACCTGCTGTTGGTGTCCCATGACATATCAATTATAACTATACAATGGTTATAAAGGGACACTGTCAATCCTTTTTGCATCATACTATTTTTAGTTAAAACCCACATTATATCGTCCGGTCCGGTGGTGCAGAGGGTTGAGGCACTGGACACCACACTTCTCGCCACACTGATGACCCAGGCTCAGAAGTGAGCCCTGGTTGCTGGGGGTTGGCAGGGGATAGAGAGGATCTAGAGTCCAATGGACTGCTATCATCTACTGAGAAGGGAGGGAAGGTTGTCTCACTCCTTGGCTGCCTCCTGGTGGAGGGTAGGGGATAGCACTGGAGTTAGGGAGGCAAAGAGCATAGCTACATGGTGTGCACATGCCTCCAAGCGCACAAGTTCATGGCCATGAAGTGGGAGGGATGGGAAAATGGAAAAAGAGTGGTGACCATAGGCTATGTGAAGCCCTGCCTACTGATTGTTGCCCCGCTCTGCTCCTGGATTGCCAGAAGCCCCAATCTGGAAGATACATCTTGGGTGTGGGGGAGGATGGCCCTCCCCTTCCTGGCCCTGTCACAGGGAGAAATCCATGGGGGATATGGAGTCTGGTGGCACTGGGGGTGAGCGGTGTACAGATATAGGCAGCAGAGCAGGGGTGATATTACCTGCCTGTGGTCACCCGGAGGGGAAAAAATATCTATGAAAAGAAAGAAAAAAAAACTCTTACACGATTTCCAATCTTCTCTAAAATTCATTGACATTGTTAATTGTTGTATCTGCTTTCTTTCTTAGTAGAACTGAAATAAATAGTAATAGTGTAGTTTTTCCCAACATAGTTTTATTTCAAATCCTTGATCTAAAGGTACTGCATATGTCCTGTACATTAGGACCATACCCACGCAGTGCAGCCACTCATGATGCAATATTCTCCTCTCCTTCTACTGAATCATAAGTGGCTAGATTGTGGTGGTATATTCCCAAGTCCAGGAAGGATGCAGTAGGAGCTGATCAAGAAATGTAAACAAACACATCTGTGTGGTAACACTAACATTGGGCGCTATGCACTATTGTGCGGAGGGTACACGCCAGAGATGTGTAGCCCTACCGCGTAGCTACATGACCACAAACAGATGCGCCCATACCGGCATTCACTAATGCCAGCCACCTGTCCACAGCCCCACCCTCCTGGCACACAAGAGCAGGGAGGACTGTTCTGTGGATCGGGTGCACATCCAGTGGGATGCCTGGACCCAGACTGCTAGTTGATCTCTTGTGCCCGCAGGGGCGCGGATGGTGGCAGACAGTGCACTGTGCAACAGTGGCACAGGGGTGGCAGGTGCCCAGTTGGCAACCCCCAGCCCTCCATGTGGTCCCCATGGGCTGGAGAGGCATGTTGAGGGGGTCTGCTGTGCCCCGTTTGTCTCGCCACAGCCCAGCAGTGGCATCCTGGAGTGGCGTGTATACCTTATGGCAGGGTGTTATCCAGCATAAGATGTGCCCCCCCGCACCCAGCACTCCTTATCATTGTTAATGGTGTGGAGTGAAGGCATGCTCCCTGCCCACCCCCAGTGCATTGCTATCTGCACATCCATCCTTCAACCAATTTCCTGCCCATCTAATAACATCCCTAGCCATGCCCAGGTCCTCCAGCTTCTTCAGCAATCTTCTGTGTGGCACTGAGTTGAAAGCTTTGCTAAAATTGAAGTAGAGTAAATCCAGAGCTTGGCCCTTATCTACTACCTTTGTCGCCCAGTCACAGAAAACTATCAGATTGCTCTGGCAAGCCTTCCCTGCCACAGACCCATGCTGTTTACTATGCTGTAGGCTGTTGCTCTCTAGGTAGTCCACAAGGTCCTCTTTGATCAGTGACTCCATCAGTTTATTCACTACAGAGGTAAAGCTGTCAGGTCTGTAATTCCCCAGATGCCTCTTGTTTGCTGCCCTCTAGTTGTTTGGAACTACCCCTGTCTGAACTGAGTTGCTGAATAGCTGTAGCAGGGTTCAGCGAGTTCTGCAGTCAGTTCCTTGACCACCCTTGGGTGCATCCCATCCAGCCCTGGGGCTTTACCTACCTTGAGGGCTTCAAGCCCTCTCTGGACCCTTTCTTTGGTAAATACTGTACTGGCTGTCTCATTTCAAGAATGCTCCTGACCACTGCCCTGTTGCCACTTTCAGGCAGGGGCACACTGTCTTCCCTTGAGAAGACAGCAGAAATAATCATTAAGGACAGTTGCTTTTGGTTTCTCTTCCTCTAGTACCCTCCTCCCTCTTGTAGCCTAAAAACACCCCATGCTTCTTTTTTCCTTACTATATCTGAAAAATTGCTTTTCACCACCCTTGACCACCTGTGCAATACATAGCTCCATGTCTGCCTTTGCCTCCTTGACTGTCCTCTTTGTTTCCCTAGTTTTTATTTGGTATCTCCCCATTCCTCCTCCCCCTTCAATTCCTTGTACCTGGTGAATGCCTTTTTCTTGCCCTTTAATACTTCTCTGACCCTTTCTGAGAACCATATTGGTCTCTTGTACCTGCTTCATTTTGTAACACTTCTCGTCCATGAATTTGTTGCTTTGAGAAGGGTCCCCCTAATTGCCCCCATCTTTCCTCTACACCTCCGATGCTGTCCACCCTGGTCAATTTATCTTGGACTAGCTCATTCATCTGGCTGAAGTCTACTTTCTGAAATCTAGGACCTTTTTTCAATGAGGGCATTCTGGTACTAAGTGCCAGCCTGAAAGAAATGGAGGTATGGTTGCTGGACCCCAGTTGCTCTCCTACCCTTACTCTGCTCATCATCTCTGAGTTGATGAATACCAGACCAAGAATGGCCTTATGTCTAGCGTCCTAAACTAGCTGTACCAGCAGGTAGTCCTGCAATGTATCCAACAGGGACTGAATTTTGGTGCAGCGGGCTGCTAGAATGTCCCAGTTGATATCCGACAGGTTCCCTTCACCCACCACCACTACCCCCTTTTTCACTCCCCTTGCCAGCTCTTCCCGAGTGCCCATCTTTCTTCTCTTCTCCTGGTGATCTATAGATCACCCCCCCATATTGTCTTGCCTGAGGGCACAATGAGGTGAATCCATGGTGATTCTGTTTCCCCTTTGCTTCCCCTGATGCATCCTTCCTCTGCTGCCTCTGTGCCCTCCCTGACATCTGAGAAAAGAGCCACAATTCGTGGTTGGGTTCACAGTGACCATTAGTGCAGTACTGTTAAGTAAAGTCATGGAATACACCACCCAGGCAAACAATTCAAACTGTAGTCCAGACACAAACTTGTAGTAAAATTTACAGCTTTATTGCAAAACAATGCAGGGTGAGAAGCTCCTATCGGTAGCTAGTGGAAAAAAAAAAAAGACATTTCACCCGAAGTGGGCTTTGTCAAAGTGTGTGAAACATCAGTTTGTTTTTTCACTAGCTACCGATAGGAGTTTGAATTCTTTGCCTGGGTGGTGTATTCTGTGACTTTCCTGAACAGCCTTCCCTGACATATAGGGTTCTGCCCCCCTTGCCTTTTCCTCTATCCTGTCTGAACATTGTGTAACTTGGAGCTGATAAGTCCCAGACATTATTCTCTGTGGCCCAGGTTTCTGTGATGGCTACAAGGTCTGCCTCAGTGTCTGCCACCAATGCCTGGAGCTCATGTGTTTTATTACTCCTGGCATTGAGCAAATCCCCTTTTAACTAGCTCTGTATCCTCTTTTTCTGTTTTGTGATCCTACAACTGTATTCCTTCCCATGCTCCTTATCTTCTTTTTTATATTGCTTGCAGACCCAGAAAGCCTTCTGCTTTACCTCTTCCACTACTGCTTTTTGAACTTCAACCTTATTTCAACTTCCCAAAAAGGAAAACACCACCAACACATGCTCTTGGATGGGAGTTGGTGCCTGCCTTAGAGAATTGATGGACAAAACACAATGGCAACACTCAGATGTAGTGTAAAAAAATGAAACTTATAAATATGTAGGTTTAGTCATCTGATGTATTTTATTTTAACAAACAAAGCAGAGCACAAATATCCCTTTTTTGCACTTTGCATCATAGACATGACACTTCGTCAGGGAATAGGGCTACAGGCTAAGGGTTCATAATTGATTAATTGCATTTAAACTTAAATGCCATGAAATACACAGGGGTGTTCATGCTGTGCTGTGTTTATTAGCCAAAAGTATACCAGATGGCTAAACTTGCATATTTGTAAGTTTCTTTTTTTAATTGGTATGCTGACTGTACATCGACACCGCAACCTCGAAGACCGACACAGTGACAGATTTTGTCCAAAATCGTTGGGTCGCTGTGCTGGTCCCTGCAGACATTGGCAGTGCATTTCCCGGTGTTGCGCCCCCTCCCAGAGACAACTCCAACTCAGAGTTTGATAGTTAGAGACTGGGGTTGTGGGGGGTGGAGGCCCCCACATGGGGGGTTCAGGGAGCACAGTCCCCTGATGAAAGCATGCCAACATCCCTGACAGTACAATGTCGACACTCGGCATTGTCTCTGTCACTGTGAGGTATGTTAGCAACAGCACTGTAGCAGTACTACAGTAAAACCTTTTTATTTTATATCTGAGTGCAGCCACTTTATATTGTCTTACTTTTACTCACCTTACTTCTGCCAATTCCCAGTTTAGGGGGAGCACTAGCTAGTTTCCCTTCCTTCATTACCTTTACCATGGTTCCCTAGCCTCAATGTCCCCTACAGTCAGTTGAACTGTTTAATGTAGACATAAAATGTCTGTCTCACCATGCTGGTCACCTTTCCTGTCAGGTGAAGGCCATCACCTCTGAAGAGCCTCCTGTCCCAGAAGTCTCCCCAGTCCCCGACAAAGTGGTACCCTTTCTATGACATCATCCCTTTAACCACCCATTTAATTCCTCTATCATTTCTCTACATACTTTATCTTTCCTTCCTCCCTCCCTACTCCACAAAGGGAGGACCTCGGAAAAGGCCAGGGACACCAAGGATGCTTGCAATCTGTTCCCCAGAGAGGTCTGCAAAAACATATTTTGCAGGCAGAATTGAAGCAGAAGTCTGACTTTTGCTTCCACAAAAGTTCAGAAATCCATTTCTGAACTTTCATGGAAATTCTGCTGGGATACCAACCTGATTGCCTAAAAAAAGCCCTAGTGGCCAGCGGTGCCTTCCCCCACTATCTGCCCAACATGTAATTAAAAAAGCCCTGGTGGCTAGCAGTCCCTCCCCACCAACTGATCACCCACCTGACCTATAATTACAAAAGCCCTCCTCTCTCTGGCATGACCAGGCTGCCCACTGAGCTATCAATGAATGAGTGCGGGCTTGTACAAGCACACACTTACTCATTGACAGCTCCATGGGTGGCCCGGCTGTGGTGGAGAGAGAAGGGCTGTGCCGGTTGCCACTGGGGTTCAGAATGGGGAGGAGTGGGGTTGTGGGACACTACCTATTGGGGTGGGGGTGCACTAGACCATCAGGGAATAACATATTAATTCCTGGACCAGGGATTGGGGATAGAAAGTGGGGATCACTAGACCACCAGGGAAATAAAAATGTTTAGAATACTATATGGGAGTTAGGGATAGAGGGGTTACACTGACTACTGGACATGTCAGGTGAGTGATTGGGTGGGGAGGACCACTAGCCAACAGGGCTTTGGTTGGGTGGGTGATGGGGTTGGGAGAGGGACCGCTAGCCACCAGGTATCTTTTAATTACAGGTCGGGTGGGTGATCGGGGGGGGGACTGCTAGCCACTAGAGAATTATTATTTTTATTTTGGGCAGGACTTGGGTGGCACTGGACTCCATAAATAGTTTTTTTTTTTTCCTTCCGCCTATATCTGAGCAGAACAGGGTGAAATTTTGCTCAAAACATTCAGACGTTTTCTGATCCACCTCAGGTGGAAGTTCAGATAGTTCCGTGAAAGTTGTCAGATTTTGTGGAAGCTCTACTAAAGTGGAAATATACTCTTTTGCACACCTCTAGTAGCCCAGCCTCTGAAAGTTCTGCTTCACTTGCTCCACAGGCTGGTTTGCCAGATCACTGGTACCCAAGTATACCAGCACCCCCAAGCTTCTGCACTCCTCTCTCTATCCTCCTTCTCTGTCTATGTCCCAGATGGCTAATGCCCCAGGAAGGCATATGACCTTCTCCCACCCCTCCTCCACACCACCTACCACCCTTTCCATTCCCCTTATCATAGAATCCCCAACCACTAAGACTCTCTTAGCTGCCTTCTTTTTACTCTCACCCCTGGGTGCCACCTGGTCATCACTCCCATTTCCCTGACTGACACAGAATCCCTCCTTGGGGACTCAGGTACCTGAGCTTCTTCCAGGTCTGCAAAGTGATTTGCTGTCAGGATGGTGTGGGGGTTGGCTGACCTCCTTGTGACTATCCCTGCCACCCTTCCCCCTCCCCACCACTCTTCACTACCCTGGACCAGTGGGCCTCTGGAGGAGTTGGGGTGTGAGATGTGGGCTCCAGCTGAGCTGGTGCCACAGGAGAGATATCTCTTTCCTTGCTGCGACCAGTTCAGCATGTAGCTTTTAAAAAAATCCTGCAGAAGGGGCAGTGACCCCCTTCTTCAGAGAGTAACTTTGGAGAAGAGTGCCCCACAGTTCCTGCAACTCACTTGATTCCCACAAAACCTCATGAGCTTTAGCTGGCTCTACCCCTCAGTTACCCCTAATGAACTGCTTCTGAAAGCAGAAACAAAATGTTAAAGTTGTGTGCTAACTCTGTCAGAAATTCCAAGCCAGGTCGCAAGGGACTGATCGAAAAATAACCCTCCCAGCCCAGAATCAGAACCGGGACCGGGATCCAGGAGGTCGAGAGGGGCAGTTCTCAGAAGCCTTCCCCCCAAGCTAGGTCGCAAGGGACCGATTGAAAAATAACCCTCCCAGCCCAGAATCAGAACTGGGACTGGGACCCAGGAGGTCGAGAGGGGCAGTTCTCAGAAGCCCTCCCCCCAAGCCAGGTCACGAGGAACCGATCAAAAAATAACCCTCCCAGCCCAGAATCAGAGTAAGTTCCTGCAGGAGGCCAATTCGCTCACCTGGGGGTCACTCCTTTTACAACAGGATTGGACCCTGAGAAAGCAGCAACTTCAGCAGCATCTTTAATAAATTTATTGTCCCCACACATGTGGAGATAGTTTTTTCTACTCGCTCTCCCATAGATTCTGGTGCCAAAAAGTGCTTTGTTGTATTAGTTAGGAGATAGGGCTAACAGCTTCTAAAGTACTGTGCTGACCGTTTGTAACTGTTGCCTGCTTTGAAACCTCTGTAACTGGCACCATAATCCCTATTTGAATGTTCAAAAAATAAAAGGGAGCCTTAAGCTCAGGCTATAGCTCTGCCATATTGGGCTTGCAAGAAGTATGCTGGCGCTACTTTAATTGCTGCAGTCGGTGAAAGGCAGGCTAAACGCTTGCAGCCTAACTTGTAAAGTGAAAAAAAAAAAAGTTTAACAGTTAAAATGAAAGTTAAACGGAACAACAGCCCATCCCTATTAGAAACGCCCAGCCCAACGGTATTTAAGTGATCTTACTCACCCTTTTCCTTGTTCACAGACCGGGACCGGGACCCAGGAGGTCGAGAGGGGCAGTTCTCAGAAGCCCTCCCCCCAAGCCAGGTCGCGAGGGACCGATTGAAAAATAACCCTCCCAGCCAGAATCAAAGTAAGTTCCTGCGGGAGGCTGATTTGCTCGCCTCGGGATCGCTCCTTTTACAACAGGATTTTGACCCCATTGGCACTGCGCGCCAGCTTCCCACTGCCCCTGCAACCACCCTTGGTCGACACTCAGCTTTATAGGAGTGATCACGTGAGCACAAAAACCTATCAGCTCACTTTGCCATTAGTTGGTTATACGGAGTTAACACTAGAGGGCTCACCTTGGAAAAAACATTTTCTCAATTAACAAACAACATGTTAAGCAGCCAAATGACTGTAATACAATCCATGCTAATCATTGCATTTGCCTCTCACTCACTCCCTCTTTCAAACCACAGCAACAATTACCCAATTAAACACCTTAACTCCCACTACCCTTTTTCCAGTTTAACCAAGTGCCTAAGCTGCACCGAAAGTGGGCCTGCACAGGCAAAGCAATTACCTCAGCCCAATACCCACCTCCTGAATATCCACAACCCCCTCCTTCTAAAAGCACAAATAGCTCAGGTGACCCAATCCATCCCCATACCTAGCATACCACTTAATAACATTATCAGAGCACGTCACACCAAAAACATTTCTAAACGGCTATACTTAGCAGCACTCAGACACACTCTCCTACTCCTACTACTATTGGCCGGAGACATACACCCCAACCCAGGGCCAGTCCCGGACAGCAGAGTAAAAAGACGGGATAAAGCTGGTCTTCTACTATCCTCCCTAAATATCCGCAGCCTTCCAAAAAAACTAACACTACTCCAAGGATGGGTTGCACAACACTCACCAGACATTCTTGCTCTGTCCGAAACATGGCTTGCTAGAAATGTCCCAGACTCAGCAGTTGCTCTAAACAACTACACAATCTTCAAAGATGACAGAGTGGGCAAGAGGGGAGGTGGTTGTGCTTTATACGCCAGACCGCAATTTCAACCACTACTCGTCCCCCTACCACCACCAGCTCATGGGGCACAAGCCATCACAATCAAAATAACGGTTGTCTCCCAAGGGAAACCACTATACATAATGTCTGTCTACATACCCAACAACCAAAAATTAGCCTTTGACTCCATACTGGCCAACATAGCGCTGCTCCTCTCCAGAAGTGAGCTCATAATAATGGGAGATTTCAATATAAACTGGCTAACTACAACATCAGACCCATTCAAAGATGCTGCAACAGCGCACGACCTGACCCAAATTGTCCTGACCCCCACACTACAAGACCCCAGGACAGGAACTCACACCCTCCTGGACCTCATCTTGACAAACTCCCCCAATCACCTCACTAATGTCAAAGTCCTCCCAGATGTCCTAAGTGACCACTCTCCCCTCTCCTGTCTCTGGTCAAACAAGAGTCCACCAAACCAACCCAAAATATTGCACCAAAGGCACCTCAAAAAAGGCACTATAACCAAGATAATTCACTCTCTCTCCACCAGTGTTTGGACAGCAGTCCATACCACCCAATCTGCTGATGAGGCCCTTACCTCCTTCATCAAAACCCTCAACACAGCCTGTGACAATTACGCCCCACTCTCAAAAAAGATTCTAAAAACAAGGGACACCCTGTGGATCACACAGCCCCTGCTTGACCAGATGCACCATAGAGACAATCTTTGGTTCAAGGCAGTCAACTCCCAGGTACCCAACGACAGACAACTCTACTGAGAGGCAAGAAACAAATGCACCAGGGCCATTCGGCTAGCCAAGGCCAACCATTACAAACAAGCCCTCACCTCAACCTGGGGCTCAGGGAACAAGTTTTGGAGCAATGTCAAAGAGCTTTGTGGGAAAACCATTAACCAAACACCAACCCAGATAATCAATAATGACGCCCTCTCACAAGACCCCACCATAATAGCCAATGTCCTGCACAATTCCTTCACAGACCTCAGCCACATTCTCCCATCAAATTTCTTCGACCCACCCCCCAGTGTCCCACCTAACTCCTACCCCAGGCACACCCTCCCACCATTCCAGCTCAAAACAATCTCTTGCAGTAAGGCCAAACACTACCTGGCAAATGCCTTATGGAATAAAAGGTATAGCAGTGACTCTATAGATCTCAAGATCCTCCGGCTAACACTAGATGTGACCCTCCCACACCTCACTAGAATATTCAACCTATCACTACGCCTAGGGCATTTCCCCACTTTATGGATAAGGGGAATTATTACACCAATCTTAAAAAAGGGTGACCCAACTGACCCCTGCAGCTACAGGCCTATCACGATACTCCCCCGACTCTCAAAAGCTCTCGAAAGAATAGTTTCAGACCAACTCACAGAGCACCTGACTAGTCATTCCCTGCTCTGCCAAGAGCAACATGGCTTCGGAACAGGACATAGTACCACCACGGCACTCCTCGAACTCACATCCTACGTACACAAGGTGCTTGACGTGGGTGAAATAGCAGGAGCAATCTTCATCGATCTAACCAAAGCGTTTGACACCGTCAGTCATGACCTACTGTTACATCTACTTCCCTCCCTTAACCTAGCCCCAGACACAATATGCTGGTTTAAGAACTACCTCACAGACTGAACACAAGAAGTTAAAATCAACACCACCCTATCCACCAAGAACCCAGTTCAATCAGGTGTACCTCAAGGATCAATCCTAGGGCCCCTATTATTCACCCTCTTCCTGAACTCCATCCCTAGGGCGTGCAATGGGAAACTTCTGCTCTATGCAGATGACGCAGTAGTCTATTGGAAAGATAACACCCTCAACTCCCTCCAACACAAGCTTCAAATCTACTTCCATGAACTAGAAGACTGGTTCACAAAGCACAGGCTAATACTAAACTATACCAAAACAAATCTATGATCTTTGTGCACCGACAAAGCCCCTATAAAAGCTCTCACCTTAACATCTCCAACTACCAGGGCACCAAAATTGACCAGGTCACATACTTCAAATACCTTGGCATCACACTAGACACATCTCTCACCTATCACACACACATCAACCAACTGTCCTCCTCAGTAAACACCAGACTAGGGATCCTCTACAGGCATAGACAATGTCTCCCAGTGCAGGCCCTACGACTGGCAGTGACCAGCTCGGTCATATCTTTGGTAGACTATGGAATAATAATATATGGGACAGCTGACCCCACAGCCCTGAAATGAATCAATCTGGCCCTCAACAAAGCCAGCCAGCTGGTCACAGAAAGTGACCAACTGACCCACACCTGCGATCTTTACAAAATAGCTGACTGGCTGACCTTCAAAGGAAGGCTAAAATACCATACCTGTCTCCAAGCCAAGAAAATCCTACTGAAAATCGCACCCATGAGCCTTCACTCCCAAATACAAACTAACACCCACAGGAGATCCCCATGGCACCTAGCAAATATGCCCCTCCGTGTCCACTACTGGAGGACCGCACTAGGCCAAAGGTCCTTTAGTTGTCGTTCACTCACCTGGCTCAACGAACTCCCTCCTCCCATAGCCCTGGCCCCAAGATTAGGCCAGTTTAAAACTAAAATCAAGAGACACCTCATAGACTCAGAGAAGTGTAACTGCAATGGAGCACATAACTCCACCTCGACGCAGGGTTGAAAACCAACCCCTAGATGCTACCTAGAACTACAAATGTCGTTACAGACTAAGGAAAGGACTAACATTCCACCCATTTGTGGCATGTTCAACAGACCTAGGGCTGCAAGACAAACCCTATTGTAACTTTTATATCTGTATATGTTTGTTGTCAATATGTAAGCACCACTGTGTAACACTAAGCAAAGAAGCATGTTTTCTCATAAATCTGTATGTTTGTCCAGACGTGGAGCCTTTGCAATGGAGTCTCTGACTCAAAGGTTGTAATTCCGAAACTTTAATAACTTTATATGATAGTGGTAAAACATGTAATAGAAGGAAAGTTTAGAACTTCTTAGCTTCTCAGGAGATCCCAGATTCTATCTGACTTCTCATTTTATTATGAAAAGCTGGTTGCTATGGACTGATATCATACGATTCTAAACATGATGTTCTTTGCAACATAGAAGAAGTTTTGGTTTTTACAATTTGAACAAATACAAAGCAGAAATCAAACAAAAATTGGTTTTCAACAAGTTAGGATCTCTAATTAGATGATAGCAGTAGAGATAAATCCAAGCTTCGCCAAATACCAGATGATGATCAGCAAAACAAAGTTCAAAATTACAATACAAGCCACTTGTTTTAATTATTTTAAAATCGTTTTTGAATGTGCTGATATTTAAACTTTGTGGTTTCTCTTACAAGATTTCTAATGTGGTCCCTAACTTCCTCCTGTGTCGGCATGTCAGCAGTATGTTAGCATGTTGGCATTTCCTTGGATGGGGCAAGAGAAATGACTCACAGCTCACTGGCCTCTAGCATTAACAATACACATTTTGCTTTAAATCAGTTTCACATCAAATTAACTTTAAACACATTTCTGTAGTCTGCTTTCTTACTTCCAGGTTTCTCAGATCAGTGTATCGGCATCTTTAATGACACAAGCTTGTCACGTTCATGTGGGAGATAGTGCTGTAGTAAAAGTGTAACCACCCCTTCCCCTGCTACTTTACATAGTTAGCTACCCCTGCCACCCATAACTGGGCAAATGACTTCAGAAACATTTATACAATTGATATCACCCCTAACTTTGGGAATTTATACCAGACTCATTAATCTAGAGATCAAAAGGGTTGGGGGTGTACAGAAGCAAATATGACCTATAAGGTATTTACAAAAACCAGGTCCTGGGGAAAGAGCTTTTTGCTAGGGCTATTCTAGACCTATATTTCTGGAGGGGCATTTAGTAACTCCACACAGGAAGCAATAATGTAACTGTCCAAACCAAAGTTGGGGTTCAAGAGTGTGACTTTATTCCAAAAGATGTTCTTTAAAACAAGGGTGGACCCACAAGGTTTACACATTGTGACACTAGGAACTTGCAGAACAACAAAATGACTATCTGACAGAAAACTCTTCATATTCCCACACTGTAGGACATTGAACATCTTGTACTGGTATTCCCATATATCATAGGACTTTGGAACATTCTCCCAGTGGCACTGGCCACAACTGAACACACGTTTACTGACAGAACTCTTTCACTTTGTATTCCCATTTTTCATAGGACAATTACATTTCTTCCAGTTGCACTGGCCACAACTGGAAATGCTTCTAGTGGTACTGGTCACAACTGAACATACATTTGGCTAACAACTAGCACAACTCACTTCAGGGGTAAAATCCTCTTCAGACATTGGCCATATGTCTAAAGTAATCAGGCACCCATGCTGAAACTGTAGTCTTGAGCTGGTTACTCCAGATGGGGGTCTGCCCAACCTTTGCTCCCAAATACATACCCAGCCATTCTTCAGAGTTACACTGTAAACATCTTGAACACATTTGGAAAATGCTTAATTGAATGAGCTTTCACATCCAGCATTTAAAACACTACACTGGTAGTGGAAGAACTAAAGTTCTGAACTTTGTGATATAGTCATACATCTGGACATCACACATGCCAGCCAACTTTAAATGAGAACAGTCTCACACTTCTGAACAGGAAAGTTGTGCATTTCCCTTTTAGTCAGAGAATACAACAGCACAGGTACTTGCTTTCTGCAGCAATAAGTCAGATCCTACTCGCTGCTAGAACAGTCCAGGAAGCTTCAAACATCCTGGATCAAAAAGGGGATTGCCCCTTGGATCCATCCATTAGCAGTCCTTTTCACCCTTCCAGGGATGAAAATCAGGAGATCCTGCTATAGACAACAGTTTCCACCACTTCTCTTGGCAAACTGGAGAATATCAGGACTAGGGTGAGAAAACAGGCTCTCCATTCAGAGCCCTCAGCTGAGTAGTTCTCACTCCTCACACTTCAAATTACAACTCTACACTGACTACGTCTCAAGATTCCAAACTCCCTCACTCACAACTGCAGTGGTTTATGATGCTGGGAGAGTTCCAGATGAGCTCATCTCTCTCATCTCAGCTGAGGCCAAGTAAACAAAAGAGTGAGCAGGTGAAAAATCCACTTATCCAGATAATCACCAGCTACCTTTTCCTGCCTAGCACTGATACTGAGGGCATTCTAGTAACCCAAGGGGACTGGGTGGTTACATTCACCACAACCAGATGAATGACTGTCTGCAGTGATATCTTTATCCAGCACTAGGCCATCCTATCATCCATGTTACCTGTGGGGAGGTTGCTCACATTCTCTCCTATCATGTGCCAGGAACAGGCAGGTAACACTAAAAGAACAGAGGCTGACTAAGGCAACTTCAGCCCCTATCCTATGATCTATCTATGGATTCTCAGTGGCTCCAAGAAAACTGCTTGACGCATGCCCTAATAGACAGCACTGGTGACCTTTAACTGCCTAAGGACCTCCAGCCTGCCTATCCCTCTAGCCCTCTAAGGAAAATCTATCTGACTTAGATTACCTACCTGGGAACCTACCTATTCCCTCAAACTTTCCAGGGTACCTGTGAAAAACAAAGAAAACATACATTACATTGCATTATGTTTCCCAAAAATCCACACCTGTGAAGAAAACATGTTAACACCCTGTTAACCATAAACAATTCTAAAAACACTAAGAAAAGGGGAAATCAGATGAGCTCCAACATCCTCTTCCTCTTCTTCTCTTCTTCTCTTCTTTTCTTCTTCAGGAACACCTGCAATAGAAGAAAAACACACAAAAAAACACATTCTGCATTCCATACATTGCCTAACCTGCCACTTAAACACTAAAGAACCCCCAAAATATTTTTCTATAAAAGTACAAAAGTAAAAAACAGAAAGGAAGACATTTATACAACAGTTTTGTGGATGGAGTGTCCTATAGAGTCCCAACTAGTGACAAGATTACTGTTTCCCATAGGCATTGTCCATTAAAGAGTCTCTCCTAGGTCAAAGCCTGCTGAAGAACAGTTCCTGGATAGGTCAGGGCCTGTATAGCACTGCAATCCATAGAGAGAGTCTTTGATGAAAATTAAAGTTCCGTGGATAGTCTTCAAATGCAGAATGTGTTGTGCAAAGTCAGTTAATGTAAATAAAGTTTTCTTACCAGCTCCTTGAAGAATGAAAACAAAGGATCATCTTACTTCTATGAGCTGAGGACCTCCTCCCTTCAGATCAGATGGCATCTTCGGATACTGCTAGATTAATGTCCTCTGGAAAAGAAATGATGACACAGGAAAACTGCTGGTGGTGATGACCCTTGGAAAACCAAATGGTGAAACAGGAAAACTGCTGGTCTGATGTCCTCTGGAAAACAAACGATGACACAGGAAAACTGCTGTGCTGATGACCTCTGTAAAACCAAATGATGAAACAGGAAAACTGCTGGATTGATGTCTTCTGGAAGGCCAAATGATGAAACAGGAAAACTGTTGGTTTGATGTCCTCTGGAAGGCCAGATGGTGGAACAGGAAAATTGCTGTGCTGATGAATCTGGATACACCTGAAGAAATCCTGGAATACCAGAACAGCTGCATCTTCCTCCATAGATACTGATGCTTCAGATGACAGACACTGGCCTCTCACTGCTCACTTCCTTTAGGCATGCTGGGCATATTCACAGGGAGTGGCACCATTAAGGGTAGTACCACTTGGGGTGTGGGGGGAGGACTATGACCCTGTCTGGGCATTCCAAGTTAATGCTGTGAAATGTCTCATTGCCAGCCCCATCCACAGTTCACACAGTGTACATTGACAGAGTCCTTCCCAGTATCCAGAATTTGAGGCAATCACTTATGACTTTGCCCCTTACCCATTTTGCTGCACCCTGGTGCAAATTCTTACTTGCCTCTTCCATTAGCCAGGACTGCCTGTTCTGTTCAATTTTCTTCCAGTCTCAGTGAGGAAAGGTAGGAAAGAACTTCCCATATGTGGCCTCAGCCCTCCTATGTATCAGTCTCTCCTCCTTACTACTCTTTACTAGTCTGTGGCCCACGGCCTAGCTTGGGAGTGGACAGTCCTGGCTGAGCCAGTGCTTCAGACTTAAGAATGAAAGAACTTGTCCCTCACTATCTCTGTGGACAAGTTGCTAGAGCCTTCTTCAATTGTCTCTGGCTCCTCTGAGGCAAGAGCTTGAGGCCACTCAATGGAGCCCTCAACAAGGAAATACTCTTCTTCATCCTCCTTTTCCTCACTAATGATCAGTGCCCAAAAGAGAGAAAATGTCCTCACTCCTGAGACATTTTCATTCTTCACTAGGTGTGGAGGTGAACACCTCCCAATTCAATGTCTCTTGCAATTCATTCTCCCCCACTAGGCTAGGACTCTGACCCTGGTTCCATGGGTCCTCTGATCCCTCAGTTGCACTGTCCATCTGGGACACAGGCATGGAAACCTCTCTTTATTCCTGCCCTTGCAGTGGATCAACATCAATTTTACTTGCTCCTTCTGTAACACACTCTGTAGAACTTTCACTAACAGGTTCAACCTGGTGCTGCATGCTGCTACTGGCAGGGTCCCTTGCCAGGGTCCACGTGGGAGCCCTTAAAATCTTGTCACCCCCTCTCTGGCACTACACCCCTACTTATTCCATACTTAACAAGGCAGTCCAAGCAATGGGGTATCAGAAACACATCCCTTTCATCCTTTTGACACACAATGCACAGTCTCACTGGATAGCTTGGGATTGCTACATCTGGAGGTAACCTTTCACCATAGAAAGCTTTCTCAATCTCTCTTAGTGCTGCCACCTCCTTGGTGATCATAGCTTGGGCATGATCCAGGTAGCAGGGAGTTCCTGAAGCAATGTCTGAAAGCAAACACACAAACTTTTCATTACTGAACTGCTCACTAGTCACATATTGTCTCACAAAATGGCTCCCTGCTGTTGTGTTTACATTGATGATCCTGCCCTATCATGGCATCAGTAACTTTTCTTATGCATCAAACTCTGTTCACTTGCTCAGAACTGTGTTTTCAACCTTTCTGGCTTCTGAATTTACTTTAAACTGCAATCAATTGCTCTGCTGATACATTTCAGCACATTCATATGAATTTAAACTGGTAACTTGACTTTCCAATTAGCATCAGTTCAGGAAAACTATTTACACATGCTCAAAGTCACTTTTAAGCCCCACAATCTTTCTTTGCACAAGATTGCCTATTTGCTGCATCTACCATATACAACTCACAGTCCTGCTGCTTAGAAAAATTTACTGTTGCTAAAACTATTTATCATTGCTCACAGTTTATTTTCAGAATTTCTGTCTGTTGACCTGCTCTACAACTTGCAGCCCTTCTTTGCACAGAAATCACACTGCTTGCACACAGGATTGTGATTGGTTGGCATCTCATGGCACTCCAGACATTACCTCATGGGGTTACAGCCCACCTGATAGGCTAATGATGCACATGACCCAGATCAGATTTCCAGTATATCCAGGTCCTAGGAACCCCTGCTCTCCAGTTGTAATTTGTGCATCTGAATAGGCAAGAAGCATCCAGAGAACCACTGTCTGCTCTTATCTCTAAGGTAGGAATGTGTTTTATTTAGCCCTTATGTGCTGATTTTCAGGAAAGCATTTTTTGATTATGAGCATCTTTGATTAGTAATACTCAGATATTCAGGATCTATGGAGAGCTTTTGTGAGGATTGGAAAAAGGGCCTTGGCTCCCAGAGATTCTGCTTGCTAAAATCCGTCTGGGTAAGGGGATTTCAGGTTTGCGGCTGGGCTATATGCTGTCCTCTCTCCTGGAGGCCTTTCCAGGCATTTTTGCGCCCTTCCTACGTGAAATTTGTGGTTTCCCTGGTGGGCCACTCTGGCCAAAACAGCGTGCTGCCCTTCAATACAGCCACGTGGCTGCCCACATCCCCTTAGCAGGCCTACACCGCCTTAAGCGCTCCGCGAGTCGCCTCTGCTCCCGGCGACTCCGTGGTCCCATCTAGGCCACGCTCAGAGGCCTTCGCCCTCCTGCCGCAAGTCGCCTCTTTCCCCGTGACTCCGCGGCCTTCCAGTGCCCCCCATGAGTCACCCCTGTCCCCGCGACTCTGCGGTTCCCTGACCCAAGCGGCTCAGCTGCCGCCTTGTACGCGGCCGGTCGGCCGGCCCGCGAGTCGCCTCTGCCCTTTACCATGACTCCGCGGCCTCTTCCACCTCCCCTGATGCTCCCCGGCCTGCTGCTGGGCCCTTGAGTTGCCTCTGCTCCCCGCGACTCCGTGGGTCATCCTAGTCCTCCCCCCGGCACTCCCGACACAAGGAGGGCCTCGGCCTACCATCCCCTAGGGCCGCCGCATGGAGGAGAGAAAGAAAGAAGGCCCACAGCCCAAACAGTAGAAAGAGGGCCCATGGCCCAAACAGTAGGCACTGACGCCACGCGGCCCTCCTTCCGGTCGCGGCCTACCATCCTCACGAGTCGCCTCTGCTCCCCGCGACTCCGCAACATCTCGGGCACTCCCCTGGCCGCTCAACTCCTCAGGCCTCGGCCTCCTTCTCGCCGCGAGTCACCTCTGCCCCCTGTGACTCCACAGCTGCTCGCCTCGCCCATCCACACTGTCTGGGAAGCTCACCCCCCCCACAAGGCCTGTCTGTCAGGGGGTGAGACCAGTGCGACGTTCCTGGGCCATCGGCCCCCTCCTAGCCTCCTGGCCTATCTCCTCGGGGGCGTCCATCCTCTTCACCCAGGCCTCGATCAGCAAGAGGGTAGGGACCCCTTCCCACCAAGGGAGGCTTTTTGAGCAGGCAAGCTCTGAATAGTGGTTTTAGGGCACTTAAGCGACCACTCCGGCCCCAAGATAGCTTGCTCGAGTCTCCTGCTGCTCCATCTATGGTGGGGGGTCCATCTATGGGGGGACAACCTGGCCTCCAGGGGCCTCAGGCCACTCAAGGCCCCTGGATTGCGAAAAAAAAAAAAAAGGAGGGAGACACTGGGAGACTTCTCGCTCCACTCGGGTCCCTCACATAGTGACCCCAGTAGGACTCCACGGAGCCACTGCCCGGGTACCTCACACAGCGACCCTGGCAGACCCTGCAATCCCCATCCCCATCTCGGGGGGTTGCGGCCCCCTCCCACAGCGGCCCCCCCTCCCGAGCATAATTACATGTCTGGGGATAGTGGAAATGGTTGGACTGGATGACTCCACCCTCACGGCTCGGGCTAAGGGCCCTCACACAGCGCCCTTACCACAGCAGCCTTCTAACTTGGTCTAGGGTGGAGAAACACCGGAGTCTTTTTCCTCCGCTCAGATCTCTCTCTCTCTTATCTTGCAGATGGTTAAAGCAAAGAAGTGCACCACATGCGAACGCCACCCTCCTCCCTCAAACTCCAGGCACCCTATGCACAGCCTGCCTCATGGATGATGAGCTGTCCTCAATGGAGAGAACCCCACCGCTAGCTCCTTCCTTCCCCGGCCCCAGCAACTCGATGTGGGTGGACCTGGGCTCACTACTGATTCAAAACCAGCAAGCTGCGGTGGCCATGATGGAGAGCCAGCAAAACTTCATGCTGAAGATCATGGAGAAGCTGGAGGCACTTACACAGAACAGAATTAGACCACCCAGCACGGAGCCCCCCCGTCAGACAGACCCGCCAGAAGAGCCAATGGCACCAGAGGACCCGCTCCCCAGCATTCCCCAGGATGGCAACACTGAGGAGAGAGAGAAAGGGGATGAGTTCGACGAGGAAGACGAGGAGGAGGAGCACGGCATGGACTTGGATGCAGAGGATCTCAAGCAACAGGCAACTCTGTCCCTGACCTCTAAACTGTGCGGATTCGACACAATTCCCGGCCTCATGAAGGTCATCAAGGCCACCATGGGACTGGCCACAGAGGAACAAGAAGGGGAGAAGACGGAATCCAAGCTAGACCCTATGATCCAGCTAAGGACCACCACCCCAGAGACCTTCCCAGTCTGCCCGGCCATTGAGGAACTGATTCACACAGAATGGCAATCCACAGACCCGGACAGAATGCCGAACAGAAGGAACTTACTTAAAATGTACCCGATTCAGGGCAACAAGTCCGACACCTGGTGCAACGCCCCTTCCATCGACCCCCAAGTGGCGGCCTTGAGTAAAAAGACCATGCTGCTGTGCGGCACCACAGCACTCAAGGACCCGACGGACAAGAAAATTGAGGACATGTTAAAAAAGACTTTCGAAATCGAGGGTACCATGGCCAAGGCAATGACAGCGGCGATCTACACCTCGAGGGCACAGATCCGCTGGTTGGAGGATTTGCAGGAGCAGGCAAGCCCGAAATCAAGGGAGGCTGATGTATTAGACTGTACCTTGACGCAGCCAAGTACCTCGCGGACATGGCAGTGGACTCTCTACGCCTCCAGGCCAGGGCGGCCGCCATCATAAATCGAGCCCGCAGAGCACTATGGCTCAAACTCTGGGACGCAGACTCAGAATCTAAGACACTGCTTCAAAATGTACCCCTTAAGGGGGGTCATGTATTTGGGGAAGGCCTACAGGCTTATCTTAAACAGAGGGAAGAGGGTAGGGACCTCTTAAGGAATAGGTCAAGACCGCACATCTGCCAGCTGCTAGGCACAGATTTCGCCCGAGCCAAGAGCCAAGCCGCAGGGAACCCTACTCACAAAACCACTCCTTTCGGAGTAGGGTACCCACATCCTTCTCACGCACTTCCGCCTTCAACAGCTACAAGTCCCCCTCCTCCTTCAGACCTCAAGGTCAAAGGTCCGGAGGCCATGGAAGAGGATTCAGGGGAAAACAGTGACGCTGTTTCCCCGAGAATCCCTCAATACCCCCTGGTCGGCCAACGTTTGGCCCTGTTCGCCCACTGCTGGGAGATCACCACATCAGACAGGTGGGTCCGGGACGTGGTCTCCAGGGGATACACTATAGAGCTGACCCACCACTCCATACCCCAATGGTTCGTCTCGTCTCCAGTCTCCAGAAGGAGGGCCTCACCACACCAGGTACAGGGTATCCTGGCAGATCTGATCCTGAACAGGTCCATTCAACCAGTCCCAGTTCAGGAGCAGGGGGAAGGCGTGTACTCCATCTTCTTCCTAGTGCCAAAGAAGTCGGGGGAGCTCAGGCCCATTCTGGACCTAAAACGCCTGAACAAGTACGTGATCCCACATCGGTTCAAGATGGAGACAGTCCGATCCATCCTAAGGGGGATCAGGGTAGGTGACTTCCTAACCTCAATCGATCTAAAGGACGCCTACCTACATATTCCCATCATCAAGAACCACAGAAGGTTTCTACGCTTCCACATCTTGGGTCAGCACTTCCAGTACCGGGCACTCCCATTCAGCCTGTCCTCAGCCCCCAGGGTCTTCACCAAGGTCTCCATCACCTTGGTGGCCAGGCTCAGGGAACAAGGGCTGGACATAGTCCCGTATCTAGACGACTGGCTCATACGCGCACGGTCCAGGGATTAGGCGCAAGCTCACACAGACTTCACCGTACGTGCACTCAGGGACCACGGATGGGTGGTGAACGAGGAAAAGAGCCAGCTCCGCCCAACCCAGCAGATCGAGCATCTTGGGGCCACCATCAACTCAGCAGACGGCTGGGCAAAGCCGGCCCCAGCGCAGATACGCAGCCTCCGGCACCTGGCTGGACATCTAAGGTCACACCCTCGCACCACAGTGGCAGAGGTCGTGAAACTCCTGGGCTACATGGCCTCCTGCATCGACCTCGTCCCGTGGGCCAGGTGGCACATGCGCCCACTCCAAAATTTCATTCTGGCAAGCGGAGCGCCAAACGAGTTCAACTTGCACCACCCAGTACAGCTGTCTGCAGAAGTGAGATCCTCCCTGAGGTGGTGGACCACTCCAGGAAATCTGACAAGAGGGGTCCCACTGGAAGCACCCCCCCCGATTCCCATCGAGACGGACGCGAGTCTCTCCGGTTAGGGAGCCTGCCTGGGGGACGAGTCAGCGCAGGGGACCTGGTCCCCAGCGGAGGCCCTACTCTCAATAAACGTACTGGAGATGAGAGTGGTGTTCCACGCGCTCCAGGCTTTCCACCACATCATACAGAAACAGTCGGTTCTGATCAAATCAGACAACCGCGTGATAGTGGCATACATAGCAAAACAGGGGGGCACCAGAAGCAAGGCCATGTCACGGGAAACCGCGAGAGTAATGAGCTGGGCTCAAATTCACCTAACCCACCTGGGGGTGGTCCATTTAGCCGGGAAGCTGAACATAAGGGAGGATTGGCTCAGCCGCCAACAGATTCATCCCGGAGAATGGCGTCTGCACCCAGACCTGTTTTGCCTAATCCAAACGACGTGGGGCCCAGTATCCATAGACCTAATGGCCTCAAGGAACAATGCCCAGGTGGACAGGTACCTGTCCAGATTCAGGGGCTCGCACTCCCAGGGCACAGACGCACTGTCTCAGGAGTGGCCTCGGAACGGCGCTTACGTGTTCCCCCCTCTACCTCTCATTCCTCAAGTCGTGGAAAAGATCTGGAGATCCCGAGTCACTGTCATCCTGGTGGCCCCGTACTGGCCCCAAAGATCGTGGTTCGCAGTGATCACAGAGATTGCTCTAGCCAGCTTCTGGATCCCGATCCGGCCAGATATGCTATCGCAGGGTCCCGTGCTGCACCCGGCCTCTCGAACTCTGAAGCTCATGGCCTGGCTCCTGAGAGGGAACGGCTGTCGGCTCACGGGTACCATGAGTTGGTCATAGGCACGCTGCTCCGGTCTCATCGCGCCTCCTCCACCTCCACATACGAGAGGCAATGGGCCGTCTTCGCACAGTGGTGCCACCGCCGAGGCTCGGTACCGGAACAAGCGGATCTCCCCACTATCTTGCTGTTCCTGCAGCGGGGGGTGGATAAGGTTTGGCACCCTCCTCCTTGAGGTGCAGCTGGCAACCATGGGGCGGCCAGAGGCCTGGTCGAGGCACCCTCCAGGAGCCCACCCGGCGATCCGGTTCCTAAGCCGTGGACCTCATGCGACCCAGGGCCAGACCTGGGGTCATGCCCTGGGACCTACCCCTGGTATTGGACTCCTTAAGGGCACCACCATACAAACCCCTCGCCGAAGCAGACCTCTTCTGGGTAGGTCTGAAGACTGCCTTTCTCGTGGCCATCTGCTCGGCCAGGAGAATTGGGGAGCTGGGTGCACTGTCCTGCGCACTGCCCTATACCACCTTCACCCCCCAAGGAGTACGACTTTGGACTGTCCCGGCATTCCAACCGAAGATCCCCACGAAGTTCCATAGGGAACAACCAATAGACCTACCCACCCTGACCCGCCCTATCTCTCAGGATGGGAACAGCTCCCCGGACCCTCTAGATGTCGGGTCAGGCTGCTCGGTCTACTTGGCCAAGTCGCAACCCATCCAGCAAGACGGAGAGACTCTTCATCGTCTCCAAGGGCCAGCGACGGGGGCTAGCGGCATCCAAGACCACCATCGCAGGGTGGATCAAACAGGTCGTGCTCCACGCCTATAGGGAAAGGCATCTGACCCTGCCACAGGGGCTCAGAGCACACTCCACAAGGGCGGTTTCCACCTCTTGGGCAGAACGAGCACTGGTATCCTCTGAGGACATCTGTAGGGCAGCCACTTGGAGCTCCCTACACACCTTCGTGAGGCACTACAGGCTGGAGCAACTGCAGGATTTCAGACCAGCCTTCGCCTCCCACGTCCTCACAGTGGCCACACATCTCAGTCCCTCCGATACATCCGAATCCCACCCGGGGACTTGAACTGCTTCTTATCTCCCATGAGGTAATGTCTGGAGTGCCATGAGATGCCAACCAATCACAATGGGTGTTTACTCACCTGGTAAAGGTGATTGTGTTGGTTGGCATCCATGGCACTCCAAGGCCCTCCTTCGGGTATGATGGGAGCATACCACAAGAGAAGGAAAGGAGAGAATCTGGAGGTCCCTAATCCTTCAACCTTATTCCGCTACAAGTAAACTCAAGTCGAACCTTGGTTCGAGGTAGTGTACAGAATAGGCATAAATTAAGGCCTCCGGCCCCATTATTGTACCCTGTCATTGCATGTCTCATCTTTAATAGTCTCTATTGTGTGCTTTGCTTGCTTGTGTTCTACTTTCTTCCTTTCAGCTATGGAAAATTCAGACTGGAGAGCAGGGGTTCCTGGGACCTGGATATACTGGAAATCTGATCTGGGTCATGTGCATCATTAGCCTATCAGGTGGGCTGTAACCCCATGAGGCAATTTCTGGAGTGCCATGGATGCCAACCAACACAATCACCTTTACCAGGTGAGTAAACACCCATTAGCTGGCTTGATAATCACACACAGTTTTTTTGCACAGTTAACTTGTTTACTCATTGAATTCAGAAACTAGTTCCCTCTGATGGAAAATTTCAGCCTGCTGCCAATCCAAGGAAGGCCTCTGAGGTGAAACAGACTGACGGTCCCACCGATCATAGCCATGAATGCCATGATCACTCTCCAGTCAGTCAGACAATGGGTTGAGCCCAAAATTACACAGTATTAGTCTGTTTACTAAAGTTTAAAACTTTCACACACCCCTGATGGCTGATCCTGGTCTAACGAGCTTGCATGCCACTCTCTCTCTCTCTCTCTCTCTCTCCTCCTCGAATGGTCTGCAGCACAAACATTGTCCAGGGGATGGGACTGGATGCAGTCCCACCAATTACTTTAAGCTATGCAAATGAGCTCTCTCTCTCTCTCTCTCCTCACTTGCTCTTTCTTCACGAAGATCGTTGAGCAGGAGCAAATTTAAACTGTAAACTGTAACTTTTTTTCTTGGCTACAATTTCAGTGGTGAGAGTGCTATTTTGACCATTTTCACATCAGTTTTGGACAATTTCTCTAGCGACTCACCCAATTTGCATACAAAGCACATGAAACTTTCAGGGCACATATCTGAGTATGTGCCTTAAAGTCCTCAATACCTTTAGCATTTGAAAATTGTATTTTAAAAGTTCTGTAAGCACTTTTGATGCAGAGACCAGGACACACACTTCAATGCTTTACTGTTCATTGTAAGTTGAAAACACATAAGCAACACTCTGTTCTTTATTGTATTGGAAGGCACAAAGCAGTACATTTGGGCTGCATTTTTCTGGGCAAAAAATCCTCTTGTCCAAAGCTTCCTTTCTGTTTGGGCTACACCACTACCAGACAGAAAGATGCTAGACATTCCCTCAGCAAAAAATCTCTGGTTCTCTCCAAAAATTAAACATCACCAGATGAGCCCCAATTTTTTGTAACCACCCCCCCGCTACTTTACACAGTTAGGTACCCCTGTCACCCATAACTGGGCACGTGTCTTCAAAACCATTTAGACAATTGGTACCACCACTGGCTTTGGGAAAAGTATACCAGGCTCATTACTCCAGAGATCAAAAGGGGTGGGGTGCAGAAAATCAAATATGACCTATTAGGTATTTACAAAAACCAGGTCCTGGGGAAATAACTTTTTGCTAGGGTTATACTAGACCAATACTTCTGGAGGGGTACCCAGTAATTCCACACAGAAAGCAATAATGTAACTGTTCAAATCAAAGTTCAGGTTCAAGAGTGAGGCTTTATTCCAAAAAATGTTTTCTAAAGCAAGGGTGGACCACCAAGGTTTACACATCTTGGCACTAGGAACTTGCAGAACAACAAAATGACTTTATCAGACAGAAGACTCTTTGTATTCCCACACTGTAGGGTATTAAACATCTTGTACTGCTATTCCCATATATCATAGGATTTTTGAACACTCTGCCAGTGGCACTGGCCACAACTGTGTACACATTGACTGACAAAACTCTTTCACCTTGTATTCCCATTTTTCATAGGACAATTACATTTCTTCCAGTGGCACTGGTCACAACTGAACATACACTTGGCTAATAACTAGCACAATACACTTCTGCATCAAAAAGTCAGATCCTACTCACTGTTAGAACAGTTCAGACGGCTTCAAACATCCTGGATCAAAAAGGGTGTTGCCCTTGGATCCATCCACTAGCAGTCCTTTTCACCCCTCCAGGGATGAAAATCAGAAGATGCTGCTATAGACAACGGTTTCCACCACTTCTCTTGGCAAACTAGAGAATATCAGGACTAGGATGAGAGACTAGGCTCAGAGCCCTCAGCTGAGCAGTTGCTACTCCTCACACTTCAAACTACAACTCTACATTGACTACTGTCTCAAGATTCTAAATTCTCTCACTCACAGCTGCTGTGGCTTATGCTGCTGCAAAAGTTCCAAATGAGCTTATCTCTCTCACCTCGGCTGAGGCCTAGTAAACAAAAGATTGAGCAGGTGAAAACCCCATTTAACCAGTTAATCACCAGCTGCCTTTCCCTGCTTAGCACTGATACTGAGAGGATTCTAGTAACCCCAGGGGACTGGGTAGTTACAAAAGCATATTATTAACTAAGCATATTCTTAACTAATGTACATTTTGTAACTCTTTGAGTTCTGAATATGTTTGAAAATATACAGATTCTGGACATATATATATATATATATATATATATACTTGCATTCTTCAGACTTTTTAACTCGTACAGTACTTTAAATAACTCTGATTCTGCTCCCCAAAAATAATGGGCACTACTGCCCTCAGCATTCATCAGGCTATCAGGTGGAGGTACAGTGAAGGTAGGACCTGGGGAGAGGTTTACAAACATTAGAAAACATTAACTTCTGTTTACTGGGACTGCTGTTTAATTGGAATGAAAGGGCATCCACTGAGGTGTCCCAATTAACTGTCTACTACTGTGCCAACAAAACTCAATAAAAACTGCTGTTGGAGAGGTTCAATAACCAAGTCCTTAATGATATACAAAGCTATTGCTGGCCTCCAGTCACACTCCACAAAGGATGAACAGTAATCAGGTGGTTCCAAACAGCCCAAAGATTTCAACCTCCAGTTAGTCAGAAGTAAATAAAAACAGACAGCAGCAAACAGGTACTTTTCAGTAATGAAATCATCAAATGCGAATATATTGTACAATAAACAACTAAAATAATCAGAGCAAAAGTTTTTTAGAGAGAAATAAAACAGTATTTGTACTGAAAGTAACATTAGTAGAGGAGTACACTTTGATAACAAATGAATGTATTGTAGTAGCCATTTTCACAATCAACCTTTTAGACAAAAATTAAAAAATATCTCTACTGAAAGTAAAATTAGTAGATTAGTACAAGTTGGTGTAATATTGTTATATTCCCCAGTAACTGGAGTACATTCTGGAGTAACACCCACAATGTCACTAATAATGTCAGATGCCAAATGATCCAGAAAAAAATACCAGATCACTGGCACTGCACAGCACTGCAACTTCATAAAATACACTTAATTAACTCAATTATCTGTTGGAGTTGTGGCATGGGTGTAGGGGCACACCACCCAAATTCTTTCATCATGGCAATACATTGGTGTCCTGGTGAATGGTATAATTAAATGCTGCCAAACCATACAGATTGCACTATTCTCCTCCTCCCCAGCTTTCTGGTTGCTGGGAGACTCCTCTACTCTCAATATTGAAACCAAGGAATATAGTCTTCTGTTATATTCCCTGGTAATGGAAACCAAATGCCAAGTTTTACTGCATAGGAAACAGAAAGTTATCTCCCACACCACTACCTGGCTGCCTGCAGTGGTTAACAGTGCCAAATTTCATAGACTCGCAGTACCAAAGGGACACTCAGCAGATTCCTAGCTACCTGTATATGGCAACCATTCCTATCGTATCCTATTTAAAGCAAACTAAGTCTGAAATGACCCATGGTGGTGGTGGCAGGGAGACAGAACAACAATCACATGGTGCTTTAGGATATGTGGAACCAACGCTGAGTTTACCTGTCTATTTTGAGTGATCTTTCACAGCCAATATACATGTCATTTTTACATATTGTAATATTAGATACTCATAGTGTTGACAACCTGCAATTCAGAAGAGATGAGATGAGTTACAAGGCTCTCTGTTCACAAGATGGAGTACATGTATAATTATAAATGTATTGCACACTATCAGTATGTCAAATGTTGACTGTTCTTTCATGCCAAACTAATTTTATACTGTACCGCTGACAGCTCTAGTCAGCAGAACTACAACTGTAGCTGCAAGAATATAAACTGTTGGGCTGTAGTTGGATGATAGATTCATCTTGCAATGATATATGCCAAATCATTTACAAAGGGCTTGGGACCAGAATGGCCTACTTTGAAAATCAATAACATCTTCTTAAACAAAAGAGAATTGCGAAAGATATTGCATTGTTCAAGTCTACAAAAGCCTGAAGCTAGGATAAAAGAACATGCTTCTCCTTTCATGTTTCACTGTTGATACAAAGGGCTGTATAGAAGATGTTTTAAAAAGCTAATTTCAAAGGAAAAAGGGTTGTTTTTTCCATGAACATTTGTGGAGGTGTTGGGGGCTCATCAGGCTAGCAATATAAAGCATACGCAACACTACAGGACCACAATGGAGAACTGTCACAAATGTACAATAATGTGTACAAAACAAATACTACACTGTAAATGAATACAAATCTAAATATTTTAGAGGTATATAAATCTAGACTCATCACTGTTTTTAAATAGCTAGACATGGAGGTCTAACTATGTGCAGCATCTATGAATGTAGTTTTTATATAATGTGTAATTAGTAATATAGAAAAGATAGTTTCGTAATAATAATCAGTTCTTTTACAATGTACATTCAATATCAGGCTTCCATTGTGTGGGCTTTATTTTAAGGGTGTATTAGGATAGGTCATAGGGGCAGTATAGCAGATGTGTTCTGCATCTAGAAACATTGTACAGTCAGATAAAGTTTTGCCACTTAAACAATTACAACTTACATGAGATGAAGATTGCCTATAATATTTTAAATACATGACCCATCCTTCTGCTCATCCTTTCTCTCTGATCTTTTTCTTTGCTTTGCTTTGCACACATAAAAATACTGGGCATGCACAGAATGAACAACTATATTTATTCATTGACCTTCTGAAGTCATAGGCTATGAATTCAAGGCTCCAGCACTTTTGGAAACTGAAACTGGTGTGCTGAAATAGCTGAATTCTGAATTGTAATCACTGCCATGTAAAAGAGGGAAACTGTGTCTGGCTCCCTTTAGAGAGTGACAAAAACTGATGTGGGGTAAATTACTGTACTGTAATTTGTACATCAAGAAGCACAAATCTAGCAAAAAAATGGCAGCCAATATTCAGTTTTACAGTATTTGAGAGCATTGTCTAAATATGCACAAATACAAATACAGTATGTTTGGAGAATAAATGATGGGTAAGTATGGAACATAAGGAAAAATACCTATTGAGGTGTCTAATCAGATAATAAAGCCACAAGCCCAAGATGCAAGTGGCTTTATTATCTGAAACGTCCCCTGAGGTTGGTATATTTATTTATTTATTTGTTTAAAACTGGTGACCGGGAAAGGCACTCTGAGTTGAAGCTCATTTCCAGGTGAGACCTGGGTACAAGGTGTACAAAGGAGTATACAGAATTATATGTCATTTTATACCAAAACATTTCTATCATTTGTTTTATATAATACATTAGGGTGTTTGCTAGTTGGATAATTTTGGGGTTTTCTTTGTCTCTTTTTGTCTCATGTGTTTCTGTGGTGTAGTGATGTTTTGGTGTAGGTTTCTCTTGGTGCTTTTGTGCTTCTGTAATGTAGTGTTCCCTTATAAAAGGTGCTGTATCTACAGATGGATATCTTTTAATTCATTGGTGGCATCATGGGCTATGGAAGTGTGGAGTGGTGCTGTTGATTGATTGGGCAGCTTATGGTCAAGAGCCACTTGTAGCATCAATGGTAGGTGAACTGTATGGTTGGAAACAATCTGGAGAAGTGCAGAGGGTGGTGATGGCAGTAGAATGGAGGGAAAGGCATCAAAGGAGGAAGCTGGAATATCAATAGAGCAGTTGGAGCATGGAGGGTTTTGTACTTGAGAGGAGAGCAGCACTGAGAGACATGGCTGTTCGGTGAGTAAGGAGGGTTAAGTTGTTTATATTGTTTTCCTCTAACTTTCTTTTTGCAGCATTGAGGGCTATGGCTATGGGGTTTGGTGAATGTGGGGGGAAAGGTTTTTATTGCATGTTCCTCTGACTTTCCTTTGGCAGTGTTGTAGTGGATCATCATGGTATATGTTGTTGGGGTTGGAGAATGGAGATGGAGGGAGGGGGAGATGGTTTTGTGTGGTCCCCTGACTGTTTTTCTTAGTTTAGCAGAATTTATTTTAAATTATGTAGGTGAGTTTAATGAAGGAATGTTTTTAACTGGTGGGTTGTGATTAATAGGCTGTTGATTAATTGGTGGTATGCAAGCTGTGTTTTACATTTTCTGATAGTGTATTTTTTCTGATGGTATACAGGTTTTCCTCTGGAGGTATGCAGAGGTACATCCAGAGGTATTGTATACAGCTTTAATTGAAATGCATTCAGTTTTAATTGGGAGGTATACAGTGTTATTTGATGAGGTACACAGAGAAATATATGATAATAGCTCCTATAGGGAAAAAGTCTGATTCATGTTTATACTCTTTCTTTCTTTCTTTCTTTCTTTCTTTCTTTCTTTCTTTTCTTTCTTTCTTTCTTTCTTTCTTTCTTTCGTGCAGTATGCTGTTTATTGTTAAACTCCAATTTTTGCACCTTAATAACACTGGCATTGTTTGATGAAGTTGCCCAGCATTTGGCATGCATGGTCAGGCTGTCAGAGTCTCAAGACGTGAAAAGTTTCATGGTGGCATGTTGTTTGGTTTTTGAGATACAGAGCACTAGAAAATGGAAAAAAAACATGTTTGGGTTTCCTATACTTTACATTGTGTATTTATTGGTCTCATCTACAGCCTAGGCTGGAATTTTTTTCATGGAATTTTCAGGGTTGAAGGAACCCACACCAACGGTGTGTCTTTGGATGGTTTCATGAAAAAAATATTATACAGTTGCAGAGTTATAACAATTTTAGACTTAATGTTCTGACACAAATGGTAAAAAAAGTTCTCAATTGCTTATTTTGTTAATTTACCTTGTGAACAGTAAAAAAAAAGATCACGATTGCTTATTTTTGTGATTTACCAGTCATGAGGGAAAATATACAGATCATGTCACCCTCCATCTTTTTCTCATTTGAGCTTACGAACATTGAAAATGCATGCAAATTATCTGCTTTTAAAGAAACAAACCACATGAACTTAGCTAATTCTGCTGTTTATTTTTTAAAACTTGCCAGAAATACTTTTTTTTTGGCACCCCAAAATCCAGGGTGCCCAGCTTAGCAAGAGAAGCTGTTCACCTGTGTTCTCTGCATGTAAACAGTGGGACTTTCTTGAGTTCTGCAGTCACAGCTGGAAGTAGTGCTGTGGGTTGCAGTGGGAGCTGTGAGCTGACAATCCCCTGTTCTGTCTGTCTCTTTTTTCTCTGTCTCTCTATCTATATGCATGTATGTATCTATCTATCTATTAAGCAGACTGGGGTGCCCAGCTCCAGAATTGCTTCTTTCTCCCCCTCCTCTCCAGGTGGACTGCTCTTCCCAATGTTTATTTTTTTAAATATATAAGCAAACCAGGGTGCACACCCCTGGTACTGCTTTTGTGAACCCTATCTCCTGCAGATCACTCACCCCTGTTTTGTTGAAGAGACTGTTAGCTGAAATAAAGACCATCCATCAATATTTTTTTAACCAGCAAAAAAGAAAATTATCCCTTACTGATCTGAACCCCAACCCCAAGCTCCTACTCAGCACCCATCACTCCACACTCCCCAACCCCCTCACACACCCTCATTCACCTGAACATGTTCATGGTGAAGATCTACTCTATAAACGAAGACACATCTTGCTGTTACAACCAACAACTGCAATATGAGAAACTAAGGTAAGTGTAGTTCAAGGTATTTCAAAAGAGTTTTGAGCACTGAAGCATAACTTTGTAATTTTGGTATATTTTGATCCCAAATTTTCAACATGGCCTTTTTGGGATGCCACCTCATGACCAATGATGGTGGAATTATGCAAATCAGACCAGAAAGATAATTCCACAGTTGCTTAGTAAAATCACCTTTTAGGCAGGATTTGAAAATGTCCACCACTCTTCTTCATGAGGAGGGGCATAAGAAGGCTATGTTGAAAGTATGGGGTCAAAATATGTACAAATAGCGAAGTTATGCATGTATGTTGTACTTTTTTATGCTCACTCGTGACTTTGATAATTGTAAATATTTTGACTCCAAATTTTCAAGATAATAATTTTTTTCACACCACCTCATAAACATTACAGCTGTCATTTTTCAAATCCTGGGTAAAATCTGTTTTCACACTTATTGCATGGAATGACGTATCAGTGGTGTGGAATGATGTTTTGGCTGGGATCATGAGATAGGATAATAAGAAGGCTATGCTGAAAATTTAGTGTGCAAATACAATAAAATGCATAGGTTATGAGTGAACATTGCAGTATTTCAACATTCAATTATATCTTCACAAATTTGCAATATTTTGACTCCAAACTTTCAACATAGTCATTGTTCCATACCACCTCCTAAACTTGACACATGCCATTTTAAAAATCCTGGACGAGTTGCGGTTTTGCACTTCTGGTGCAAGATTATGTTTCATCCAATATACTATGAATAGTACTTGTCATGTTTATAAGGCAAATCATAAAACGAGTATCTTGAAAATTTGGGGTCACAATAAAAAAAATGTATAATTGTTCACACACTTTGCATGTAATGCCATTCTTGACCTCAGTGGATATACTTTGTGATCCTCTGCCAGTGAGCTGAGTTCAGTAGCGAGCTCAGTGATCCAGCTGACTGGGGTGAGAGTGGGGGGATGTCCCTGTTATGTGATACCTCCACAGCCAGGGAATGAAAGGTGCAGGATTATCTGCATGGATGTGGGTACCATATAGTAAAGACAACTGCCCTTTTAGGATAGGGCCCTGCACCTCTCACCCATGAGTGGCAGAGGGCCCTGTGCATTGTCTGATAGATGGACTCTTTGCCTTGTGCATCTGTATCTTTGGCCACACAGAAGTGTAGGCATCACTGGACCCTACACTTCTGCAGCCCACCAGACAGTCCATGAATTCTTTACTTCTGTAGTTGCATTTCTGTAGGTGGACAGAGAACTTCACTCAGTGCAGGACATCTGCAACTGTTCACACGGACCCAAAGGGACCTGTGTGAATGAGGATAGGATTCCTCTATCTTAAAAAGAAAGGAAATTCTTAGCAAAAAACATCATTAATACACCAGTTAGTGTAACTTAATGTCACAAAAAAAGGTGGGTGAATAGCTCCTCTCACTAAGCTGGGCACCCTGGATTTTACGGTGGCAGAAAATATATTACTGAACTTTTTAAAAAACAAACAAACCAAATTGAACTATATGGGATCTGTTTAGTTTGGTTCAGGTGTTTTTTAGAAAATACACCATTGTTATGTATTTTACATGTTATTTAGTTTGGGGGAAAAACAAGGTGCAACCCTCATGACATGAACAATTGTTTTATTGTGTTATGAGAAGCAAGTGGTGAGAAACCAAAACATAGAAATTTCTCATGTCATATCAGAGGATTAGCCAAAAACTGTATTTTAAATCCTTATAACTCTGGAACTATTTCATATTTTTTCACGAAACCTTTGAAAGACACTACTTTGGTACAGGCTGCTTCAACCCTGAAAGTGTTGTAAAAAAGTTCTGTTCTATCTTGGCTGTAGGTGAAAGCAAAAAAAAAAAAAGATGCTAGGTATAGGGAAAAAAATAGACATCTAGAGGAAAGTGGCATATGTGCAGAGGCATGCTTGGGGAGGCTGACCCTGGTCCTGCCCCGCCTCAGTTAAGATGGCCTTCAAATTTTTTTATTTCAATTCAGCCAGGAAATGGACAGCTAAAAATTGATGATTTGTTTGTTTGTTTGCACCCCTAGAGCTGGAACACACAGATCCACGGCCATGTTAACTTACTCAGTTTCAACTGCTGTCGGGTCCGGTTCGATCCTGACCCGTCCCAATCTTCCCATCCTACATTCTGATCCACAATGACTACCACAGCACCACCACCATATGGTACACTATTAGCCACGCTAGTAATTAATCTATTAGAAATCAAGACACTGTATGGACTCCGATTATTTCAATTTAGATAATGTGATGTTTGAATTCCCCCCAATCAATGGTCTACTAAAAAATTTCATTGTAACTTAGATAATCAAGGGGATTAATTAGGGGTGGTATGGTCTCAATAATTTTTTCATGTCACTAACTCAATTTGCATAGTATGTCAGTATTGTCCTGCTCCCGATCCACCCCCCAACCTGCAGATATCTAAACAGGGGTACGGTTTTATAAAACTGTCAAATACAACACCTTCACTCCCACTTTTAATGTAAATACCATTCATAATAACATGATAAGTATTGATTTCATTTGTTTCTTTTGGGAACTAATTCTCCAAGACTTCATTTCACTTATTGTATTAAAAATGACTGCACCACCAACTGCTTGCTAGTTCATTTAAAAAGTGCAGCAATTACAACTAGTTACTTTTTGTAAATATGGTGCCCTGACTCTACAGTTCACTCAGATTTATAACTATGAACCAAAATCTGGGAGGTCACAGGGGCAAGTAGAAACTAATATGCTCATGAATTTCATAGTGCCTCTACACTGCCCATCATGAACCAAATGATAAAGTGACCAAAAGGGTCATTGCAAAAATGTAATTTTAAATGGAATATGAGGTAAAACTATTTTAAACTTATTCTTTGTTATCTATTTAAATGACCCTGGTATAAACCTGCACCTGGAGCAACCCAGAAACAGAGCAACACCAACTCCCATGCAGTATTTTACAATTAGCTATTGTCTATACATATATGTACTAATACAGTAAATATTGTGGTTTGTTACTAAAAATGTAGATGCATTATAGAATGAGAGTAAAGATGCTACATATGACAGCTCTATAAAATGGTACCCTTATCTGGATATTTGTTGGGGCTGGAGCTGTGCTGGCCTGCAATGATATTGGGGTGCAAAACCATAGTAATCATAGAATTTACTGGGTTACTAAGTTAATGCCATTTTCATTCTATCGGCCATATTTGATCCTCTTGATTTTCTAGATTATTCTGCAGATATAAGTTTTATATTGAATAAGTGTTGGTGATGCTCCATTTCCAGGTTGATCTGGGTGCATGTTTGTGCCAGGTGATTTAAATAGAGAAGAAAAAAGAATACATTTTAAATACTGTTACTTCATATCCCATTTAAAATGACATTTTTGCCATTGCCCTGTTGGTCACTTTATCAATGGGTTCAGGATAATTAGTCTAGAGCCAATATGTAATGTGTGAGCATATTTGTTTTTACTTGACCCCGGTGACCTCCCAGGTTTCAGTTCATAGCTGTAAATCTGAGTGAACTGTAGGGTCAGGGCATCATACTTACAAAAAGTAACTAGTCATAATTACTGCACTTTTTAAATTGAATAGCAAGCATTTGGTGGTGCACCCATTTTTAATACAGTGGAATGAAGTCAATGGGCCCCGTTTTCAAAAGATTAGCATGGGACAAACCCGTTTTGTGCCACGCTAACCAGGAATAGTGCCAGCTGTCAGAGGCATGCCCATATTCAAAGGGCACATGTTCGTGGTGCACTCCCAACAGCGCCATCACACTCAATATTGTGCTGTGCCTATGCAAATGAGGGTTCCCCCATGCATATGTGGTGTAGCACAATATTAAAAGTGTTCAGAAGTGCTAAATGACTGCCAGCAATCATGCAGTTTAACACGTCTGAAACCTAGCCCTTAACAGTGCACAGACCCATCTGCCCACTATCAAGGGCTGGGTACCCTGGTGGTTCAGTTGTCCCTCCCTAGCTCCAATTTAAACATAGCCCTGTTTCCCTGGTAGTCTAGTGGTCCCCCCCTCCCCAAGCCCCAATCTTTGTTATAATAAAAAAATATTCCCTGTTTCCTGGTAGTCTATTGAGTCCCCCCACCCTGGTAGGCAGTGACTCACTCCGCATCTCCTTTCCTGACCAAAGCGTTACTGTATAGCCTCCTCTCACATACAGTTACTGACTGAACTGTACCATAGTACACACAGTATACAGTAAACACTCGTTGTTTGACTGGTCAGCCAATGAGTGTACTGTATACTGTGCGTGCTCTGGTGCAGTTCTGTCGGTAACAGCCGCTTATTGTGTGTGAGGAGGGCTATACTCAGTTGCGCTCCAGGTCACGATGGGGGTGCAGGGTGGTGGGTCACTGACTACCAGTGTAGGGGGCGGTGGGACCACTAGACTACCAGGAAATGGGCATTTGTTTTAATTCTAACAATGATTGGGGCTCGGGGAGGGGAACCACTAGCTTACCATGGAAATGGGGCTTTTGTTATATTATAACTACAGTATGATCAGGGCTTGGGACAGGGAATCACTAGACTACCAGGGGAATGGGGATTTTTTTTTATTCTAACAATGATCGAGGCTCAGACAGTGGTTGACCACTAGCCTACCAGGGAAATGGGGATTTATTTTATTATAACTAAGATCAGGGCTTGGGGAGGAGGGCTACTAGACTACCAGGGAAAGGAATGGTGCATATTTCATATGTGACATGGATTGGGGCTGGGGGGAACTGGCCCAGTGCACTCCACAGAAGTGCTGGCATGCAGTTGAGCCCATAATGGGCATGCAAATGGCTCCATAATGCTGTGCATGGCCAATAGGCACATCTGCATGTTTGTGCTGAATATTGCCCATGGGAGCCACAGCACTAACCAGTGTGCACTGCACTGTACCCCTGTGAGTGATCTTCAGCTCCACACCCTGTTAGCACTGCACTGAACATGGTCACCACTTGCTGAGCACCATGCTACCAGGGTCTGATATTCAAACAGATAGTGTGGTCAGTTCAGATCATGCAATCTATTTGAATATGGCACCAGAGCCATCCGGAACTAATTTTTTGCACTGTGCACCTTTTTGCATGAGCAGCCACATGGCTCTGAATATAGGGCCCTCAGAGAATTAGTTCCCAAAACAAACAAATGAACTCAGTACTTATCATGTTGTTATGAATGGTATTTACATTAAAAGTGTGAGTGAAGGTGTTGTATTTGACAGTTTTATAAAACAGTGCCCCTGTTTGGATGTGAGCTGAAGCCCTCCAGTGTGCAGCATCTTCTCACTGATTGCAATAAGTGTAACATCCTTACAACATAGTGCTTCATCATGGTGAACTGTAATGTATCTTTCCTAACTCTAAAATGCAGGAAAATGCACCATTTACAGTGATTTTTTTTTTCAAATATTTTCTGGGGGAGTATGCACCCAGACTCCCCCCAGCTTTGTCAGGATTTTTGACTCCCCTTGTTCACTGCTCTTGTGCATGCCACTGGATATGTAGATGTTAGAAACTGCACAAGCTGTCATCATAAATAGAGATGTATGAAATTAGAAAATGTAATTCCTCAAAACATTTTGCAAAATTCATGCAATTTGCAAAATATTTTGTGGGTGCGAAATGTGAAATTCCTTGGGTGAAATGTGAAATTTCACCTCAAAATCCAAACTTTCACCTACAAAATGTGAAATTTCACCTGTGAAATGGTGAAATTTGGGCAAAATGTGGTGAAATTCAGGCAGCATTTGGCGAATTTGTGCATTTTGTGGTGAAATTTCATGTTTTGCGGGGTGGAATTTTGCAATTTTGCACCCAGTGAAAAATTTCATGGAATGGTAGAATTTTGTGAAATGTTTTACGCTGTGAAATTGCCAATTTTGCAGCAATTTTGCTGGCGAAATTTAATTTCACAACATCTCTAATCATGAAACTCTCCACTTATTTAGACCTTGCCTTCTCGACAATGCAGCTAAATTTCAGGTTACTTTGTTGAATGTTGCCAAAGCTATTAAAGAGCAAAGTTAGGGGTTTAACATAAAACCTATCAGTCCATCCTAAATATACTGTGCTACTATATATATATATATATATATATATATATATATATATATATATATACACACACACACATACGTATATATGTGTGTGTGTATATACATATATTCTTTGCAAAAAAAAAAACTGTTACTGCAACAGTTAGGGTTCAGATTTAACCGACAAAGTATGGAAATGTGATATTAGGGTTTTAAACCCTAACACCACTGACCCACCCCTGAAGTGAATGAGGGGTAGAGTCTTTCTTGGGGTTGTCAACCTTAACACTCACCACATTCTGTGCACTCATGAAACATGCTCACTTGTCTCTATCACATCTCAGCTCTTCTGTTATTGCAATGGGGTGAGCATTAAGGTTGACAACCCTAAGGAAGACTCAACCCCTCATTCTCTTTAGGGGTGGGGCAGGTGTTCTGGGTTTGAAACCCTAACATCAAATTTCCCTACTTTTGTTGATTTAATCTGTACCATAACTGATGCATTAATTCAGTTTTTTGCAAAACATTACTTAACTTTTTGAGATAGTATAATTATATTCTTATTCACCTGTAGTGCTCTCATCTGTCCATACTTTTTGAGATAATGTAATTGTATCCTTACTTGTCTGTGGGCATGCAAAGCCCTCTAGGTCTTGCACTCCCATCCCTTCCTAGATACATATATGTATGCTGCTGTGGAAGCCCAGGGCCCTCTGGTCTTTGCACTTCCACTTGCAAGAAAACATCAACCAAATTGTCAGCAGAGCCTTCTTATTATCCCAAATCATTTACCCAGTACTGAAAATGTTGAAAGTCCCACCAAAGCATGATTCTGCACCACTGCAGTGTCATTCTGTGCCACAGGTGCGAAAACACAGTTTGGCCAGTATTCCAAAAATGACAGCTGTTATGTTCATGAGGTGGTGTGAAAAAATGACAATGTTGAATATTTCGAGTCAAAATATTTTAAATTAACAAAATTATGAATGAGTGTAGAAAAATTTAAATTAGCCGGGGATATTAAGCTAAACCTGGGACCCCTAAGTAATTTATCTCACCATGATGCAACCTGGAGTAATACAAAGGGCCTTCGCATTGTACACATGAATATTAGGAGCTTTCTTCACAATAAAACAGAACTAGAGGCATGGGTTGCTCTTTATCATCTGGATATACTCTGCCTATCCGAAACCTGGCTAAAACCCTCCATCACCGATACATTCTGTAATCTACCCAACTACAATATCCTTAGACAGGATAGACCATCAGCTAAGCATGGAGGTGGCGTAGCTATTTTTTACAAACCTCATTTGTTGCTATCCCACAATGTGTTGCCAACACTACCAACTTGTGAAGCAATCCATGCAACCTTTCAACTAGGCTCAAAGAAATTACACGTCGTCTGTGCCTATAATCCTCCTGCTGGTGGTTGCAGGGGTCTCGATGAACTCCTCTCACAAGTTAATAGCACTATCGGCCAAAATGAAGTCCTTATTCTGTTGGATTTCAACCTAAGCGGGACTAGTAAATCTAACCTGTCCTCATATACTACGATACAAGGTAACAACCTTCATCAACTTATCACAGACCCAACAAGGGTCATGACTCCCCCTCGGACAAGCACCCTTATGGACTGGGTCCTTACAAATCGCCCTGACAGCATAGTACGTGCAGGCACCCTAGCAGATGCCATAAGTGATCACTCCCCATCTGCTGCATTTGGTGAGCTACAAATAAACCATCTCCGCCTCCTAAACTGATTACTTTCCGCAACATGGCCCATTTCAACCTAACTCAGTTTACTCATGATCTCTCCTTGATTGACTGAACCCCCATCTACACCTCTACAAATGCCCAGGTGGCACTTGACTACTTCCTGGTTCACTTTAGCCTGCTTCAAGACACCTATGCCCCCCCCCGTGTCACTTGTCGGATTCGAGGAATGCAGACTAAATGGCTAACAAAAGATCTACTTACACAGCTAAGAGCCAGAGACAAACTATGGCGATGCTTCAAAACAACAGGGTTACTAAATGACTATAACCATTATCTATCTCAGAGAAATATATGTAAAAAAAATATTCGCCTAGCAAAGAGCATTTTCTGCAGAGACCCTTCTAACAAAGGCTGCTGAAAATTCTAAAAAAGTTCTGGTCTACCATAAAAACACTCCTTGGTGCAAATTCTAGGGCCCATACTAGTGACATGCTTCTAAACAGTATTCACTGCAATAACCCGGAGACCATAGCAAACTCCTTCAATCACCATTTTTCAGATTTCACTAGCTACCTGACATCTTTCCAGACAATATGTACTGCCTCACCCCCAAATGAACCTCTAATCAAGCACCCTCTATTTAGGTTCCGGAGTATCACCAGGGCAGAAGTGCTAAAACTACTGCTCTCTGCTCCTGAAAATACCAGCTCAGGGTCTGACAGTCTAGAACCTAGGCTTCTGAAAGCAGTTGCCCTGCTCATTGCTTCTCCCCTAACCAAAATTTTCAACCTTTCCCTATGTCATGACTTAGTTCCTGATATCTGGAAAATAGCTAAAGTCACCCCAATTCCCAAAAAGGTGATCCCAAGGAAATCAAGAACTACCGCCCCATTGCTATTCTGTCAATGCTCAGTAAATTTCTGGAAAAGCTAGTGGCCACCCAATCAATTGAATATCTTCAGAAATACAACCTTCTATCTTGCTCACAGCATGGTTTCTGCAAGGCCACAGCACATCCACCGCCCTTCTGAAACTCACAAATGACATCTATGCCTCTATGGACTCAGGCCTGCTGACAGGTGCCATTTTCTTTGATCTAATCAAGGCATTTGACCTGGTAAACCATACCCTTCTTCTTGATAAACTACGCTCCCTAGGTTTCTCCCCTGACATAGTAGCCTGGTTCAAGGGCTACTTATCTGACAGGAAACAGGCTGTAATTTTCAACTCAGCCATATCAGATCTCTCTCCTATACATGTTGGAGTACCCCAAGGATCCATACTTGGCCCCTTGTTTTTCTCAATTTTCATTAATGACTTACCATTCCTAGCACCAAACTGCTCGTCTCTGCTCTACGCTGATGACCTAGTTATTTATCACAGTGCTAGAAATGCCGATGACATAACCCACCCTCTTGCTTCGGACTTCACAAATATCCAATCCTGGCTAACTAAGAACAAACTTGTTCTCAACACTACCATGACACACTCCATGCTCTTTGGCTCTCCTGCCAGGCTTAAGATGACTCACCATGTCCTAAATATCAGAAGTGCGGACTGCTCCCCTCTGGTCAACACCAGATCCTTCAAATATCTGGGAGTTACAGTGAATGAATCTCTTGACTTTGACCTGCACATAACAACTGTCTGCAAGTCTGTGAATGCCAAGCTAGGTAATGTCTACAGAACTAGCTATGCCCTCACCCCCTCGGCCAGACTAGCAGTGGCACAAGGTTTTCTGCTCCCAGCCCTGGCCTATGGCCCAGTCACCTTCCAAACTGTCTCAAAATCCTCTCTTTATAAATGGGACACCACTTATAATAACATCTGCCTCTACGCCTCTGCATCCCCACATTACAAACACCATTGCAAGCTCTATGCTGACCTTAAATGGCCTGGTCCCCTCTACCCACTGACTCCAGTCTTTTTGCACTCTAATTGACTGCATCGCCAGATCAGGTCTCCCCCTATCCCTTGCCTCCCTGCTACACTCACAACCTCTCTCCTATGGACTGCGATCTACTGACGAAGCTCCTCTTCACATCCCTAGATGCAGAACAAACATGGGTGCACAAGCTTTCTCTTACATGGCTCCAAAATACTGGAACTCCCCTACCCCACTCAATTCATCAAGCAACCTCCCATGCCAGTTTCAAGCAACTGCACTGTGAGCATCTGTGGGTAGCCAGCCCCTGCACCTGCTTTAATCCACCTTAGACCATGCTTTCTCAGTCCTCCACCAAGTTAATCCACTCCTCTGGCACCTTCTTCCCACCTATCCTACACCCCCCTTTTCATTTGTCCTCTTTCTCCCTCTTGTTTTCAAACCCTTTTTTCCAGGCTTCCCACCACTCTTCCTGCTTATCCTCATGATCTTCTACCAATCACAACCTGGCACTTAAATTGTTTTACTGTTTTGACTGCTTTTATTGTTTTGTTTTATGTATGCCATCACTTTGCACTGCCTGTATTTCTCAAAGTGTTTTGAAATGCATTCACCAGTACATTTAGTATTGTTGCTGCATTACCTGTAAACTTGTGTTCTTTGTTTGTGCCCTATTACCGCATATGCTGCGTCACATGCACCCCATGTATGTATTTTTTTCTAAATGTTCTCTCCCGGGTCATGCCTGAAAATAGGCATTTTTCATGCCTAGTGCACCCACCACCCAGTTACCAAAAGCAAGTAAATAATAAATAAATAAACTTTGCCATATTTACATATCTTGACAGCAAATTTTCAACATCCTCTTCTTATGAATCCACCTCATAAACAAGGGCGGTGAAAATGTTCAGATCCCACCCCAAAAGTGATTTTGTCAAGCAACCAGGAAATCACCTTTTGGGAAGGATTTGTGTAATTCCACCAATATTGTTCTTGAGGTAGGGTCCCAAAAAGGCCATGTCAAACAGGTGGCTTGAAAAAATTCAAAAATGTCAAAGTTATGCTTCAAAATTGAAAACCCCAATGAAATATTTGAACTGCACTTACCTTAGTTTCTCATATTGCAGTCTACAGTTCTAGCAGCAAGATGTGTTTCAGATCAGAGAGTGGATCTTCCCCTTAGGACTTGTTCAGTAGAGTGAGGGTCTGTGGAGGGTGTGGGGAGGTGCAGGGTGGTGGGTGCTGACTGGGATGCCAGAGTGGGGCGGCAGATTGCCAGGGGACCCTTTTCTTTCTTACAGGTTGTAAAAAAAAAAAGATATTGAGGGACTGGTTTCTTTATTTCACAAAGGATGGTGATAGGAGGGTGGGGGGGGAGTGCCACTAGACACCAGGGAGACATGGGGGGTGGAGCAGCAAGATGGCTGTGTTGCTGCTGCAGTCCCCACTGCTTCATGTATGAGTTGCATTTATTCAGCTGCTGCACTTACTTTTGCATGCGTTTCTGAGAGCTAATTTAAAAATTATTTGCCTGGCAAATGGCAACTGAAATACAGTTTTGTCATTTTTTGTTAAGACTAAGCCATATGCTGCATACTGCTGAATGTAGATGTCAGCTTGAGCAATATTGCAAATATCGACCTGAAGTTAAATGCTACTAGCAAAAGGATGTTGAACAAGGGAGTCCAACTAACCTGGTGGAAATATGGATAGACGCCTTCCCACCCGGACCCAAAATTATTCTGAAAAGAGTGAAGTGAAAGCAGGATTGCACTGAACGTGCTGAGGGGCCTTTATTCTTTATCCAAGGTGAGCCTTTCTGTAGGCTTGTAGCCTTGACAGGAGAGAGTACGGGACAAGAAGGTTTATAGGACCCTGCCAAGGGAGATTTTCAGGGGCCAGAAGCCCAATAACCTGTGAGGAGAAACTCAATTTTAGAGTAAACATTGATATATGTCCTGGAGCACTGCCTGCATTTTGACCCCCAGAGTTGGAAGAGATATTGAGGGGCATTCTTGAGTCTTGTTTCTTTTGAAGGTGCTTGATTTTTGAAGTTTCTTTACCTAGAGGTGCTCCTTTGAACTTATTTTGTACTCACAACTCGTCTTTCAAGAAAACAGATAACCTTGGTATGTGATCTATTAATAACTCTGATAATAACCCGCTTGCCTAGAGGTACTGGGTACTGCCCTTAATGTAGTCTTCTATTTAATCTATTAAAAGTAAAGGAGTCTGAGGCAGCGGACCACCACAGAGCCATTGAAAATGGTTTATTTATACGAAGTAGCTGCTTCTGTGTGCAAATGCATAAATATCTTAGATATCCTCATGATCCTTATGTTTGCATGTAAATACAAAAAATGTTCTGCTGAGCTGCTAATAACTTTTCAGTGGTATAGGAGTTAATTAGACTATGAGCCCCATTTGGAACATTGTGGGCAGCTGGTTCATGTTAACCTCAGAAATTGACCTCTGCTTAAAAACTGTTTGAAATGCAGCTCATTTTCAAAAAGGTTCTCATTAAAATATAACCATAGGACCCTCATGAAGAACCTTATCAAGGCATTGGTGGGAAATTCACTTTGCACTTTTTGCTTTGTTGACCCAGTTTTTGATTTTAAAGTGTAGCCGAACTTTATTTTGAGCACCCAGGAACTGACCTTCGCATGCTTCGTGATTCCGATGGCATGCAACACAAGGTGGTGCCGAGACAGTATTTAGCCATTTTATTTTATTTTTCACCAGTTGTTTCATGTACTTCATTGTGTGCCGAATTAGTCAAGGTGATGCCCTTTCAACTGATAAGATATATATGAAATTACCTTAATATAAAATCACATGTCATATCCAGTACCTAGTTATTAGGTTTTAAAGGTGTTAGCAATAGTCAAAGGACTCCTTCTACGAACAACAAGCACTGGAGATTAATAAACTGAGATAATTTATTGAGTCAAGGGTGTATCGGTATCCAGCACTCTGTGGCCCCTTGTTATTAACAGCACATTCTCTTGAATGGAGGACAATATTTTTATATTATTATTTTTGTCTGTACATATGTTTTATTGAATGAACTTAAAGTGCTTGTATTCTTAGTTTAGTGTGTTAAGTATTTCATTTCATTTATTATTGTTTTATTTTACTTTTTAAATTGTTGCTCTATATTTTCACTTTGTACTTTGGCAATTTGAATATGTTAATTCTCAGGCAGTGGTGAATGATAAACTGATTGTTTATCCTAAGGGATCTGGAAAGTAAGTCTCTAAGCATTTATAAGCATTTTGATTTGCACTGAGGATGCAGTTAACTATTAAAGTTTATTTTAATGGCCTGCTTACTAGTGGGAGCAAGTTCAAAAGGATCTGGCTGAGACAATGAAAAGGTAATTAGTAAAAGGATGGGGGCTATTCAGCTGGTAGCCAGGGAGCATTTTTGTATTTTGAGATGACCTATTCAGGGACCAACTTGCTTCTATATTTTGAAGGTCTGCTGTAGAGATGGTAATAGGGGCTGTTTCCCTCATAGTTTAAGGGCAATTCCCTTTTATAAACCATTTAAAAAGGTAGATTTCATTCAAATGGCAATGATTGTCCCTATTTAGCCTTCAGAACTAAATCTTTGAGCCTGCCCAGTGGCACTGAGGGCTGAAGCACTAGATGCCTTACCTCATGCTACACCGGCTACCTGTGTTCTGGAACAAGCACAGGCCACTGGGGGTCAGCAGAGGAGGAGAACATTTGAGCATCCAAGGGACTGCTCTACTTCTTCTTCTCCGGTGGGGGGTGTCAGTGGTCGGTGTACTACTGGCCCCTAGAAGAGGCTGGGGGCAGCACACTGACACTGCAGAAGTGTGGTGGAGAGGGGACAGACACCTGGAGGAGCACAGGAGCACATACGGGTGCATGCATGCTCCCTCCACTGGCATCATTGCATGCCTCATCTCAGCAGGGAGAAAACTGGAGGAAGAAAATACATTGCTGTGGCACATGATGGAGTGCGCCTCACACGTCCCACTCCCAGCTAGCTATGGTGCCGGCCACACTGGATCTGGTCTCCAGCAGGGGTTGGAGAACCCTGCCAGCCCTGCTGGGGGTGCAATCCCTGGGGGTAAGGGTCAGCACCAGCTAGGGGATGGGGTTGGAGACTGCCTCCAGAGGTAGGGTCTGCAGCAACAAAAGCATAAAATACTAACAATAAAAAAAACCTAAAATTTTGCTAGAAAAGCACTTATGTCAAATTAGTACTATCTAATGATTATGCACGTTTTCTGACAGTAGCCTACAGAGATGTTATTAGCTCCCATCGGAACGGAACAAGGCTATATTGGAGTCTGCATTTCCTCTTATTCTAGTTTTGTATAATAAGTTATCTATTAGAGACAATACCCATGCTCTTGTACATACTGGATTTGAATCTTCACTCTTCTTGGTTAATAAGCAGGGATTATTGCTCTATATCAGTTGCTTTACAGTTCTTATGTGGTTTCTTTAATCTTTTTTACTCTACATTGTATGGAATCCTTTTAACCTTTTTATTACATTGTAACAGCAATTGCCGAACAAAAAAACTAATCCTGAACATCTAGACACCAGGGAAAGAAAAAATACAAACAAACGTGGACAGCAATTGGGGGTGAGGGATGCCACTCAATATCAGGGCACAAATGCAATAATTACAGGGACAGCAATCAAAGGATGGAGGGAATGTCACTAGACACCAGGGAAATACTTTATTGTTAGAAGGATGGTGATTGGAGGTTGGGGGGCACCACCAGATACCACAGAAATACCAAATTAATAACCAGGACAGCAACTGGAGGTCAGGGGTGTCACTAGACACTAGAGAAACAATCCATCATTATGGGGATGGTGACTGGAGGGTGGGGGTGCCATTAGACAAAAGGGAAATACATAAGAACTATCAGGACAACAATTAGAGGGTGAGGGGTGCATGTTGACGCCATAGAAATATATAAGAACTACAAGGATAGTAATTGGAGGGTGGGGGTGCTACTAGATACCAGGGAAATACTTTATCATTAGGGGGACAGTGATCAGGGGGCTACCACTAGACACCAGAGAAATACTGCAGAATTAACAGAACAATGATTTATATGAAAATGTTCGTATAAATGGCCATACAAAAAAGTGGAAGTGGGTCATGAAAAATGATTTAAATATTTAAAAAAAAGCATTTTGGGTTAATTTCTCCAACAATGAAGTGCATAATCCACTTAACAGAGTCCCAATGAGCAAGATGCATGTGTTAGTGTCTCTGCAGGATATCATTTTTGTGGGATTTGAAATAAAAAAAATGGACAGCAAATTGACACAAACGAAAAAGGATTGGAGCTGTATGAAAAAGGATTCTTTTTTATTTCATGCAGCTATCTTGAAGTGCTTACTGAGCATGCTCAGAACTGAAATTTCTAAATTAAATAACTTTGGAACAGATTCATATTTTTTCACCAAACCAGCAAAAGGCACATCTGTGGGCCAGTCCCTTTCTACCCTGAACATTTTAGATCAAAATTCCTAACTGTCAGGGCTCTAGGCAAGTTAAAAAAACAGCAAACAACTTAAAAAATGTACTGTTTACATTACCTGGAACTCAAAATCTGCACATCCAACCAGAACAAAACTTGGCACGTCCAGAGATCTACCCCACAAGACTGTGCATGCAAGATTTCATGCAAATCTGTTGAACAGTTGCAAAAGGGCAAAGATTTGGGCTTAACATTAAACACCCTGCTCAAAAAGTACTGTGGGGCAATAGTGCTACTCCAATCTCTCTCTCTCTCTCTCTCTCTCTCTATATATATATATATATGTATATACAGTATATATATATATATAAATATATATTACAAAAAACTCCATTAATGCATCAGTTAGGATTCCTATTATAGCAACAAAAGTATGGAAATTTGGTGTTAGGGTTCCCAACCCTACCAACCCACCCCACCTCCCACCCTCCTCACACCAACAGGTGTCACAGTGTGCCTTAGGGTCATCAGCCCTAAATCTCACCCCATTCCATGTGTAAGGAAGCTGAGATGGCACAGTGTAAGAGAATGGGGTGAAAGTTAGGCCCAACAACCCCAAGGCACACTCCGATACCTGTTGGTATGTGGAGGGTGGGGTTGGGATGGAGTGGTAGGGTTGGGAACCCTAACACTGAATTTCAATACTTTTGTCACTGTGATATTAATCCTAACTGATGCATTAATGGAGTTTTTTTGCAATTAATTTCCTTACTTTTTGAAATAGTATAATAATATCCTATTTTCCTGTGGGAATCCCTCCATAGATGCACATATGTATGTAGATGTGGGCCCTGCACATCCATGTGTTCGACAACAGTGACTAAATTGTCAGCATAGCCATTTTATTACTCCACCTCATGTACCCTGGTACAGAGAACTTGTAAAATGCAAGACTAAATGTAATGACACACAACTGCAATGTCATTCTGTGCCACAGGTGCAAAAACACATTTTGGGCAAGATGTGAAACATTTCAGCTATACTGTTCATACTGTTCATAAGGTGGTGTGAAAAAATGGCTATGTTGAAAATTGGTGGCAAAATATTGAAAAGTACCAAAGTGTGCATGCATAGAATAAATTCAATGGGCACATGTAACTCAGGCATTTTAGAATTTTTTTCACCAGATTTTCAACATGCCTTTTTAGAACCCCACCTCATGAACACTGGCACTGTCATTTCATTACTCGGTCCCAAAAGGTGATTTCACGCAGTGGCCAAGGAATCACCTTACAGGTCCAATTAATGAAATGACAGTGACAGTGTTCATGAGGATGGGTCCCAAAAAAGCCATGTTGAAAATTTGGTGCAAAAATACCAAAACATGGCCAAGATATTAACATAAGTTCAAAACACCATTGACAGCCATTATACAGTGTTTACCTTGATTCTTCAGTTTGTGGTTTCTCTTTGAAGAGTGCAGATGTGTCCTGGTCCACAGAAGAGGGCAGCCAATGGTCTATGGTGGTAAGTATAGGGCAAGGGGTGTGGGGTAGTGGGTTGGGATGGGGAGATGACGAGAGATCATTTTCTTCTTTCAGTTTTTTTAAAGACAGATGTCAGGGGATTACTTTTTTTTTTACAGGTACAACAAAGCAATATTTTGGGACACTGGGGTGGGCTTCCCAGTGTCCCACAGTACTGGGAGGTGGAGTACATAACTGGGGACACCAGAAGTGGACTCCCTAGAGTCCCACACTATTGAGGGAGTTGTAGTGCTGACACAGAGAATGAGCACCCCAATGTTGGCAAGAAAAACTCTTTTTAAAAATAAATAATTCGGGACACTGAGACTGGGCTCCCCAGTGTTCCACACTGGTGGGGGGGGGTTGGATTTCTACTGCCAACATGGGGATTAGGCATCCGGATGTTGGTAGAATCATTTAAAAAATACATTTTTTGGGACACTGGGAGTGGGATCCCCAGTGTCTCACACTGGCAGGGGGTGGATTTCTACCACCAACATAGTGATTGTGCACCCCAATGTTGACAGAAACATTTTTTCAATAAAACATACCTTTGCCCCCTTGGAGGCAGTAAAAGGAAGTGAAACTCCTTTTATTAGGTAAATACCAGCAGGTGTTTACCTAAATGAGGGCTGAGAGACTCAGTTCTGTACTTATTTGGGCTAAAAAGTGGCTAGTAAAGATTTTGGCCATTTGCGGGGTCGATGTTTTTTTTATTCAAGTAGTGCTACAACTGTGCAACAGTTTTCGTGAAACAGTGGCACAAATTTGCAGCAGTTTATGCACAACAATGCCATTAGTTGCATGAAAGCTATCACAATTTGTGGCAGTTTCATAAAAATAGTGCCACAGATTTGCAACACTACCAATGGCCAAGTGGAAAAAACATATTTTTGACTGCTATTTTAAAAAACTAAGGACAGAATCATGTACCTCGGGCCCCAATTAGAAAAACACAACTGTTGGTGTTTACTAAGGGGCAGTATTTTTTGAATTACAGCATTTTTTCCCACATCGCTAACTGAAAACAAGATGGTGGCAGCACAGCATTAACTTTTCCATTTGTGGCAGCAAAAAATTATTTCGCGGCAGCAGAAACTGCTTTTGCATGGCACATATAATTTGTTCCCATAGGTTAGAATAAGAAACTTAAAACTTTCATAACTTTTGAACTGATTAATATTTTTTTCACCAAACCTTCAAAAGACACATCTACAGCCCAGATCCCATATACCAAAACAATTTCAGACCAGACCTCCAAACCATTTTGGAGATGAAGCTGAGCAAAGAATCTGCACCTAAATGGTAAATTACACATTTTATGGCACTCGGCAGCTCCAGCAACCACACCACCAATCAGAATGAAACTTGCCAGATCCAGAGAACTGTGGTACCACACAGCTCATGAAAAATTGTGGGCATATTAGCAGTATGGTTGCAAAGTCATTGAAGTTTAATATTTGGAGTTTAACATAGAAGTGGTCATGCAACATTAATTATACTGGCACTACTGTGCCAGTATACTATATTATTTTGGCACGGTACTGCCAGTATAGATAGGGTTCAACTGTTACTTTTATGTAAAACCCCAAATTTTTCACTTCAATAATTTTGCAACCATACTACCAATGTGTGCAAAAGTTTTCATGTACTCTCAGGTACCATAGATCTCTTGATTTGGTAAGGTTTGGACCAGTCAGATGTGCAGTTGCAGAGATACGCAGTGTCAAAAAATTTGAAAATGACCATTTAAGTGCAAATCCTTTGCAGTGTCACATCTCTGAAATGGATTGGGGTTGTGATCTGAAATTGTTAGGGTATATGGGATCTGAGTCATAGATGTGCCTTTTGAAGGTTGGTGAAAAAATGTCAATCCATTCAATAGTTATTAAAATTTTAAGTTTCCCATTATTGCCTATGGGAAAAATGATATGTTCCATGTGAAAGCAGGTTTTGCTGCCATGAAAGTACTTTTTGCTGCCACAAATAGTATCAGTAGTGTTGTGCTGCTGCCATCTTGTTTTCAGTTAGTGATGGGGGAAAATGCTGTAATTGAAAAAATACTGCCCCTTGGTAAACACCAACAGTTGTGTTTACAGAATCGGGGCCCGAGGAACATGATTCTGGCCTTAGTTTTTGAAAATAGTGGCTGTAAATATGCTTCCTGTACTCAGCCATGGTAGTGTTGCAAAACTGTGGCACTATTTTTGCAAAATTACTGCAAACTGCAGCACTTTCTAACAACTAACGGCACTGTTGCATGCAAACTGCCACAAATTGCAGCACTGTTGTGTGTAAACTCCTGCAAATTGTGACTACTTTACTTAAAAAAAAAATCATCCTCTATAAATATTCAAAAGCATTTCTGGCCATTTTTGGCCAAAACACAGGCAGAATTGCATTTCTCAGACCCAGTTTAGGTAAACATCAACAGGTGTTTACCTAATAAAAGGATCTTTTATCTTTTTATTGCCTCCAAGGGGGCTGAGGCACATTTCTATAAAACAAAATGTTTTTGCCAACATCGGGGTGCCCAATCCCCTTGTTGGCATTTAGAACCCCTCCACTCAGTAGTGTGGGACACAGGGGAGCCCACCCCCAGTGTCTCAAAATAATTTTCTGTTAATTCTGACACAGGGATGCCCAGCCCCAGTGTCAGATCCCCCCAAAAAAGGCCATTGTTTCAAATATGGTTGCCATCATCAAGGTGCCAAATCCCCATGTCGGCATTTAGACTGCCTCACCCCAGAAGTGAAGGACACTAGGGAGCCTACCCCCCCCAGTGTCCCAAAGTTGTTTTCCATTAATCCTAACACCAGGATGCTCAGCCTCTGTGTCAGATGCCCTCTCCAAAAAGGCAGTTGTTTATAATATGGTTGTTGACATCAGGGTGCCCAATCCTCGCATTGGCATTCTGAAGTCTCCTTCAGCAGTGTGGGACACTGGGGAGCCCACTCCCAGTGTTCCCAATTAGGTACAACCCACTCAGCACTGTGGGACACTGGGGAGCTCACCCCAGTGTCCTAAAATATTGCTTCATAGTACCTATAAAAAAAGAAAACAGTCACCTGATGTCTCTATTTTTTTAATCCTGAAAAGGAAAATGGCCCCTCATCGTCTCCCCATCCACCTCCCCTAGCTCAACCCGCCCACTTAGCAACCCACTACCCCACACCCCATCTTGCCCAATACTTATCACTGGAGATCCTTGGCTGCCATTTTCTGTGGACCAAGACATGTCTGCACTCCTCAAAGCTGAACCATGAACTGAAGAATGAAGGTAAGTGCCATATAATGGCTGTCAATTGTGTTTTGATCTTTTGTTGATATCGCAGCCATTTTTACATATTTTTGCACCAAATTTTTAGCATGGGCTTTCTGAGACACCCCCTCATGAGCTTTGTTAGTGTTGTTTCATTAATCAGACCCCTAAGGTGATTTTGTAGTCGCTACATGAAATCACCTTTTGGTACTGCGTAAAAAAAGAACAGTGCCAGTGTTCATGAGGTGGGGTCCCAAAAAGCCCATGTTTAAAATTTGGTGGAAAAATACCAAAAAACACCTGAGTTACATGCAACCCTTGAAATTTTTCTACACATGTTCATAACTTTGGCAATGCTTCATATTTTCACTCCAAATGTTCAAAATGGACATTTTTTCACACCACTTCATGAACAGTGTAGCTGTCATTTCTCATATCCTACCAAACACGTGTTTCTGCACCTGTGGTACAGAATGGCATTTTGCCATGGATTAAGAAATTTTCACCTATGGGATTTATGAGGTGGGGTGATAAGAAGTCTATGTTGAAAATTTTGGGGTAAAATATGAAAAACTGACAAAGTTATGACCATTCATTGCAATGCGGGTATGCACACTTGTAACTACTGAAATTGTCAACATTTTGACCCCAGATTTACAACATAGCCTTCTTGTTCCCCTCCTCATATATGTCACAGATGTTATTTCTCAAATTCTGCCAAAAATGTGTTTTTGCACCTGTGGTGCAGAATGGCATCGCAGTTGCACAGAATTATGTTTTGACAGAGATTTGAAAATTTTCTTTACCAGGTACATGTCCTGGGGTAATCAGATGGCTATCATGATAATTTGCTTATGTATCTATGGATGGATGGGTGTGCAGGGTCCAAAGGACTCTGCGCTCCCACATTAAAATAAGGAAAATCACAGAGCAAGGGAGCGAAGGTTAGGAAGATGAAGATTAATTATGTCTCTACACTTACGGATAGATGGAACTACAGGGCCCATAAACAGCTACAGCTATGGTGATACTTTCACAAAAAGTAAGGACATTCATTGCAAAAAAACTGTTAATACATCAGTTAGGGTTCATATTACAGTGACAAAAGTATGGAAATGGAAATGTGGTGTTAGGGTTTCCAACCCTAACACCCGATCCACCAACCAACCCTACCACCCCACCACCCCATCACACCAACAGGCACTGGGGTGTGTCTTGGGGCTGTTGAAGCTAATACTCACCCCATTCTCCTCTGCTGCACCATCTCTGCTTCCTTACACATGGAATGGGGTGATTGTTAGAATCAATGACCCAAGACACACACCAATACCTGTTGGTGTAATGAAATTGAGGTGAAATATTAGGTGGATGGAGATAAGGATGGAAATTAGGGTTGAAACCCACCACATTTCCATACTTTTGTCACTGTAATATGAACCCTAAATGATGCATTAATGGAGTTCTTTGCAATCAGTCAATCAATATAGATAGATAGATAGATAGATAGATAGATAGATAGATAAATGTGTGTGTGTGTGTGTGTGTGTGTGTGTGTATAGGGATTCATTATGGGCAGGAGTGAGATAAGGAAAATTGTCTCATTCCTGCAGAGTGAGCTCTGTATTCACAAGAATGCCAAAGGCATGAGTGAGAATGCACAACTCACTCTGCAGGACTGAGGAAAATTTCCATATCCCATGATCTGCCCATCATGTGTGCAATTTATACCACGGGGTGAGAGCTTTAGGAAATTTTTTTCTATTTCTGTGTATTTCCTACTCATTCTGTATCTGCTGTCAGTGTGTGTGTGTGTGTGTGTTCTGAAAAGACTGGAAGTCAGAAACACAGATGAGTGTGTTTTGCAAAGCTAATTGGGTGAGTCAAAGGCTCAGTGAGAAAGACAAACTGCTGTAGGTAGCACTGAGAGAGAGAAACTGCCTTGTAAAAGAGTTTCATCTAGAATTCAGGTTGTTTTGAAGCTGAGATCAGCACAGTAATGGGCTAGGAGTGTTAGAAACATAATGAGATACAGGTGAGAGTGTTTTACAAAGCTAATTAAATAAGTTGTAGCTTCAGTGAGAAAGAGAAACTGTTTTTTGAAGCAGTTTCCTTTAGAATGCAAGCTGCAGTGCAGATATTCTCACTCTGGTGACATCAGCAGAGTGTGGGTAAATTTTGATACCTGACTCTGCTGATGTCATCAGGATTTATCCTCACTACAGAGGAAATAACGCAGAATATCCTACTGAGAAAGCTCTCATTCACTTGGTGTGTGTATATATAAGTATGTATATATATACAGTATCTCTCTCTCTCTCTATATATATATATATATATATATATATATATATATATATATATATATATATATATATATATATATTTATATAGATATATATATATATTATACTGGCACAGTAGTGCCAGTATAGTAAGGGTGAAAGGTACCTGCTATGTTAAACTCACATTTTTTAATGTTAATAACTCTGAAAACTGTTCAATGGATTTGCATGACATTTGGCACACATTATGTCTAGGGCTAGGTCTCTTGACCTGCCAAATTTTGTGCGAATTCGTTGTGTGGTTTCTGAGATATAGAGCATTGGAAAAAACAGAAAAATCCATGTTTTGACATTTCTTTGTCCACCTGGATCTCAGAAATGGCTTTAGGTTGTGGTCTTAAATTTTCAGAGTAGAATGCCTTTGCCTCACAGATGTGCCTTTTGAAGGTTTGGTGAAAAAATATTAATCCATTCAAAAGTTATTAAACTTTAGAGTTTCCCATTATAGCCTATGGGGAAAAAATATGTGATCTGAGGTCATGTGATGTCCTGTGGAGTGAAAGCAGCAGCTTTGAGGAGCCCTGGGAGACCCGCATCCAAATTGCCAGTTTGTTCCTCCATTTTAATAACTACCGAGAAGCGTGGATTCATTTCTACAAGCTCTCACCTTTAACCACCTCCTAGGATGGAAGAAACTTCCAGTGAACAGCAAGGAAAAATGGATTCACACCATGAAGATTCAAAGGGGGGAACATGATCTGAGTGCCATGCTCAAGGCTAAACGTCCCAGACGCAGTACCTCACCAATGACTCCACCACCAGGTCTCAACATTCCAGTAACCCCTGGATAAATGTATTTGGAGTTGCAGACAATCAAACAAGCCCTGTTCTCCCTTATCGATGACATGAAGGGCTGGAGACCAACTATTAAAGAACTGGCTACCAATGTCTCAGAAGCCGAAGTGAGAATTTCCTCGGTGGAGAATTGCTGCACAAAGACGGAGCCTGAGGTGTCTGCTCTTAGGAGGGAAGTTCACGAACTAGAAGAAAAGGTGGATAACTTAGAAGGCCACTCAAGGCACAACAATGTGGTCCTGTTGGGGCTCCCAGAAGAAGAAGAAGGAGCTTCTCCGATTCTATTTTTGCAAACTCTATGTACAAAAATAGCAGGCCCCTAGCCACATGAGGCCAGCTATGTAATCGGGAGGGCTCACAGGTCAGTGCGACCCAAACCGCCACCTGGGAATCCACCATGCCCCTTGATTTTTAAAGTGCTTAATTACCTGGATCACGACCATATCCTAAAATCAGTCTGGTAGATGGAAAATGTAGAGTGGGAAGACAAACAGATCCATCTGGTACTAGACTTAACCTACTGGGTTTGTCAAGAGAGACCGGACTACAGAGCCCTGCAATCTAAACTATAGGCTGCAGAATTAAAACACCAGATGATCTTTCCATCTCATCTGAAAGTCACCACCACCAAAGGCTTGTACAGATTCAAAAACATAGACAGGTTCGAGTGGAACTGAAGAAACTGCTTCCTTATATATTTGGTTCAAAGGGGGTGAGTTGTTCTGTGCTATGATGTTTTTGAGGCCTCTTTATATCTCATAAATGGGCTGTTTCACCCACGCTCATGATAAGACTCTAATTTTTGCTGCGTAGCCACTTCTTCGATGACAATTGGTATTGGAACAAGGTTGGGGATCTCATAGTGGACAAAGCGACTTACAATAATTTTGGTTCTGGTACAGTTTACTGCATCATTCTATTTATTAAACAGTGCCAGCTCTGCCTTGGACTTAATTAGTAACCATTCAACATGATTTGTTACTTTCCAATGGCAACGAGGGGAACGGCCATGTTTGGAGAAACATGAGATGAATGTAGCTCATTGGATGGTCATGTCTAAGATTATTTGTTAATATCTCTCTTCCCAATGTGGGAAGGGAACTGGAGTGATATTCTCCAGTTATGTGTATATTTGACTTGTCATCTCCTCTACAGTTTAACAAAAGGGGCATGTAAATATTTATTTCCTAGTGACTTAATTCACATGTCGGGCTCTCTAGACCTGATAAACAACAGGTGGACATATTTCTTTTAACCCATATTAGTTGGCTTCATACAACCTTCTTTTTGTTTTTGCATAGGTGTCCAGGTCCATAAGAAAAATAAACAAAATCTAGAGACCCCGAAAATATGATGCCTCTTCAAGTGTCCCACTACGAGTAAACAAACCTCATATTCTTTTCCTTGGGAGGGGGGAGAGACAGGGTATAAGAGTATGTTGTCCATGTCAGTGGTTCAGTAGGCAGCTCACTTGCCTCTGAGGTTGGGAGATCAGAGGGCTGTGGGTTCAGTTCCCACACCTGGCACTTGGGTTAATATCCCAGTACTAACACTGTAGTGCAGCATGAGAGGGGTGCTGCACTTCTGAGGTGCCATCTTTTGGATTAGATGTTAAACTGAGGTCCCATCTGACTGGACTGGCGGTAGTTCAGATGGATGTTAAAGATCCCATGGCACTTATCAAAAAGAGTAGTTTTTTTTATTGAATTCACACATAAAGCATACACAACATAAATCAAGAAATATTAACAATAACCAGAAAGGAAAGGAAAAATAACCGGATTACATATCATAAAGGGAAAGGGGAAAAAAAAACACATCACTTATATTTTATAAAAATTTGAAAGCCTTTCCACCACCTATATACCTTATCACCAGAATAATGTAATAAATCCACATGATATACAGAATTCATTGCTTGCGCAACTAAATAACTATATACAGAATATGGCATCATTTTTTGGGAAAGAACCCATTGGCATCGAGCTTGCCACAAATAAAACCTCAAACAACAAAGAAAGATGAACTATGTTTCTAAATGAAATTCAACATTCCCAGTAGGTAAAAGACCAAGAACAAGAGTATTAGAATCCAAATCTAGCAACCAATCCATATTCCACTTTTCTTTAAGAAAAGACCAAAGGGGTTTTGCATATGAGCAAGTCAAGAAAAAATGGGACATGGTTTCTTCTAAATCAATGCGTGATAAATACGGACAATTTCTGTCCACCAAATTTTTATGCTTAGCATTAGCTCTAACATTTAATCTACCATACATAGTAAGCCATAAAATTTCCCACATTGAAGCAGGCACCCTCTGGTTAGTAAGTTGTTTAAGAACATGTCCATGACGGTCCGGAGGACAATCTTTAAAACTAGGTTCTATAGGATATAAATGGGTTAATAAATGATAATAACATTTTTTCCTGGTATTATTCAAAATATTAGTTTTAGAAATTTTCCATTTATATAATTTCTGAGCCATAGGATGGAAATAGTCTGGAAAATATAATCGTGAATGAATTTTCAGCGCAATATCAGTCCACCCATTTAAATAATATTTCAATACTTGCTGCATGAGACCCTGTACACCAGTAAAAGACAAGGAAATACTATAATAAACAGTATGGTAGATAAATAAAGAAGAAAAAAAATATATAGGTTCGATCATACCCAGTCCCCCTTTGGCTTTACTTAAATATGTATTACAACGTTTAACTGGGTTAAGCTTATTCCCCCACAGCATTTGGAAAAACATTCCATATAAAGAGGTCTCCAAAGAAGAAGGTAGTGGGAAAATATATGCAACATATTGTAACTGGGGAACAATAAACTGTCTCATAATTTGAATTCTTTTAAGTTTAGACAATTTCCAAAATCGCCATTTCGTAACTTTAATTCGAGATTTTGACAATGCAGATTTCCAATTATCAAATGGTAAATTTATGGTGCCAAACTTAATACCCAGGATGACAATAGGATTAGTAGAAAAAGTAATCCCTGACTCTTGCTGCGGACTAAAATCCCAAGGGCCTATCAACAATCCTTTACTTTTAGCAAAGTTTAACTTTGAATTAGAAACCATAGCATATTTGACAAGTTCTTGTAAAACCAAAGAAATATGGTCAAAATGTGAAATGAAAACACAAATATCATCTGCATAGGCCAATACTGAGAGGTTAGAAAATGCTCCCCAATCCGACAGTCTATTTAAATTCAATTTAGCCAAAATTCGAAGCAAGGGGTCAATAGAAAATAAGTACAACAAAGGACTGAGGGGACATCCCTGCCTAAGTCCGGTAGGAATAACAAATCCATCTGTTACATGTCCCCTTAATAACACTTTAACAAACACCTGAGAATATAATAATTGTATATTCTTAATAATAGATACCGGCACCCCATATTTAGCTAATGTGGAAAACAGAAAACACCTGTCAATCCGATCGAAAGTTTTCTCTTGATCCAATGAAAGAACACATCCTTTATCACCCATTATGTGCAATATTTCTATAAAATCTCTGATAATAATAAGTGCATCTTGGATTTTTTTCCAGGAAGTCCACAGAATTGGTCTACTGAGTGAATAGAGGAAGCATAAGTCCTAAGTTTAGAATTAAGAATATGGGTTAAAATTTTGTAATCAGAATTCAACAAAATGATTGGTCTCCAATTTGAAATATCAGCTCTGTTTCCAGATTTAAATAAATAAACTAATAAACCTTCTGAGAAGGAATTTGGGATCTTCTGATGCTGAAAAAAAAATAAACAGTATGCAAAATGACCGAAAGTTCCAATATAAAAATTTTATAAAACTGATTAGGCAGTCCATCCAAACCTGGTGAAGTGTCTGTACTAAGATTTTTAATTGCATCTATAACATCTGTTACAATAATCTGTTGAAGCAACAGAAGCATATCATGTAAGCCCAATGGAGACTCAATATTTTGTAGATAGCCTGCAATTGTCTCATTAGAAGGGGCTACCATAGGTTCCATGGAGTGATAATGTAATTTAATTAACTTTTCCATCCCTAAAATAGAATCAATCCTTTTTCCTTCTGAATCCTGCAAAAATTCAAGATTCATATCCGCATGGATTTTTTTACAGGCCTCATACGAGTCTCCTATAGGTGTTTTCTGAGTACCACTAGATAGCATTGCTGCAGTTATAGAGGCTCGACTATATTGAAAATGTAACATTTCCTTTTTTAAATTACTAATTTGTAGTGAATAATCATATTTGGTAACATATGATATAGCAAACAAATGTTGTAACTGACTTCGGAGGGACAAATATTTCAAAAAGTTTTTATTACCCAAACCCTTGCTGTAATTGCTAAAGAAACTCTGTAAATCTAGTTTGGTGTCCATCCACCATTCCCCAACATCATCATATAAACAAAGTACAGACAATCTGGCAGACAATAAAGCTATAACGTGTTTTTGAATAATAGAGGATTCTAACAAAGAAGGGTTCAATTTCCATCTATTCCTGACTTTGGGGGTATAACTCAACCTAGCAATAGTAAATTTCAACAATAGATGATCAGAGAATTCACTAGGGACAATAAAGAAATGACCCTGTGGAATATTCCGGGGAAAAAAAAATATCAATAGTTGTTTTGAAAATGCCCCTAACATAAGTAAATCTTGACCTTTTATTATAGATGCTACAATTAATGAACCCCACTGTGCGAATAATAGATGACAACATGTTAGAATCACAATAAATTTTTTTGCATTTCACTCCCCCTACATAATCCCTTGCAACATTGCAGTTAAAATCACCACCTAAAATAATCTTATATGAGGAGACTAAATAAGGCTGAACCAATTTTAACAAACCAACCCTATCAGCCTTAGTTTGAGGCCCATAAACATTAAGTAAACGAAAAGCTGATAGTTTCCATTTCCCATCTAACATTAATAAATGCCCAGGAATTAAATCAACTAATTTTACTAAAGAGAAATCATAAGAACCAAAAAGAATGCCCACCCCATCTGCACACTCAGGGCCGAAGGACCAATAAGATGGCCCCCAAATCCAGTCCCTTTTAAACAACAATAATTGATCTCTAGAACACATCCAAGTTTCTTGTAAATAAAAAATATCATAACCTGAATCATGAATAAAAGAAAAAACAGCCTGACGTTTAACCGTATTTAATAAACTATGGATGTTCAAGGACCCAATAGAAAAAGAACCCATAAAAAATTCAGATAACTAAAACCCAGGGTCATAAGCTCGCTTATTCATTTCTTTCTTTTTTTCTTTTTTTTATTTTTATAATCTCCTCTATCTGGTCCAACTGAAGGTTGACTACTCTCTACCGATTGAGTATCAATATTCCCATGTTCCATGTCAGAACTCTCCTCTGAAAACAAAGCTGCATATGTATTATCCGTTTCCGCTAATACTGGGTTAAGCGATGTAACTGGAGGTTTAATGTTCCTAGAGGAATGTCTTCAAGCCACAAATTGAAAAGCCTTACTGTTAGACAAATCAGCTCCTGACAAAACAGGTTCCTGATAACAAACTGGTGTTAAAAGGGCAGCACAAATAGGGTTCTCAAGTGTCAGTGCCTTGGGCTCCAGGAGTACCACAGAAGGGGGGGGGCAAGGACTTGTCCTGTAAAGAAGCTGACTTGGGGATGAAAGCAAAGGAGGTGAGGTTACCCTGAACAGAAGTGAGGGCCCCAGATTCAAGGAGTACCATGGGGGACTAAGGTCTTATCCTGTAAAGGAATTGACTCTGGATTTAAACCAATGGAGGAAAGGTCAGAGATAGAATCCTGAGCTTGCTGAATCAAGAGATCTGGACTAATACACGAAGGTTTATTCCTAGCAGCCCAAGGACATTCACCAAAAACATGACCAGTATCCTCACATAAATCACATTTGGTAAGATTAGTGCACTGCATAACTATGTGACCGATTTCCCCACAATTATCACATCTGGCCTTATCACATGTACTAGATAAATGGGTTTTGGCACCACATCTGTAGCAGGCCCTAGGTTGCCCTGCATAAAAGCATACACCCCTATCCCTCCCTAACAAAAAGGAATTTGGGATATGCTCCATTCCAATGTTAGTAGCCTTCAATTTAACCTTGTATTTCCACCCCCCAGTCCAAAAAGATTCCGAGTCCAATAAGGCTTCTGGTTTACTTAGAATCTCATATTTCTGTGATAACCAAAAAGTGATGTCATCAACGTGAACACCTTCATTTTGAAACATAATCGTCACGAATTTAATTAGAGGTTTTGTTAAGGGAATAACTAAAAAAGGTGACCAAATGGGGGAAAACTTAACCTGTGCATAATGCTCCCAAAAAAGATCTAACGCATGTGCAATTCGAAAACTAACATCATAATTGCCTTCCCCAGATATATTAATAAGAGCAAAAACATCTCTAGGAGAAAAAGATAAGGAGTCTTTTAATAAAGTACTACCAACATAAGTTCGGTCAGTCCTATCTTCCAAGCCACCTTTGTAGCGGATACAAACGGGTCCCTTTTTTATTCTGAAGCCATCTTGCCCTTTGTAAGGCATTTTGGGGTGTCCAGTGTTCATCAATGTCAGGAGATAATAAAGGGTCAGATGCTGAAGCAGGTAAAAGAACATTGTTAAAGTGTTTAAGAGGTACAACAGACTGCTGCCTGGTAGATTGAAACTGAAAGGAGGATTTGTTTTTTAAGGCCAAAAAGGAAAAAGAAGTAGCCCCTGTTTGTACTCCCGGGCTTGTTTGGTAGACTGTGTCACATTGAGTATCATGCAGCATATCTTTATCTACAGAGGTAGTCGGAGTTCGGAACACAAAACCGGCATCAGACAGAAGAGGAGAATCCACCGAACCCACAGTGGGCTGCTGTAACACTGTAGAAGAAGCAATGGCAACTAGAATGCAGGCAACACCCTCAGGCGAAATTTTACTAGCCATGGGGGGAAATGAGAAACGTTGGGCTTTCGGCACACACCTGACTTAATGCTAGAACTGTCAGCCCTCTCACTAGATTTAAGAGGCCTATTGCGAAAAAGAAAACTAGGCTGTTGGCACACACCAGTCGTGTTAGAACTGCCAGCCTCAGAATCAATTCGTAAGTCAGAAGGAAAGTCAAAAGCCAACTCACCAGCCACAGTAAAATCCGTTGGTTGCACAGTTTTCTCTGACAAAAGAGAAACCTTCTCCGGTTGCTCTGAACATAAAACAGGCACCGCTTTAATCAAAGAGGGGTCAGAAAGCTCCACAGGATCATTAGATGCCATAGTTTCACATTTTGAATAAGAAGAATCCTGGTCTGTAATACTCAAAGCTGCATCAAGGTTTAAACTTATGGATGAACTTAAATCTTCCGTCGATACAAAAATCTCATTCCCCTCACCTTCAATTTAGGAATCACGCCGATTTGTTGAAAAAGCCTCTTGCCGAATAGAATCAAGAGAGGAGGCAAGCTCACCCAATTCTGCAGCATCCTGCCGGTCCGACGACTCGCTCCGAGTGGCCATCGCAATGGCCAAAAGGCTCCCCTACTGGCCACAATGCAGAACCATCAGTGAAGCAGCATCAGAGTAGGGGAATTTCCCCGGTGTCCTGGCCAAATTTACCTCATTCACCAAGAATACCACCAACAGCTTAATCTGGTTCAAGGTCAGTTGGCATTCATCTGTATCCCCTTCCCCAGGTCATGCCTGAAAATATGCAAGATTTGTCTAGTGTACTTACCCAGCCAACAAAAACTAAATAAAACCAAAAAAATAAAGACAGTGGGCTCCCAGGAAGCTCTGCACCCCAAGGTATTCATGGTCCATAACGTTTAGAGGGGGCTTCAGGCCTGGAAGGTGTTAGGTAAAGATAAGTTGTGGGGTTATGGGTTACATTTGGGGGGGTGGCTTACTCAAGAAAAGCTCAGGGGGAGTAGAGTTGGGAAGGGGGGTCTATAACCAGACTTCACAGAAGAAAGGGAAGCAGTAAGGCACCAGGCTACACTTTCAGGGGCTGTCTAGCTGGACTGTAATGTCATGGAATATTAAAGGAAGGAAGGACAACAATAAAAAATACTGTACTCTTAGACATCTTAAAAGATATAATCCACACATAGTGTTGTTGCAGGAGACTCATATTCCTAAAACACAGCTTTCAACTCTAAAGAAAATGTGGGCAGGCCAAGTCTATGGAACAGGACCAAATGCTCACTGGGCAGGTGGGAGTTGCCATTCTAATCCACAAGGTGATTCCCTTTAAACTTTTTCAGGAATGGTATGGATCAGAAGATAGATATATAATTGTACATGGCATATTAGCCAATCAAGAAATAGTAATATGGTGCGTTTACAGTCCAAATACAGACTTCACCTCCTTTTTTCCACCTCTAGCCTCCCTTTTGGCTACCATTAAAGGAGATTCATATATCATCAGGGGAGAGTGGAATTTGACATTTACCAATGACTTGGATAGATCTTTTAACAGAAGGGCTAGTCTATTTCTGGCTCAGAGGGCTATTAGAGAGCTGGCTCAAAATTTGGAGTTGGTAGATCCATGGAGGGTATTTCACCCTAAAGAAAAAGATTTTACCTTCTACTCTGCCTCACAATGTGTATATTCAAAAATTGATTATTTTGTCATTAATAGTTCTATGCGAAATGGAGTGGAGCAGATGAATATCTATCCCAGAGTTATCTCAGACCATTCCCCAATCTCTATGACTTTAGCAATTCCTAATTCCCTCCCACGATCATGTACTTGGTCCCTCAACATGTCACTTTTAGAGGACCCCATACATTAGGTGTCACATGAAACAATTTATTTCTCAGATGTGGGAGGAAAACAATGGATCTATTGTCGCTAAAGACAAACTTTGGGGGAGCTGTGAAGGCCATATGAAGAGGTGAACTCATTCGGATAGCCTCAGTCTGAAAGAAAAAGGCTGCAGGGCAAGTAATGAAGTGGTTGTTCCATATTTGAGAATTGGAGGTAAACCCCTCAATGTCATTAAATGATTCTGCTTGGTTGGAACTAGCTGATTTAAGATCCAAATACTCTGCTTTTCTCTTGGACAAGGTGTCACACTCAGCTGCTTCCATCTGAGCAACTTATATTGGGCAAGGAGAAAAGGCTGGGGAATTACTGGCCAATTGTTTAAAACAACAAAGAGAATTAAGATGGGTTCCGGCTCTTTTTGATCTGATGACAGGCACTCCTATGGCAGACCCCATTAAGATGATAAGAACTTTTCAAGAGTTTTATCAAAAACTATATACAGCAGCCCCCAACACCTCTGACTTTGCCACCTTCGTATCAGATTTCCTTGTGGGTATGGAGCTGCCTTCCTTGACATTTGGACAACAGGAGATGCTCAAACATCCACTCACACTTAATGAGATTACAGCTGCTATTGACCATCTCCCTACTGACAAGGCTCCTTGTCCAGATGGTTTTGCCCCAATATTTTATAAAACCTTCAGCCTTGAATTGGCCCTGATGTTATAAGAAGTATACTCATATCTATATGAATCCACTATCCTGGAAACCAACCTATTTGAAGCCAGATTTATTGTTCTCCCTAAACCCAGCCAGGACACCAGTACAGTGGAGAACTATCAACTGATCTCTCTACTAAATATCAATATTAAACTTTTGGCTGCCATTTTATCCACCAGACTGAAAAAGGTCTGGTCCTCTCTGATAAGTCAAGAACAGGTGGGATTTATAGCTGTCCACCATTTCAGTGACCATATCCTAAAAATCCTACATCTTATCTCTGCGTCGGGGGAGAACACCACTGACAATGTGCTGGTCTCCCTCGATGCAGACAAGGTGTTTGATAGAGTGACCTGGAATTTTTTGTTCACTATACTCCCCAAGTTTGGTCTTCCAGCAGAGTTTATTACTTGGACACGTGTTTTTTTACCTTTGCCCATCGGCCCGGGTATTATGCAATGGAGTATTATCAGACCCTTTTCTCCTGACCCGGAGTACCCAGCAAGGATGTCCCCTTTCTCCTATGTTATTCAATCTCTACATAGAACCCTTGGCTAGGAAAATTTTATCTGATCCCCAGGTAAGGGGGATCTCATTTGTTAAGAAAGAATATAAATTATCAATGTTTGCTGATGATGTCCTCCTGCATTTAGCTGAGTGGAAAACGTCACTCTCTGGGCACTTGACATCATCAGCAAATTTAGCCTGCCATCTGGATACAAATTAAATTTGAGTAAAACCTCAGTTTACCCTCTTTTGCCCACCTGTACTTCAGCACAGGTATCGGAAATGGGTCTTGGGTGGTCTCCTAACTCAATTTCCTTTTTTGGCCTAGAGCTCACAAAAGACTTTTCATCACTTAAGAAACTTAATCTGGACCCAGTTGCCCAGCAGATAAACCAAGATTTAAAATGATGGAAATAGCTCCCCCCTTCACTCTGGGGAAGAGTCAATATTTTCAAGATGACAGTGTTCCCAAGAATCATGTATCCTTAATCTATGCTAAATCTGTATCTCCGCAGGTCATGGTTTAAAAACATCTTTTTGGAGTGGTCCAAATTCCTTTAAGTTAGATAAACCCCTGAGAAGGACTTTGGAGAAATTATGTAGACCTAAAATGTTGGGAGGACTCCAAGTCCCTCATCTATATCTTTATTACCTAGCCTTTCATAGCTCCAAATATTTCAAATGGTGACAAAATCCCCCACAGAACACCTCATCATTAGATTGGTTGGATACTGAATGGGACAGGCTAGTTGCTCATCAGATTTCATTGCCTTCCTTGTTATACATCCCATATAAAAGGCTGCTAGTACAGCTGCATGCCTCACCCATAGGATGGTCTATCAGAGCACACATGCAGTTATGTAATAGCCTAAAATGCACCCCCTTAGATTTAGGTCAACCTCTGTATAGAAACCCAAATCTGAGGTTAGGGGGTAAAACTCTTCTTCCATCTTTTTGGCCTGAGGTGCCATTATCCAATAATCAGGATTTGATTTGTGGAGGCAAGTTTATTTCTTTATCAGTTTTTATGTTTGCTTGCATGCATGTGCAAGAAACATAATGCGATGATCCAAAATGCAGTGCCATACAGATGAAAGGGAGAGCTACGCTTCAGTGAGAAGCGATGAGATATTGCATGCTCATGCACACACCCCCACACACACACTCATGCATACTGCGTGCTCCTGCTTCTCCCCCATGCACACACTGTATAGCCAATGGGGTGCTCAATCTCCCATCGGCTGTGCTGCGCTCCCTCCCCAACAGAGTTCCAGATGCCATGCTGGGAGCCCACCCCAGCATGGCAACAGATCATATGGCCGACGGGGGTGCCCAATCCCATCAGCTCTACTGTCCCCCCCAAAAGACTACAGAGTGCCATGCTGGGAGCCCATCCCAGCATAGCAACAAATCGTATGGCCGACAGGGGTGCCCAATCCTCCATCAGTTCCACGCCCCCCAAATAGCCTTCCAGCTGCCACGCTGGGAGCCCACACCAGCATGGCACAAGTCCCGTGTCGTCTAAGTATAAAAAAAAAAGAAACCTGAAAGAAAAAACCTTCCCTCACTGACTGTCCTGACCCAATCTCCCCACCCGTGCCCACCCTCTATGCACCCTGCCTCCCCACACCCACTCCTCACCCCATACTTACCTCTGGAGCGCGGCGCAACGATCTTCAGTGGACGAGGAACACGTCTGCACTCTTCAAAACTGACTGCGAACTGAGGAACTGCCAGTAAGCTGTATAATGTAATAAATAGGGTTTTTTTCAACTTTAGTGCACATCTCGGGCATTTTGTGGAATTTTGTCACCACATTTTCAACATGGGGTTTTTGGGGCCCCACCTCATGAATTCTGTCACTGTCATGGTGTTAATCAACCCTGAAAGGTGATTTTATGGTCACTGCATGGAACCACCTTTCGGGACCAATTTTTCAAAACAACAGTGTCCCAGTTCATGAGGTAGGCCACCAAAAACCCTATGTTGAAAATTTGGTGAAAAAATTCCCAAAAATGACTGTTTTCTGAGCATGCTTTGCCCTGTTCCTACACACAATCATAAGTTCATGAATTTTCAATATGTTCACTCCAGATTTTCAGCATTGCCATTTTACCATACCTCCTTATTAGCAGTACAGCTGTCATTTCTCACATCTGACCCAAAATGTGTTTCCGCACATGTAGCGCACAATGGCACAGTTGGTGTATGAAATCAATGTTTGGGACAAATTAAGAAAATCACTGTGACACTGTTCATGAGCAGAGGTATTAAAATGGCTATGTTAAAAATTTGGTGAAAAAAATTCCCAAAAATGACTGTTTTGTGATCATGCATTGTGCTGTTCCTATGCACGCTCATAAGTTAGCGAATTTTCAATATTTTTATTCCAGATTTTCAACATTGCCATTTTACCACACCTCCTTATGAACAGTACAGCTGACATTTTTCACGTCTTGGCCAAAACATGTTTCCGCCTATGTAGCGTACAATGGCACAGTCAGTGTGTGAAATTAATGTTCAGGACAGATTAAGAAAATCACAGTGACCCTGTTTATGAGCAGAGGTGTTAAAATGGCTATGTTAAAAATTTGGTGAAATACATCCATAAAATGACTGTGTTACGAGCGACCATTGCGCAGTTTCCACGCACCCTTGTAACTTCATGGATTTCTAGTATTTTCACTCCAGATTTTCACCACTGGCATTTTTCCACACTTCCTTATGAACAGTACAGCTGTCATTTTTCACACCATGGCTGAAATGTGTTTTCACACTTCCAGTGCAGAAATGTGTGGTTGCTGCGGGAAATCACTGTTCGGGACAGATTAAGAAAATCACAGTGGCACTGTTCATGAGCAGAGATTACAAAATCCCTGTGTTGACAATCTGCTGTAAAAAAATCCCCAAATTAATAGCATTACAGGTGTGCGTTGCACATTTTCTATGTACGCTCGTGACTTCACCAGTTTTTTTAATATTTTCACTGCACAAATTCAACATTGCCATTTTTTGCACCTCCCCATGAACAGTAAAGCTGTAACTTTTCACATCCTGTTCGAAATGTGTTTTTGCACCTGTGGTGCCAAATGGCATAGTCACTGTGCGAAATCAGCTTTTGGCTAACAAACTGATATTGCCACTGTTCATAAGGTGGGGGTCACAAAAAATCCATGTTGAAAATCTGGAGTGAAAATGCGAACGAACTCCTGAGGTGTTAGGGTTTCCGACTAAAATGCCCCAGCCTGTAGAGATTGAGAGGCATCAGGGATGTGACTTGGGATTCTCGCCTGTAATGCTCATACCATTCCACAACCTGCAGCCAGTGAGAGGCATCAAGATGTGTCTTGAACTCTTCGGTCCCAAAGTTCACCCCACTCTCCTATACAGGACCCATCTTACCATACTCCCTGATGGAATAGGGTGAGCACAAGGGCCAAAGACCCCAATGCACACCGTGACACTTGTCAGTGTCTGCAGGGTAGGGTGTGGTGAAATGGTGTGGCCGTTATGCCTGATGACCCAAAGGCATATCCCAATGCCTGTCAGTCTCTGCAATGTGGTGGTGGGGTTGGCTTTAGTTCAATACTTAATTTCCATTCCTACTATGCAGCTCTCTAACTCCTACACTACCAATGCCAATGCCAGCAAGCAAACATTCAGCATTGACAAATGCTTGTTTGTAACAGATTTCACCTCCCAGTGACCTCTTCTTTTAACTATACACAACTCAGACATCTGGTTCCTTGCTTCCTGGGAAAACCTCCCTAGTCCACACTGGCCAGCATGGAATTTTCAAAAATAGCTGACTAGGCTGTCCAGGAAAAATACATTTCTAGACTTTACAAGGTATTCAGTAAGAGATTCTGGCTAGATGTACCTCCCTAGGCATTCTATTGGCATTATGCATTACAGCTATCTTACTCTGAGGAGGTCTGGTGCACTGTTTGGCTGAATATATACAAATATGCTAAAAAGATAGAGTGCGATTATTGCAGTTTAAGATTATGCACAATTTGTATTATACTCCCAGCAGGCTGCACCAGATGGGAAAAAGATCAGATTCTACTTGCCCACGATGTGGGAGCAGTGAAGGTACCCTATTATATATGGTCTGGAATTGTTCTGGCATATTACCATTCTGACAGGCCATCCAGAAGGCTGTAGAAGCCTTATTTGGGCACTCTAGATATTTTATCCTGGAAATTTGCTTCCTGGGCAATTTCTCTTCCCTTGATAATAATAAAAAGAAAGCTTTCATAGCAATGATTACCTTTTTACGAAACTTTTGCTTATGAGGCACTGGATAAAAAAAAGATGTACCAGTATATAAAGAATGGGTCCATAAATTCCGGACTGCCTCAAATGCAGAAAGAGCCTTGGCTAAAATGCACCTCAGGCTAGCAAAGTTTCAGACACTCTGGGCTCTCATTCTACACTTAATCACTGGGAGATGAACACAGAAAGACTCCAGAAATAACTTTATTTCCTTATTGGTAGTTAACTGCAAACCCTGAGATGTATATACAAAATAATTAAAGCTGGTAGACATTACGCCTTTTAATATTATACTGTCCATGACAACAGTTCTTGCATCATCTTTTGTCCGATTGAGGAGGGAGTGGTTGGGGAGTCGGGAAGGTTGGGGATGAAAAGAGGGTGGGGGTCGAGGAGTTAGGGAAGCAGTGGTATAGAGTTTATATTTTTTTCTTCCCTGTTTTGTTTTTGGTTTATTTATAAGGAAAGCCACTGACAATTGTCTAATACCTCTAAGTGATGTATTATTAAGTAGAATGTCATTTTTCTTGATATTTGCTTCATGTATTGGGCAATGTTTTGTGATGTATGCTATTATATGGAACATTTAATAAAGTACATTAAATTAAAAATATCTATATATGTGATCTGAAAGTGAAAGCAAATAAACAGCCCCAAAACCAGTTTCTTTGCTACTTCATAGCAAAACAAGGGTTAGGACTTTTGGGCTGAACTTTGCAGGGCGGCAAGCCATTGCCACACAGATGTGCTTTTTGCAAGTTTGGTGAAGAAATGGACACTGGTTTCATAGTTACAGCACTCCAAAGTTGCAAATGTTCCCACAGGATAACATTGTGGCAATCACGGGGCCTTTCAGCAACTATATCTTGAAAACGGTTAGAGATACAGATTTTTTGCTAACCACTACCAGGATCATGGATGTAAAGGTAGGAATCAATTTAGGGTCAAGTGACCATAGGTCAGTCTGGCTCACAGTCAAAAGATCCGAGCACACAAGTCACGCAAAACTGAAAATCCTAGACTTCAGGAAAACTGACTTTAACAAAATGAAAATATGCATTAAGAACAATCTCAAAGTTGTAGCTGGAGGAGATGTGGAGGAAACATGGAAAGCCATAATAAGCGCAGTCAATCTGGTAACAGCAGAATGCACAAAACAGATAAATATATCTAAAAGGAGGAAACTCTCCTTTGGTTTACTAAAGAAGTAGCTTCCAGTATGAGGAGAAAAAAGGAGCTTTTAAGAAATACAAAGAAACTAAGAAAGAAAGCGACGTGGAGGAATACAGAGCAAGACTCAAGGAAGCAGGGAGGGCAATTAGGTTAGCCAAAGCTCCAGCACAAGAAAGAATAGCAAAAGGGGTTAAAAAGGGGGATAAGACCTTCTACAGATATATAAGGGTGAAAAGAAAAAATAAGGGAGGTATCGTAAGGTTGAGAACTAGGGAGGGCCAGAATGTTGAAATCAGTGGACAGAAGGAAGAGGTTCTAAATGAACACTTCCACTCAGTTTTCACCAAGGAGGATCAGTGAAGTGGACCAGTACTAAAGAATGAAGAACACCGCACCAGTGAAGCTGACACAAACACCTTCACAACTGAAAGGGTCCTAAACAAGCTTGCAAAATGAAAAACTGACAAAGCTATGGGACCTGACTGTATCCACCCAAGAATACTAAAGGAACTCAGAGAAGAACTTGCCACCCCATTAGCAGACCTCTTCAATAAGTCACTGGAGAGTGACACAGTACTGGATGACTGGAAAAAAGCTATGGTGGTACCTCTGCAGAAAAGAGGCACCAAGGAAGACACTGGGAACTATTGTCCAGTTAGCCTCATCTCAGTGGTGGGGAAAATCATGGAAACATTACTGAAAGAAATAATTGTACAGCATCTAGAAGCAACTATCCAACTAGACCTAAAGCAGCATGGCTTCACAATGGGGAGGTCATGTCAGATAAATATGATTGATTTCTTTGATTGGGTGACCAGAACAGTGGACCAAAGAGGAGCAGTAGACATAGTATATCTGGACTTCAGTAAAACGCTTAACTCAATTCCACATAGGAGGCTGATAAATAAGTTGGAACACACAGGAGTGGGACATAAAAAAGTAGGCTGGACTAGAAACTGGCTCCAAGGGAGAACCCAGAGAGCATTAAAAAATGACAGTCTGTTGGAGGAAGAAGTGGTGATCAGTGGAGTCCCCAGGGATTGGAGCTGGGGCCAGTTCTATTTAACATATTAATCAGTGACATTGCTGAGAGTTTGCAGGGAAAGGTATGCCTGTTCACAGATGACACCAAGCTCTGAAACAGAGTGGACATGCAAGAGGGGATTGCAGAAATAATCACTGATTTAAAAAACTGGAGGAATGGTCAGAACAGTGGCAGTTGAAATTCAACACCAAGAAGTTCAAAGTTAGGCACCTGGGCAGGAAGAATCTAGGATGGAAATATACCCTGGCAGGGGAACAGCTGACTGAAACTAAGATAGAGAGAGATCTGGGGGTACTCATATCTGACAACTTAAGAACAACAGGCAGTGCAAAAAGGAAGTGCAAAAAGTTAGCAGCATTCTTGGATGCATAGGTAGGGGCATCACAAGTAGGAAAAGCAGAGTGATGGTCTCACTGTACAGGTCCTTGATGAGACCTCACCTGGAGTACTGCATCCAGTTCTGGAAATCACACCTCAAGAAGGACAAGGATCACCTGGAAACTGTGCAGAGGAGAGCTACAAAGATGATACATGGACTACATGAAGAACTGTATGAATTGAGATTAAATCATTTTAGGATGTACTCACTTGAGATGAGAAGGGACAGGCGAGACATGATAGAGACATTTAAATATCTCAAAGGTATCAACTCAGTACAAACACAGGATCTCTTCAGGGAAAACACGAATACATGGACAAGGGGGCACAACATGTGCCTGAAGGGAGATAGTTTCAAAACAAACAGCAGAAAGTTTTTCTTCACAGAAAGGGTGGTGAAGCCCTGCAACAGTCTTCCCCCAGAGGCTGTGGCAGCAAAGACAGTGGAGGAGTTCAAGCTAGCATGGGATAGGCACTGTGGAAACCTAAGCCAATAAAGAAACTGGGGGAGGGAGTAGCTTTCACGGGCAGACTAGATGGATCACAACGTCCCCTTCTGACAGCAGTATATATATAAATAGGTAACAGCCAAAAGGCCTTCAGGAAATATAACAGAACGCAGCGGGATGAAGATAGGGAGGCATACTAAACTTCCCTAAGGGAAGCAGAGAAGGCAGTAAGGAAGGCAAAGGCCCAAACCAAGGAAACACTAGCACAAACAGTAAAAGAAAGGAACAAGACTTTCTATAGATACATTAGTGAAAGTAGAAAGTCCAGAGGGGGTATTGCTAAGATCAAAGGGGATATGAGGGACTGTGTGGAGGAGGACCAAGTGAAAGCATCTATCCTAAATAGATACTTCTGTTCAGTATTTATTGAGGAGAAGGTAGGGCAGGGCTGAAAGCTCAGCACCATGGACGTGGGGGGGTGCACAAGTCCCTTCATGAAAGAAAGGGTCCTACAAGAGCTCTCTAAGCTCAGGGTGAGCAAGGCAATGGGACCAGATGGCATACATCCCAGGGTACTAAAGAGCTAAAGGTGGAACTAACAGAGCCATTATCAGAACTGTTTAGTGAGTCTCTGAGCACAGGAAAGGTCCCAGAAGACTGGAGAAGGGCTCATGTGATCCCACTCCACAAGAGTGGCAGCAGGGAGGAGGCAGGGAACTACGGACCATTCAATCTTACCTCAGTAGTGGGCAAGATTATGGAGGCACTCCTTAAGGAAAGGATAGTGCAACACCTGGAATCCATAAGAGCATGGGATCCAAGACAGCATCCTGTCAAACTAACCTCATAGATTTTGTTGAATGGGTAACCAGAGTGGTGGACCAAGGGGGTGCAGTTGATGTTGCCTGCCTTGGCTTCAGCAAAGCTTTTAATGCTGTTCCACACAGAAGATTGACTAATAAACTGGGTAGGCTTAGGGTGGGCAGACATTAGTCTACTGGGTGGCAAACTGGTTGGCAGTCAGAAAATATAGAGTGATGGTAAATGGTACACAGTTAGAAGAGATGCAAGTCTCAAGTGGGGTACCTCAGGGATCAGTCCTGGGGACAGTCCTCTTAAATATCTTCATCAGTGACATTGCAGATGGACTGTAGGGTAAGGTTTGTCTGTTTGAAGATGACACCAAGATCTGCAACAGATTAGATGATCCAGATGGGGTGGGCAGAATGAGAAGAGATCTGGATAAACTGGCAAAACGGTCATAAGGGTGGCAACTGGGGTTTAATGAAAAGAAATGCAAGATCATGCACATAGGGAAGAGAAACCCTGAAGCCACTTATAGGTTGGGAGGGGAGTTGCTGGCAATCACAAGGGAAGAAGGAGACTTTGGCATCATCATCACAGATGATCTGAAATCATCCAAGCAGACCACTTAAGCAGTAGGTAAGGCAAGGGGGATGTTGTGGTGTATTAGTAGGGGTATCGCAAGTCGTAAGAGGCAGGTAATAATCCCTCTTTACAAGACACTAGTTAGGCTCCATCTTCAGTACTGTGTGCAGTACTGGAGACTGCACCTGCACAAGGACATTTACAAAATGGAGACAGTCCAGAGAAGGGTAACCAAAATGGTGCAGGGACTGCATCAGAAAACATATGAGGACAGATTAATGGAGTTCAATATGTATATCCTAGAGCAAAGGGGAGAGAGAGAGAGAGAGAGAGAGAGAGAGAGAGACGTGATATGATCAAAACATTCAAACACCTTAAGGGCATTAACAAGGTGAAAGAGGCTAACATGTTTCAATATAAGAAAAATAGAAGGACAAGAGGACATAGTATGAGATTAAAGGGAGGTTGATTAAGGGGAAATGTGAGGAAGTTCTTTTTCACAGAAAGGGTGGTGGATTCACAGAATGGTCTACCTCAGGAAGTGGTGGATATGAATACAGTGCAGGGCTTCAAAGAGGCATGGAACAGGCATAAATGGAGCAATACAGATGAGTATGAATAGATAGGCCATTGACAGAGTAAAGGCCTATGACACATTCATAAGCTAGAAAAAAATGGGCAGACAGGATGGGCCTTGCTGTACTTATCTGCTGTCAACATATATATATGTATGTATGTATCTATATATATATATATAGATTAGAGGCAAAAAACTCTGTTTAATGCATCAGTTAGGGTTGTTCCACAGTGACAAAAGTGAGGAAATTCGGTGTTAAGGTTGAAAACCCTAACTCTGAATTCACCCCCCTCAGCACCACACACACACAGACACAGACACATACATGCAAGTATGGGTGAGTACCAAGGCAACACGAACAATGACACACAACCAGCAGCAGGTGACAGAAATAACAAACAATTGTCTAAATGTACTACAAGACATTCCTACCCACCTGACTAGGTACTGCATGCTCAGTAGAGATCAACAGCAAAACTGAGGCCATGTACACCAAATGTACACATCCCTGATTGCAGCTGCACACAACGTACCACACTTAGTAGTTGCATGGCCTTACCTACCGATGCCCCACACCACACCTGGTACTGTGCTGTTAGTCAATATAAATGCTGAAGATGTATGATCACAGTTGTACAAAGGTTTTAACACTAGTGGGTATACATTAATTAAGAGAACTACATAAATTAACTACAAGACACAGCCATGGTCAAGATAAAAGTAGTGTTGCATTTAGTATGTGATTTACATAGTAGTACATTTACTGCAACTGTTTACTCAAGATAGACAGGCTGATGTAAACGTATGGAAAAGCACTGGCTGTACAATGCTGTGAAATTCCTACTGCCAGTATCAGATGCATTCTTACTGATGAAGGTGTACTGCTGATGTAAATACATATACCTTCAGTGTGTTTGAATACTAAAGATGCAGTAAGTATTCTTTGTAAGAAACAGTGTAATTGCATGGATCAGGCCAAGCAACTTCTAAATATCGTAGCACTAATGAGCCAACAATGACGTAGCTGTATCGGAGATGTCTATAGGATAGATTTTCCTGTAGGCACTTACTGAGTATGTTGTACCTGGTAAAGACAACGTCATTGCCTCTGTGATGACTAACTTTATTGAAATAGTGATACATTTACTATTGTTGCAATGAGTGATCTATGCCACTTACGGACACAGCCTAATTTTTTTAACAGTTGTTTCATACTCAGGCTGTATGCCTAGTCTTTGGGTTTGCCACACTTCTGTCACTGATGCTATCAAAGTGATAACTATGTTAATTGTGCTACAACAGGAATCAAGTAGGTATAGTGTAGATATAAATAGAATGTCTTTTAGTATTGATTTTGCTCACAATGGGATAAGTGTAGCAGGACTGGAGGGGTAATTCTCTATCACAGACTCTGTCAGTTATAATCACACTAAGGTTTCAATGGCTACAATGATCAAGTTACATTGTTCATCTTCATGAGTTCATATTCGCTGCCATTCTCCAGTAACTAGAGAGTGGTGGGGTAACTGGGTGTGACACTGTGTTGCAAAGCTCCTGCAGTGCCTAGCAGAGGGAGACTATCTACACATGAAGGTAATTAAGCAATAAGGCATGACCAACGGTTATGTTAAATGGTCTGTTAATCACCCTTTAGGGGTTTAATGTTAAATGAGGCGTAGCCGAGTGCCACATGTCGCTAGAGAGTGATTAACTGACCATTAACATTATCTCCTGGGAGTGCCTTATAGCTATCATAATAAAACTTTTTTTTAAACAACATTAAACCATGTTCATCATATGGTTAGGCTCTACATGTATGTTAATAAATGCTAAACACAAGGCTGTTAGAATGTTAACAGCCTATCAGAAAGTTGCATTTATCAGACCCTTGTTACAATCAGAGATATTATACCTGTACAACTCCTTGGTTTTGCTCAACTCTATTGCTCAGGTTGCCCACCACATGTGGTGTGGTGTGGGGCATCAGTAGGTAAGGCCATGCAACTACTAAGTGTGGTACGTTGTGTGCAGCTGCAATCAGGGATGTGTACGTTTGGTGTACATGGCCTCAGTTTTGCTGTTGATCTCCACTGAGCATGCAGTACCTGGTCAGGTGGCTGGGGATGTCTTGTAGTACATTTAGACAATTGTTTGTTTATTTCTGTCACCTGCTGCTGGTTGTCTGTCATTGTTCGTGTTGCCTTGGTCCTCCCCCGTACTTGCATGCGTGTGTGTCTGTGTGTGTGTGGTGCTGAGGGGGGTGAATTCAGAGTTAGGGTTTTCAACCCTAACACCGAATTTCCTCACTTTTGTTGCTGTGGAACAACCCTAACTGATGCATTAAACTGAGTGTTTTGCTTCATTCCCTTCTTTTGAGAATGATAATGAGAAATAGTGATACAATGCGGTGGCGAAGCCTTGGGGCCCGTCCGCCACATGATGTCTTGTCACATAGTAACATTGTGCCCATAAGCGCAAATCGTGAATGTGTATGGTGATGCAAAGCAAAACAGAAAGAGAAACAGTACTGTAGACAGAAATATTAAAAACAACACAAATGCAACTGCAAATGAAAACGCAAAGGGTAACGCACATGGTGGCATAAACGTGAACAGTAGGTGAAACGGGTACGGAACCGCAAGCAGAAATGGTAATGGTAACAGTAATGTAAGCACACAGGCTGGTTTTCCCCAAAAGCTGTATAGAGAAAGACAGTGAGTAGAAAGAATGATTGCAAAATAATGACTCTCGGAACACAAAAATGAGGACTTGGAATAGTAAATTGCTTATATCTCAGTAACCGTATGACATAGAAACAAAATGTAAAAGTCGTATGTATTACCACTTTTCTGGCTAGTTTTGAACTTAGCCCCATCTTGCACTGTTTTCGAGATACGGACCCTCAAAGGTGCAGTAATGTTATCCTATGGGAAAAAAACAGAAGTTCGGAACTGCCATAACTTTGCTTCCCTGTAGTATTTTTTCACCAAACCACTGAAAGGCACATCTGTGGGATGTTGACTGTGTTCCCTGCAAATTTCAGACCAAAAGACCAAACTGTTGTTTTGCAGCAGGGGGCCAAATGATTGCTGCAATGCGTCGTATGCCGTAATGTTATCCTATGGGAAAAAGTGTCAACTTTGGAGTACTGTAACATTGCCGCTGTGTAATATTTTTTCAGCAAAATACTGAAAGGCACATCTGTGAGATGTCGGCTGCGTTCCCTCCAAATTTCAGTCCAAAACTCCAAACCGTTCTTTTGCCGTGGGCTGCCAAAGAATTATATTTTTATTTGAGCATATGTCGCAAAGTAGTGTCGGATTTGCAAAGCTGCGAAAAAAATTTGCTACACTTTCATGGAGTGCGACTAATTACTTTGTGAAGTACTTTTCCAGAAATCTGAAAAACATATTTCTGGAGTGTTTTACCTCAAAATAAAGACATGGTTAGCATCCTCAGGGCCCGACTAGGTGAATGCAAAAATAATTAGGTTGCTAGAGGGTCTCAATTTTAAATGCCAAGCATTTTTCTGATCATTAACTGAAAACAAAATAGTGGATTTGTGACAGTAAAAGGGCCATTTGCAACAGTAAAAAGTGCATTTGCGAAAGTGTTGAACTTTGTGTTAACTTTTCCCATTAACTAATAATGGGAAATTGATTTTTGAATAACTTTTGAACCGTTCAATATTTTTTCACGAAATCTTCGAAAGGCACATCGGGGACCCCAGCTGCACATTCCCTGAAGATTTCAGACTGGTTGCGCAAACCGTGTGACCTGTAGGCACGACCGTAGAATTCCCAAAAAAGTGTAAACACACACGGAGATCACGCTTAATGATCCATGACTGAACAAAGAGAAACTGCAGTTATGTTTGTTAGGATTTGCATGGATTTAGGCAGCTACAGCTGCTGTGCCTCCCAATATTTGTACTGCATTATGACTGGTTTTCTATAGGAATGACATGGGACTGGAGATCCATGGCACACCTCTGTAATTCTAGGCATAGTTAACTTGCCATAGTTGGGAGTTGCAGACACTTAAATAGTGAATTGAAGTGGACATAATAGTTACTGCATCCTAAGTGTATAGTCACAGCTGCGTACTGTTGGGTGCAGATGTGCGGTACCTTGCCACAGTAATTACTACATGATGACTGTATAGGCAGAGGAAAATTAAGTACATTGCTGAGTTTTACACACTGTTAGAAATTATGGAAAGTGTGACATGCAATGTGGCACATCGTTGCCTATGTTGTGATACTGACTGGACATCTTAGCTACCAAAGAAATTGATGGAGATGTAGTTGTTGCACTATTTGTTAACGTTGGTTTGCATGCTTAAGGAAGACAACACTTATTTTTAATGTCGTTATGCTATTTTAAGTAAAGACTCAACACAGGTGGTTATGCTTTAAAAAAATGTATTGTCAATTTGTTAAACTGAGAAAAAGGCCAATCAAGACTGTAATTTTGTTTACAGAAGCAGTCTCACAATACAATCTTTGTATGTGTGTAATCATTGCTTGCCATATATGTAAATGTGTAAGGATAATAGCAACTGGATTATATGAATTGGAGCAAGTATGTGACATTATAAGAAACTATAGAAAAAGGTAGCATAAGGAGGTAATTTGTTCAATTTATTGTGATAGTTTTACATGGTACACATATTGAGGTTAAGTATTTGCTATCATTGCAGTGTTGTGACATCTTTTCCTGTCGGGCTTGTTATCTGCCTTGTATGCATATATCTGCTTCCTTACTAGGTGATCACTGTCTTTAATTAGGTGTTCTGTGTTTCCAGTGATGTTTCAGTGTTCACTACTCTTTATGTTAAGAAGTGCTTTCTGACATGCCTCCTGAACTTCTGATACTCAAGCTGAACCTGTGGCGCTTCATTATATATTCACTATTGAACATGAAGAGACTTTGTTTACAAATTTTAAGTATTTTTTTAAATGGTTGTATGTCCTAATTATGTGTGCTATGTTAATACGGGTATGTCAGTAGCTTGTAAACAGTGATTACATACATGATACAGAAGTGTTTCATTGTTATTGTGTGACTGCTAATGTGGATGTTCCTGGGGTGGGCAAAACACCATATGCTAACTGTTAAAGTAATAGAATATAAAAAAATGTTACTTCAGTGACATTTGATTACTGGAATTTAATGATATGTCACTGACTAGGCGCAATTGGAAAATTCCACCCGACCCTCAATTGAGGCGATCATAAATATTGTCAGAACAGGTATGTAGTGCATTGTGATCAGTAACAGTGTCTGATTTACAATTCTCAACATTTTTTACATAGGTTAGAATTACTTATATGACAAGTACACAAAAAAGAATATTCTTACAGGAAAAAATAACATTTTTTCAATTGTTACATTGGATTATATGTTGATTATTAACTAGTAAATTTAAAAACTGTGTATGGTATGCATTTTTGATCAAAGAAATGGTTAATTAGATGTAATCAGTATAGTGATGTATTATATGTTAAACATTCATTTGTACTTTAGTCCTATATTAATACTTTTAGTACAAGTATTAAAGTAGTTAGTAACAATGTCAAGTGAATAAAAATGTAAATATTATGTACAAGTAATTACAAAGACATGGCAAAATTAGTTAATAATATAATATAATTGTTTGCTATTTACAGTTGCATAATTCAGCTTCTTGCATTATCGATAAAGGCTGTTTTTTCTACATATGTACAGTTTCAGTATTACAAATGAAGGTGGGATAGTTCTACACTGTTGCATGGTGAACGAATGATGTTGTCTACATGGCAAGAGTCACAGACAAACACAAGTGTTGATAGACAACTTGTGACAGAGTGCAATGCTTGGTGAATGGTAGAAGTGTTGCTCAGTTATTTACGATGATAACTGAGAACTTATCTTTATTTGCAAAGAGTAACAGTTTAAAACTGATAGGAAGTTGTTTTGTATGATTATGATACATTAACAATTAAAGATATGTACAGAAGAGGACAGAAGTAAGGCCTCAGTTTTGAGATGTACAGTCTTTGATAGACATTAAGCATGGTTTCTCTAGTGACTGTGAATATTTTTGGGGCTGATTGAAGCCACTACAACAATTTCCATGTAGTCACTGATCCACACAAGACACACAAGATCTTAGATGTCATAGTGCATGGAATGTATCTGTCAGAATAGCATTTTGTTGAAATGCTAAGGTTTATTCAGAGTCGTAGATTAGAAACAATTGTACTGACCTATGAATGTTTCAGTCACAAAGTAGTCATTTTAAAACCTCAACATGTTGCATCCTATTCTTCTGAAATATGAAGGTCATCAAAATTCTTCAATATTAGAAGATATGCATTTTTTAAGTGTCGTGGCAGTCTCTGTTTAAAACTGCTTGTAGAGTCGTCACACTCTACCCATCCACTTCTGTACCTTAGTAAACAGGTATAATGGCCAGAATGCATGGATTGGCCATGGTGATAGATTATACTGTGAGTGTCAAACACTGATTGGTTGAAGACTATTCTACCAGCTGTGTAATCTGTGATAGGAGTATCAACTCTGAGCCCATTGGAGTCAAACCTGTGCAAGATAAGCAACAGATATTGAGATGAACTCCTGAGATGTATGGACTGAGTGCATCTGCCTCCACGCCTTGCACAGGCATGCCCACATTGAGCATTGGTGAATAGCTGTCAAAATTTGACACTTTTGGTTTGACGGACAAAGAGAGTAATCCACAGCAAGTCTTCTGTGGTTTCACTCTGTGAATGGCCACATGAAACACACATATTTTGTTACATATGTTACTGTGAAGTAGTGCTGCATTGGGATGCTGTCTTTATCCAGGTTGTTTATGACAGCCATCATAAACTCACTAGTGTCTTGCTGCACATCAGCAGCAAATGTACTACATCCATCATATGTACCTAACACCTGTCGTAGTGGTGTTAGTGACTGTTCATTGTTAGACTGGTCAGAAGTCATGTTGACAATCTGCTTCAAAGTGTTTGATATGGTACTGTCTTTTGAAGAAGATATTGCCCGCACAAAGTGTGGCATGTGTAGAAAAACTTGCATAGCTGAGTTAGCATAGCAGTTCACTCTAGTGCTGTTGTCAAACACTGGTACAGCAGCTACACCAACTGATTTCTGATGAAATGCTGGCTGTGAATGTTTACTTGAAGTTGTGACCTTTGTTGAACTCTTTTGAGTTGAATCACTTCTGGAAGCTTGTCACTGTTTGTTGATACCTGTAGATGTGACTGAATGATGTGAGACAGACAGATATGTAGGCAGTGGAATTAAAGACATTTGTGACTGATGTAGAGTGCGTAACCTGTTGTACTCAAGAATACATCGCTTGTCAGCTCATATTTTCTGAGGTGCTAGAGTAATAATGTGCAAACCAGAAAGGCTGCGGACACGTGAAAATGCCACGTAGCTCATGCCATCCTTGAAAATGTCTGTACCTATGTCCACTATTGCTGAATCCAAACTCAAGCCCTGAGATTAGTGAATGGATACAGCATATGCAATACATAATGGAAACTGTTTCCTATTTACATAGATATCCTTAAAAACCTGGAATTTTACACTGGTGCATTCTATGTGTACAGACTGTTCCATGTTGTCAAAGTGAACTACAAGCATCTCGATATATGTCTTCTGGACATTGTAGACAAAGTCAGTGATGTTTCCCATGGCACCATTTACCATGCCTCGTTCTACATCTAGATTATGTCGCAGCATGATACGTGCATTCTTACAAACTGTGAGAACAGCTTCTAGGCCAGCTTTGCATGAAACATCTGACTTGAGTTCACTTAGTTGTTCAGTCATCTTTGCTACTAGGTTTCTACTAAGAATAATGCCATCAACTGTATCAACAGCATGCAGAGTTAGAATCTCTTGGTTTTCTCTCTGCAGCATTAGATTGTTGAAATCAGTGCATTTCTTTAGTAGTAGCATAAGACACACTATGTGTGTCCCTGTAGAGTATACATCGCTGAAAACATTACGTGCTGTTTCTGTGCATGCAGTATCTACTGTGATTCTCCAATAGTTTAACATACAAACATGTTCTAGTGATAGAGAACCTGTACGAGCTTCATCTAAAAGTGATTTGTAAGCTAGATCATCACTTTGGCGCATGTTCTCAGACAAGTCAACATAGGTAAATAATTCCCATATGTTATAGCCTGCAATGCAACCGAGGATATTCTTAGCTTGTTTGGCAGTTAGAGTTGTAAATATATGCTCTGCATTGACTGGAGCAAGCTGTAAAAGGTCTCCCAACACAACTATACTTTTGCCACCAAATGGCACATCATCAGTACCTAAGATCTGCTGTAGATGTAGATGAATACAGGCAAGCATGATATTAGAGACCATGCTTATTTCATCAATGATGAGTAACTTCATCTATGTGAACATGGAACAGAGCGGAGATGCAACCTCAAATGACAGTTTACGATACTCTCCAGTTCTCCCATGTTCCACTGGCAACATAAAGAGACGGTGTAATGTAACTCCACCAATGTTGTATGCCGCTAGTCCTGTGGGAGCAGTAACAGCAACAGACATTGAAGACCCTGTCAGGCTCTCTACTTCAGCAGTGATGGCTTCAATAAGGAAACTCTTTCCTGTGCCAGCTGAACAGCTAACAAAGATCAGTAGTGGCTTATAGTCACAACAGTCACATTGTTTTGTTTCATGTTGTAGGCCATGTTGGACAGCTTCAACTACTTGAGAGTGAACTGTATGCTGCTGCTGATTTAGTCTTTCTCTCAAGTCAGCTGGGTTGACAGTGGAGTGTGTGCCATGGCTGTCTCAATTTCTGACATTAACAATTCTGGGGCATTTAAGGGCAGAGGTTCACCTAGAACAGCTTGTCCTTCTGGATAAAGGTTGTCTTGTGAACTAACAGGAGTGTCTTTCTGAAGCTGCTTCTCTGCCTTCTCAAGCTGTTCTTTCTCAGCCTCTAGTCTCTGTATGTATGTCTCTGAGTATTCAGTTTTAAAAGTCTCATAACTGAGATTGAACTGTTCTTCAAATGTGTCACAGTCACCTTTTAATTCAGACTCACTCCTCCAGGGTCTAAATAGGAATATGAGAGTGAAGTAGTAATGTTCTCTGCTCTCTGATGTGCCTAGATGTAATTTACAGTGGTCTATGAGCCATGGCTTGTGTCTTTTTATGAGACAGCCATCTACTCCATTCACCTTGTAAATCTGGTGTGTTGAGTCAGGTGATACATCTGCCTTGTAGTCATATCACTTAGCCACCTGACAGAGACACATATCATTCATGTCGTTGTGTCTACGGGGGTAGTATGTGTCTATCAGGTTATTCTTCAAGATATGTTTTGAAGAAGGTCTATTGGCAGCTAGCTCCTCAATTTCGGCATGAGAAATCAGTACACGTTTGCGTTTCTCTTTGTAGTTTACACTGAGAAACCGTACAGCATCAGACTTCCTGTACAGATGTGTACCCATTAAACGGTCACTGGCTTCATAAGCTCCACATTCTCTGTGTGAAAGAGTCTTCAAGCCCAATGACCAGATCTGAGATGTCAGGCTTCTGCTTGAACTGGCAATATCTTCCCAAAGATCTTGCAAGCTAGTCTGCTCATGTTTGATTATGTACGAAGTGATGTACCGCACCAGGGCCAGTGAGTTATCAGCCACAAACTGAACATCTATGTTTGCTTGCCACATTAGGAGAAGAGTTGGGTTGTAGTCATTTATCTACACCTCTTTCTCATCTCTGGGTAACTCGTATACCCTCTTGGTTGATTTTGCCTTCAAGTGGTGTCGCATTGCTGAGAAAAGGTCATTCATGGCACCATCCTGACAAACTCATCTAGGAAATCCAAAGCGACATCGTATGTACCAATTAGATTTGTTCTTTACTACATGGCAGTATTTTGCACAAATATGTCACTGGAACTTTTGTACCAACTTCCATAGTGTAGGACTGTCATACTTGTCTGGAATGTGACAAGTGATATATTTCTTGATGAATGCTAGCACTTCTGCTGCTTCATGTTCACCAATGCATGGAGCATCCTTGATCCACAATAACATATGGATATGAGGGGCACCCCGTGCTTGATATTCTGTCCTCCAAAAGTAATGTTCCACAATACCAAGAGGTGGATTGTCCTTTGACAAGATGAAGAGTCAGAATGTCATGGAACACGCTAGAAAATGTCTGTGGCTAGAACACAGGATCAAGTGAACACATTTCTCCGACAGACATTGATGAAATGCCGTCCAACATCAGAATTTGCCCACTTCAACAGTTCAATGAGCTCGTCCCAGGCATATTCAGCACAACTAAGTGTGACAAACCATGTGGCTGCACCATACTCTACGCAGCATTGTCATCACTTCAGAGTGTCATCATACCAATATTCTTTGGTGCCATGAAGACTTGAAAGTATGGAAGACAGATTCACTTGCACATTTTCATCTTTCTGCTTTAATTTCTCTAGAAATTGAGCAGCTGTTATTCCATCTAGTGGACTTGTGAGATGAATAGTATGGGCTATAGATGCAGACAGAATGCTAAGTTCACTCTCCCAGAGGAGATGGAACAGGTACTGTATGTTACATCTGAATTTACCATCTTTGCTGAGCACACGGCTAATGCAGTACTCAGCACCCTGTACACGCACTTCTCTTTCATCTAGGCATCCACCTGACCCTTTTGGAAATAGGTCTGGGAAACAGCGTGCTTCTAGTGTTGCCTCCCAAATGCTGACAGGCTCAGCTTCCACCTGCTTCATTTGCTAGAGATCAATGTTGTCTCCTACTGGATCTCTGCCATGTAGTGGGTGAATTGTGTACTGTTCATACACATTGTCACTTGTCTGTCCACTGACCTTCTCAATGATTGGTTTACTTTTTTCTAATAGATCTTGTTGGACAGAGAGACTGGCCATCTGATCTATGTCAAGGTCTGTATAAAAGGGATTGTTACTCTTTAAATAAGTAAGAGCAAGCTTAACCTTTTGCACATTGACAACATCTTGCCAGATGACCTTGGCCTTTGTTGGAACACCATTAACAAGAATTACCAAACTATTTTCTGTTGAGATTGCTTGAACATTTTCCTGTAGAGGAAGTGGTAGATATATCACAGAACCCTTTAGAGATCTAACAAGATCTTTCTGTGGAATGTTCCGTGTCTTTGTGTTCAGACGTAGAATGGTTTGGAATGGTTTCATTGTCTGAATTAGAATGAGTTCAAACATATTCAATGTTGAAATCTCACTTGGTGTAACATCTGCCTCCATATTATTCAGCAGTGACCTTGCTGGCAAAATGTTAGACTTCAGTTTGGAGAAACAGTGTTTGCATAGCACAATGGTGTCTTGTAAGTGAAAGTCAGATTTCAGCAGCAAGAATGCTGAGAGACAGAACCACATGTCATTGTATGGTGACAAGGTTTCTAGGTTGACTGTGACTGTTTGTTTTGTGTAGCACAAACAGTCGCATGAGACACATACAGAGTCAAACTTCTGAGACTGCCAGCTCAAACTTAGCAATTTCTTTGCTGTACTGTCTCAGTATGTAACTTTCTAACAGTGAAACAGATGTTTCTGCAGAAGTGTTAAACTGAGAATTGTTGTGTCTGGTACAGAAGTAATGTGTTGCAGTTTTTTGAGAAATGTGTTGGCACCCTGCATGTCACCTGACTGCAATAAGTCATTTAAACAAGTGTACTGATGTACAGCTCACTGTACTTCATATACTCTGTATACAAAGTTTTGCATGCCTGTTTGATGCACTCCAAGCATCCACATGTTGTGAAAAATGCTATCACAAACACCACTATCGAGACATGCTAGTGAGTGACCCATGAGTCCAGTATGTGGATGAATTTCACAATGGTCAATTGTGTTAAACAGTTTATGTCTGTCTTTGCAATCTGTTACCACAAATAGGTTGACAAACTGTTCAACTTTTTCAAATGACGATTGCCTACGGTTGCAGGTATCATCACATGCCCATGCCAGACAGTGCCGTTTATTGAAGACTGTGGTTGAATCACAGTCATCATCTGTATCCATTGCATTGTCATCACAGATACTGAGGACATTTACTAGTTTGCTGTACTCATCAATGGTGAACATGTGTTCTTTTTTCAGGGAATAATAAGATTCTTCCCAAAAATATGCTTCTGAGTGCTGTGTGTGCATCCACTGACCTGTGAAAACATCACAGAAGTTGTCGACAGTCAAAGAAGGATACTGTTGTAGCCTTTATTAATGGCATACACAACTTTCCTGAATTGTTCAAGCACATGAGACATCTTACGCCACAAGCGCTGCAGTACAAACACTGCTTTGTTGATAAAAGTACGCACTTTGAGACGCAGCTTTATCAGAGACAGATGACTCTTAGTCTTTTTGCGGGTGTGTCTCATCACAGCAGCGATAAGTCTTTCAATCTTAGCTTTACTTGCTAGTGATCGGAAATACTTTTTCTTTCTCAGTTGCAAATTAGCAGGTGTGAGTCTACGGTGTTGTTTTGGAGGTTTGTTGATGGTTGCACTCACAATAATTGTTGTTTCATCTGAGATACTACACAACTTTTATAGAGGTACCCCTTTTTTCTTTGCTGTTGAAGCATTTGCTTTTGCTGTGCAGTGAGTTGCTGTAGGGCTCACTGTTGCAGTAAGGAATCTGTGTCATGTATTCATTTTGTGATGTTACTTTACTGTTTTGTTTTTCACCCTTATACAACAGTGCAGTACTATTATACCCCTCTCGTTTTCCTATACATCTACGTCTGTATTTAGTTGGCATGTTTTGCTATTATGGTTCACAGTGGCAGTAAACAATCTTACAGAAGTATCAGGCACCTGTATGAAAGACAGAGAAAAAAAAACAGTATTAGAATATGCCTCTGTACATATCTTATTACACTGTGCATTGACAGAATTGTGAGTTATGTATCACATAAATTTAAAAATTAAATTTTAAATCTTTTTATCACATAAGTAATTTAATAGGTACAGTTGTATTTCATTTCAGTCACATTGTGTAGCATGACATTCTCACATAGAATCTTTTTAATTTTTTTATGATTTCTCTGTACAGTTAGCAATACTTATTATTATTAAGAAAAAATAATATAGCTTATGCTGTGACAGTTCTGCAACACAATTACTTTATTGGTAATTGCTCTGTGAATTACTGACACATTCATCATTCAACTTTGTACTCTTACTTCAAGTTACTTCAGTTTTTAATATTTACATGTAACATTTTCAGGTTGCCATTTAACTATAACCATTTTTGCTATTGCACAGCAGTCATTTTTTGCATGGTTGCTGATTTGTTTTTATGTTGCTTGCACGCATGTGCAAGAAACATAGTGACATCATCTGAGTTTTCGGAGGTGTGGCAGCCCTCTTCCAATTCAGTCAGTGTGTTTGCAGGCACGTCCCTAGTTCTCCAATGCCTGCTGGAGCTGTCTATGACAACTCAAAAATGCAGTGGAGTACAGTTGAAAGGGGGAGCTATGCTTCAGTGAGCAGCGATAACATATCGCCTGCTCATGTGCACTCCCCACACACACACACACACACACACACACACACACACTCTGCTGTGCTCACCCCCCCACACTGTATAGCTGATGGGGTGGCCAATCCCCTGTCGGCTGTGCTGCACTCCCCCCAAAATAGAGTTGCACATGCCATGGTGGGTGTCCACCTCCATGTGGCAACTCATGGTATAGCCAACGGGGTGACCAATCCCCCGTTGGCTCCATTGTCCCCCCCCATTGAGTACATGGTGCCATGCTGGGAGCCCACCACAGCGTGGCAAAGCTTGTTATGGCCGAAGGGGGTGCCCAATCCTTCATCGGCTCCAGCTCCTCAAACATTTTTTCCAGCTGCCACACTGGGAGCCCACCCCAGTGTGGCAAATGTCCCGCGTCGTCTTTTAAAACAAACACAAATCCTGTAAAGAAAAAAATGGTCCTTCTCAGTCTCCCTGCCCCCCAAACTGGCAGCCACCCACTGCATACCCTGCCTCCCCACACACACCCCTCACCCCATACTTACCTCTGAAGTCCGGCGCGACAATCTTCGGTGGACTGGTAACATGTCTGCACTCTTCAAAGCCGACCGTGAACTGAGGAAATGCCAGTAAGCTGTATAATGGGATAGATAGGGTTGTTTCAACTTTGTTGCATATCTCAGGCATTTTTTGGAATTTTTGCACCAAATTTTCAACATGGGGTTTTTGGGACCCCTTCTCATGAATTCTTGCACTGTCATGGTGTTACTTGGGCCCAAAGGTTGATTTCACAGTCACTGCGTGAAATCACCTTACTGCACCGATTAATGAAATGACACTGCAAGTATTCATAAGGTGGGTCTCAAAAACTGTATGTTGAAAAATTTGCTGGAAAAATTACTAAAAATTACAGTTTTATGAGGCGTCGTAGCAGTTCCACGCATACATCGTAGGTTCGTGAATTTTAACATTTTCACTCCAGATTTTCAACATTGTCATTTTACCACACCTCCTTATGAGCAGTACAACTATAATTTTTCACATCTCGCCCAAAACGTGTTTCCGCCCATGTAGCACGCAATTGTGCAGTTGGTGTGTGAAATTACTGTTTGGGACACATTAAGAAAATCACAGTGACACTGTTCATGAGCAGAGGTCTTAAAATGACTATGTTGAAAATTTGGTGGAAAAAATCCTAAATATGACAGTTTTACGAGCCTACATAGCGCAGTTCCTATGCACGATCATAAGTTTGTGAATTTTCAATATTTTCACTCCAGATTCTCAACATTGTCTTTTTACCACACCTCCTTATGAGCATTACAGCTGTCATTTTTCACATCTTGCCCAAAACATGTTTCCGCCCATGTAGCGCACAATGGCGCAGTTGGTGTGTGAAATCACTGTATGGGACACATTAAGAAAGTCACAGTGACATTGTTCATGACCAGAGGTCTTAAAATGGCTATGTTGAAAATTTGGTGGAAAAATTCCTACAAATGACTGTTTCATGAGTGTGCGTTGTGCAGTTCCCATGCAATCTCATAAGTTTGCAAATGTTCAGTATTTGCAGTCCACTGACTTCCAAATACCTACACCAGCACATACATGTGTTTATTATTGAAAATGTTGCTATTTTTCCATAAAGGCTGAAATTGTGGCAAAAATAGACACTTTTGGAAAAGTACTTTGAATGCCGACAGTGTCGAAAATAAATATATCATGCATTCGACAGTGTCGCAAATTGTACTTTTGTGCATTTGACAGTATGATTAAAAGTAATGTTGAAGTTCAAAACTGTCTCAAAAATTACTTTCGTGCATGTGAAAGTATTGCAAAAAATACTGTCACAGTGCGAAAGTGGCACAAAATTACTTTCATGGGTTCGAAAGTATCGCAAATTTTACACTTGGGAGTGGCAAATGCATTCATCATCAAATCAGATCTGAATGTGTTTGACTGACAGCTGGTTCTACTAATGTAATGCAAGATTTGTCAGGCCATCTGAGACAACCAATCAGAGACGGACAACACTGAAGAAGAAGTCAACAGCAGCCATCTTAGTTATAACTGAGAGCACTTTCATAACTGTAAGTACAGTATATTTTATAAATCATTTTTCTAGTATGATAAAAAGTGTTAGCAACATGTTAATACTATTAAAATGTTTTTCACTGCTGAATTTCATTATGTTAGTTGTTATCATCTAACATGCTTTATTATTTAGAGAAAACTGTTTAAAGTCAGATAGCATTTTAGTACTAACTTGTACAGATACAGCTGCAAATAGAGGGAGATAGGAAGGTGCACGTGGACCCCTAACAGAACAGGGAACCAATCAGACATGTTTCTGCTGTTGTAATTGTTTAAAACTGCCTATGAAAAGGATGCATTTTTCCCACCTCTCAATATAATGCATCCTTTTCATAGAGAAGAAGTCTAGTAATAGTCAATGCATGGACTACATTGGTAAATGAAGCCAGAGCAGTAGCCAATGTTTATTTTTCTTTTGTGTGTTATGAATCAGCCCAGTGAAGCTGGCTTGAAATAAGGAGGGAAAATATCAGTTTTACTTTCACTACTGCCTAGGTACTGCAGGGTGAACACTGACTTTCTTGGTAGCTCTCTGTACATTTCTGAGTGTAAATACTTAGAATGGCAGAAAATTGCAAAAGGACTTTGTGGATAGTTGGAAGCAGTATCGTGAGATGAGCATCTGAGTATGCTGTTCATAATGATTTTGGGAGGGACCTGCAGCTCCTAGATTGCTATGTAAGATGGTTTGGTAGGGGTGGCATGAGATGGGAACATCTCATGCCAACCATGCACAGACTTTTGAGAACTGAGCCTCATCCTGACATACTGCTAATACATCTTGGAGGCAATGATTTGGGCATGAAACGCTGGGTAGATTTAGTTACAGAGACAAAATTGGACCTTGCTTCTATTATGAGTATGTTGCCTGCCTGTATAATCATTTTTTTGGATATTACAGAGCGTAGAGTCCAGCAAGCAGAACATCATATGTATCTGATTGACAGAGCTCGCAGAAAAGTCAACATACAAATATCTGCTTTTCTATGCATGCATGGAATGTATAATATACGGCACCCAGAAATTAAGTATTGTAATGATTGGCTATTCCTATCAGATGGTGTACATTTCTTGCATGCTGGCAATTGCCATTTCCTGGGAGACCTTGGAGATGCAATCCTCAAAGTCCTCTAAGATTGTCAGACTGTTTGAGCAAATATTACAGTGTACACATAGGTTCTTCTCAGAACCCTATAAATGTGGTCAAAAAATAGATCAGCTGCATGCATCAGTCACACATATGTCACATATGGGTTGGGAATATTCAGATTGTGGCATGCTGTGTAACAACACTGGGGAGAGAGCAATAGCAATGCATCATATTGTTCTTTGTACACAATTGCAAGATGTTGTTATATGTTTACATTTTTTATATAGTTTCAGTCTATAAGGTTAATTTAACATTTACTGTGGAATTACAGTATTGTACAGGGTTTTAAATAATTGATTAGCAGTTTTTTTCTTGGGACAATACTAACTGTACACAAAGCATTTATATACGTTTTCTAGAAGTGTTATGTTTGTTAAACACAGTGGGGCAAGTGCTGTGCATTTTCACAATGTTTTAGAACTTTTATGAGCAAAACGCTAATCAATTTTTAGAGTTAAATAAAACCCTCTTGTACCTAGTACAGAATGGTAGGGGTGTTACAACAGTAAAACACAGTGGTAGCAGGTTTATGTATAGCTTTATTTACTGTTATTTGTGCAAATAGAGCCATGTTGGATGGAACACATATGCTAAGTGGTTTTTATGTGTGCTTGCACGAATGTACAAGAAAATAGTGGTATCATGTGAGTTTCTGCAGGTGTGGTAGCCCTCTTCAAATTTAGTCAGTGTGTTTGCAGGTACTTGCACAGTTCTGCAATGCGTGCTTGAGCTGTGTATGACATCAGTTCAAAATGCAGTGGTGTATAGTTGAAAGGGGAAGCTATGGTTCGATGAACAGCGATAGGATATCACCTGTTCATGTGCACTACCCCCCTGCACACACACACATGCACGCATACTGTGTGCTGGCCCTTCCCACACACTGTATAGATGATGGGGGTGGGCAATCGCTCGCCAGCTGTGGTGCGACACCCCAAAACAGAGTTCTACATCCCACACTGCGTGACCACCCCAGCATGGTACACATGCATACACAACAGGGTTAGGCAATCCCCTGTTGGGTGCACTATCCCCCCCAGAGAGTACAGGGTGCCATGCTGGGAGCCCACCACAGTGTGGCAACAGATGTTGTCACTGACGGGGGTGCCCAATGCCTTGTTGAGGCAATGTCCCAAAAACCAGCCTTCTTTCTGCCATGCTGAAGCCCATTTCAGTCTTTAATTTCATAAGTACTAAATGGAATTAATTAAAAACAATCATTAATACTGGTAGATAATAGTAATGGTGATGTTTCTATATGCTTCTATTTTAGAACTGAATACGAAACAAATATGAGGCAGTGGACCTTGCGAGAGGTGTGTGCACTGCTTGAGGCAGTCCAAGCAAGGGGGAATGCCCGCATTCTAATGTGGAGCACAGACCGAAAGCTGGATTTGATGTGGAGATGCATCAATAGCTTCCTGCACGTCATGCTGAAAGTAAAAAACAAGTCAATCGTGCAGCTGAAGTGGAAGTGGAAGCTGTTGCGCCAGCAATTCTATGTTTTGAAACAGCGTGAGGGGATACCGGATAACAACACATGCTGGTACTACCTCTCTTAGCTGTGGGAAGCTGCTGGCAAGCCAGCTGCGGGGGAGTGCCTTACTCATCGTAAGTAACTCAGCAGAAGTTTTAACAATGCATGTGCATTTATTCAGATTTTGATAACAATTATGGCACACGGTATTATACTTTATACTATATGTAAGGATGTACCATGAAAACCTGTAGATGAATTGTATTTATTAAGTGTGGTGTTGTTGAGTCACAAGGCAGAGGCGAGTGACATACCCGTACCACAAATAGTACATCCATCCATCCATATACCCAGTTCCTATCATGGTATGTTGTTAGAAAACAATATTAAAGTGTTTATTTAGTGTAATGTAGTGCTATCAAACTTGGAACAGTGTCATACTGTGTATATATAAAATGTTTGCTTGCACGCATGTGCAAAAAACATAGTGCCATCATCTGACTTTCAGAGGTGTGCCAGACCTGTTCCAATTCAGGCAGTGTGTTTGCAGGTGTGTTCGCAGTTTTCCAATGCCTGCTGGAGTTGTTTACAACAGCTCCAAAATTCAGTGGCATAGAGTTGAAAGGGGGAAGTATGTTTCAGTGAGCAGCGATAAGATATCGCTTGCTCATGTGTGCTCCTCCTACACACACACACACACAGGCACGCACGGACGCATACTGCATGCTGCCCCCCCATGCACACACTATGTAGCCAGTGGTGTGCTGCCCCCCCAAAAAAATCCACATGCCAAGCTGGGTGCCCACCCCAGCATGGCAACTTATCGTATAGCTAACGGAGGGTGCCCAATGCCCCATCGGCTCCACTGTCTTACCCCCCCCACAGTACAGGGTGCCACGCTGGTAGCACATCCCAGTGTGGCAGCAGATGCTATGGCCGACAGGGGGTCCCAATCATCTGTCAACTCCACACCCCTCAAAACCAGACGTCCTTGTTACATGCTGTGAGCACACCCCAGCATGAAAAACATCCTGTGTTGTCATTAAAAGAAAACAAAAAAACTACAAATTACAAACTTTACCTCTGTGCTTCTCCTGCCCCCTTCCCAGAACCTGCACACACCACTGTGCACCCTTCCTACCCACACCCCCCCTCATGCCATACTTATGTCCGCATTTTGGCATGATGATCTTTGGTGGACCAGGAACACGTCTGCCCTCTTCATAACCAACCATGAACTGAGTAAATGTTGATAAGCTGTATAATGGGATAGATTAGATAGTTATTTTTTTACTTTGCTGCATATGTCAGGCATTTTTTGAAAAAATTGACACCAGATTTTCAACATGTTTTTTTTTGGATCCTTTCTCATGAATGCTGTCATTGCCATGGTGTTATTCGGGCACAAAGGGTGATTTTGCTGTCACTGCGCGAAATCACATTTCTGAACTGATTAAGGAAATTACACTGCCAGTGTTCATAAGGTGGGCTCTCAAGAAGCCTATTTTGAAGATTTGGAGAAAACATTCATAAAAATCAGTGCTTTAAGAGTGTGTGTTGTGCAGTTCGTACACATGCTTGTGAGTTCATGACTTTCAATATTTTCTGTACTGATTTTCAACATTGCCATTTTCCCACACCTTCTTCTGAGTATGACAGCTGTCATTTTTAAAATTTCATCCAAAATGTGTTTCTGCCCATGTAGCGTACACTGGCACATTCATTGTGCTAAATCAATGAATGGGACAAATTAAGCAAATCACAGTGCCACTGTTCATGAGCAGACGTCTTAAAATGGCTATGTTGACAATTTGGTGACAAAATTCCTAAAAATTACGGCTTTATGAGTGTGCGTTGCATAGTTGGTACGTGCACTCGTAAGTTCGTGACATTTCAATTTTTTCTATCTAGATTTTCAACATTACCATTTCACCACACCTTCTTATCAGAAGTACAGCTGTCTTTTGTCACATCTTCCCGAAAATGTGTTTTCACCCATGTAGCACACAATGCCGCAGTTGCCGTGTGAAATCAATGTATGGTACAGATTAAGAACTAAAAAGTCATATTGTTCATGAACAGAGGTTTTAAAATGGCAATGTTGAAAATTGGGTGAACAAATTCCATTAAATGACTGTGTTATGAGTGAACATTGCACAGTTTCCACGCAGCCTAGTAAGTTCAGTACTTTGTAATGTTTTCAGTACAGATTACCGCCACTGGAATGTTTTCACACTTCCTTATGAACAGTACAGCTGTCATTGTTAACAACATGGGCAAAATGTGTTTTCACAGTTTCAGTGCAGAGATACGTGGTTGCTGTGCGAAATCATTGTTGGGGACAGATAAATTAAATCACAGTGACATGGTTGTGTACAAACCACCAATCTTCATTTAGAGCTCTGCTGTAGTGCTCTTCAAACATTATATTTTATATCAATTGTACTTGTTATTGTAATATATGGCCACAATGCTTGTGGTGTGTATAATGAGAAGCAATGTTACCTATGTGATGCATGTTTTACCATTGCTGCAACTGTTTGAAACATGTGATGTAATTCACATTTAACACTTACATATGTCTTTGCTTTCTGTTTCATGGTAGGACAATGTAGGTCTCCCCCGGCTTCCCGTGAGGTAGTACCGGCACAGCGTGAAGCTGTGGAGGGTGGTCAGTTGGACACAGAAAGTGTCATTATTGTTGAGTCTGATGGTAAGATGCTGATAGAAATAATTGTAGTATGTCATTGTGGTGCTATGTGGATATAATGTTATGTGTGAGCTGCAGAAGTTAAGGTCATATATTTTTTAAAATACTATTTAGTGATTATTACTTGAACCATGTATGTATTCTTTGTGGTTGTGGAGTGGGTTGAAAACATTGTTTTAGGTCATTGAGTAAGAGAAAGAAAGAAACAGTCTGTCATCTGGCAACAGAGACCAGTTAAGAATGGGTCTGTGTCTCTGCAGTGTGATTAGGTATCACATTCTTGGTGGAACAGAATCTTAATTTGTTTAATGCAGCCATGTTTCTCTTAATATATCCCCTTCCTATTCCATTGTACAACAGGCTGCGTGATGGTACGATACATAAATATTACATTCACCACTGAGTCTGTTTCAACACTGGAGATGTATGAGTGCTGACAGTCACAGATAACATTAGATCCACCTGTTGCACTGGTTACTGAAGTTTAGATGTGTGGTGTACTCTGAAGCAATACACAAATTACACTAACCTGCTAAGTGTGTTCTTTAAGTGTAATACAGTGGTTGACAGTGAAGTAATACCTGCTGTTATGCTTCTGCCACATTTCTGATGTGTGAGAATCAGTAGTTCAGCACCCACCTGATTATCTGCTGTGTGTTTACTGACACCAGTGGGACAGATGTATGTCTATTATATCAGACTGTTAACGTATGGTGATGCAGCACATATTATCAAAAAAATGGAAAGATGTCAATTGATAAATGAAAATATGTCTAATGTGTACTAACATATGAGTATGATACCATTTTTCATGTATGTGACAATGGATGTAAGCCCATAGGACTACTTTACGGTCCATGTGGGCTGGTGGGGGGATAGCTGTTGTCCTCCACTAATTTTGGTGGTGGACTTTCATGTTCAATGAATCATCCATTAGCAATTGGTATGTTGATGGTGTGTTACGGATATTCAGTAATTGTAGTGTGCACTTATGTGTTGCTGAGTGCCACATGCCCGTAGATGGTTATTAAGGGATCATTTATATATGTGCTGGGAATGTCTTATTTCTATTATTTAAAAATATGTTAATGGACAGTATGGGCACTGTCTACATGTTTCTTAATAAAGGAATAACGGAAGGCTTTGACAATGTTTGTAGTTGAGCAGTAACCTGGAAATGGTCACACCCTTGGTTTTATTAAGGTCTAAGACATTACCAAGGGTTATTTTAATGCTGTGTTAATAACCCTCTAGGGGTATAATGTTGAATAACACATAAACGACTGCCATATTCTGCTAGAGGGTGAGTAACTGAACAGTAACATGATACCTATGAATGCCTTCCTGCTATCATAATTACCTATTTTTTCAAACCGTGTTAAATGCAGTTCATCATATGGTTATGTCTACATGTATGTTAATAAAAGATACACAAAATGTTGTTAGAATGTTTGAAGCAAAAAAGAAACCTGCATTTTCAGACTCTTGTTATTATTGCAATTAATGGGTAGGAATTGGGTGTTGTGCACTGCATACTAGTAATAATAGATTTACTTTTTTTTTTGTTTTGTTTTTTTTTAACTGTAATTGCACAGACATGGTCAGGGAACCACCAGAAAAAATAGGTTTGTTTTACATAAAGTCTGTTCAGGATTGGATGCAGATTTCTGTTGGAAGACCACGTACACAGGCTTTCATTATTTAAATTTTACGGTCCCTTGGGCTGTGGCCACAGTAATGTGGTACAGGTGTTTTGCTGTCTAAGGGCTGCTGACTGTCAGTACGGTTGTGGCAAGTACTGTGGTATGTTATTCCTGCCATAGTGACAGTCAATGAGTTGGACATCAGTAAGTAAGTATATGGACATGTACAGCATTGTACACTCATGGTGTAACAAGCACAGTACATCGTACAATCATGGTGTGTCAGAAATTTTTGTAATTATCTATGTCATTCTTTATACTGTTCATGTAAGGTGCTTGATCACTCTGCAGATGAGAAGAGTTGCTGTCTGCATGTTACAGTTGCTTAATAACATAAATGCATCTAGAGACAGAACTGTTATTGCAAAGAGACATGTGTTCACATGTTTGCCCTACACAATCATGGAGTATTAGTAATGTAGCTTCTTAAAAAATATCATTGTAGCTTGATTTTCATGTATATCTGATCATGTTTTTCACTTGTTTGTTCCATAGAGCCCGGGGAAGCTGAGCATGCAGAACCAGTGGAGGTGAAGCAGGAGGCCAGCACCAGATCAACAAGTAAGTGGAATTACAAAATCTTTTCAAGCAAGATGTAGTGTCACAGTATCGTGAACTCAGAATGTATGTTATTATCATTGTGTATCATTTGACCAGTTGTGTAATTACTTATGTCATTTAGTAGGAGTTTTTAGCTTTTTTTCATAATGTCACATAATAAATTGTCAAACTGTATAGTTGTATTTTGTTTATTGATGAAAATGACTACATCACACATATGTTATCACTAGTATGGTACAGGCTTCATGTTCATTTTCTTGCATTGTGTGTGATGTGTGTGCAGCCATATTACACAGAACTATTAATTCTGCATCCTGCATTCAAGTTATAGTGAAGGTGCGTGCAGTCACTAACAGGAGTGAAGACCGGGGAGAGTGAATGCAGCTGGTCAGTGGTTGGGCGATAAATGGTGTACAACAAGATAACAAATCATACTTGACTTTGATATCATATTGAGGTACTTCTGTAATAGGACACTGACTGTTTAAGTAGAACGCCAGGGACAGAAGTAGTACAATTACTATAGTACTGGACCCATTGTCTTATTGCTGTACCACATCCTCTTTAACACTTCTACCACGTGTGCGTGCACCAGCACACTGCCCACCACATTACATGGATCCAACACTGTACTAATGAAGTTAATCTCCTTCTTTTCCCTAGATTTTTTCATCCTCTAGTTGCAATATTAGCTTACTCCTCTTCATTTCTTGAAGTCATCCTAACTGCCAATCTCTTATTTATTCTCTTCCTGTACCTGAAGATGTCTGGCATGTCTCTTGAGTACCTTTTGTCTGGCAATGTGTACATATTTAGGTTAGTTACTGTACATATAGGCCGTGTTCCACAAGACACACATTGTTTTAATGTCCTGTTGTAGACGGTTCCCAGAACTTAAATGTGTGTGTCTTTAACTGTGGCATCTGAAGCTGCAAACAGTACTTTAGATGTGTTATCAGACTGTGAGTTAGGCACATGTGTAATATCTTCATGTCTTCTGGAGGCAATCACAGTGGTGATGCATACAGCATCCTGTTGTCCTTATCTGTTGGCCTTGTACAAGTGTCAATTGGTGTTTGCCTTAACATGGAAGAACAGCTTCAAGTCCCTTATAGCAATAAAGTCTTGTACTTTTTCATCCCCCCCCACCATGGAGGATGGAGGAACACTTGCTATCCATTTCTCTGAGCAATGTGCAGTATGTCGTGGTTCACTGCATTTTTGTTAGAGTAGTGTCTCTTCTACATTTACCTGTTGGGACAGATCAGTCTGTTGACCCAGCTGGCCCTTCTGCACATACACTAACGATGACAGTTTACAGTTATCTGCAAACAGAGCAATATTACTCATGATAGCTACACTTATGTCACACATGTAGGTGGTGAGCAGGAGGTACCCAGGTACTGATACCTGTAGAAAGTACTGATTAATCTCCTTATTAATTAATCTATCCTACCAATTATTAAGCTGTGGGCTTGTTGGTGAAGCCACTTTACTATCCAGCTGATGTGTCACTACTCCATGAAGTGTATTTTGTTTTTTTATGTGAGATTGCATGAGAATACATGATTATTGTGTTGCAGATTCCAGTTTTTATTAGATAGAGTGATAATTTCTTTAACATCAATACAACTTTATGATATAGCAGGAACATTCCGTTACTGTGTTGTCCATGGTGTAAGCTTGCATTTCTTGCACGCTACTCCTGAACACAGCTCCTACTATCTATTCATATGCTGTGTGAAAAATGTATTATTGTAAGTAGTTAGGTAACTTACTAAAGTCTTGAATACTAAATCTGTGAGATGCTTTTAAGTATTAGAAAAGACTGAGACAGATTCAACTGACAATTTGATGAAAATGGAAAAACTGGTAATAGGAATGTGTCACAACAAACTATTGTGAAGTACATTGTATGGTGAAATAGTTTTAATACTGTAAGTAAGTTGTTTCATTACAAAAAAGAAGTAAAAAATGTTCACTGATTGTATTGCTGCTCAGTTAATCATGAGATAGGACATTTTGGATTTTGGCAACAGTTTCTGTGACGATACGGATGCGCAGGATGTGAACATAAAACACTAAATGACAGCTTGTTCATGGTTTTTCGCTGAATCAATGCAATATCAATAACAAAATTGTTTGAAACATTTATGTGTGTAGAGGGGGTGAATTAGAACTCGAAAGGTGTTTCTTTTCAAACAATCATAAAAGTGATCATGATGATGTACACATAAAATTATCTTCTGATAGGGTTCGTGTGAAGGTAGTCGCATATTCTATTGCAGACATGACTAGACATTATAGCAACAGATGGAAAAGTTTTGATTCCCACACACAATGAGGATGTACTTTTACTGTATGGGACTGTACTGTTTATTATGCTAAAGCATCTTGATACTGAATATTTATGTCTAGTGAATAAAAGACAAGAATAGCACACTAAACCAAAAGTTCCTACAAGTTTTTTATAGCGTCAACTAATGACATAATATAGTTAATAAAGTATTATACCTGAACAGACAAGACAACACTCTACATTTGCATTAGACTTCTAAATAGTATCATTAGTGCCAAATTCATGTATAAGTGATACTGCATTAGCTAGCAAATATTTAACATTGAATGATTGAAAATCCATCACTGTTTTTTAGTCTTCTGTATTGATTTATTTATTTTGACTGTTTGTAGGGTTCCAGCGAGAAAGACCATGTACTGGCCACTGCCGCTGTTATCGCAGGCTTAAGCGTGTGGTTGTCGGTCTGAAGAAAGACACTGTTGTGCTCCTTGAAGGACAGCGGAAAATGCTGTCCTTCTTGAAAGCACAACAACAGACCATCAACCTCGTGCTTGAGCCTGTGGTGACAGCGGCTGATGCCACCGTGGCCAGTACTAGTGCTTCGCCTCCACCAGCACCACCTGTTCCTGCCAGCTTCCCTGAGTCGAAGTGACCACCCTTTACAGCAGTCCGGTATCTCCTCTGGAGGGCACAACAGCTTCCACTTCCATTGCGCCTCCACATCGGATCCAGTTTCTGGCTTGGACTGCCTCAAGCAGCACACACACCTCACGCAAGTCTTGTCTGAAGACTGTTTTTTGTACATATTTTGTGGACTATATTTTTTCTCCTTACTTTTTTATTTAACAAAACAAAGACTTTTTTTAAGAAATATTTATTTTTGTATCAAAACAATACAAAGTATGAAAAATGTATACTTTTTTGTTGTAAATTGAAATATTTAATATTTTTGTATGTATTTTCATAAAAAAAAATTATTTTTGGTGAGATTTGGTTATAAATATATTTTATATTTTTATACTAATAGATAAAAATGTTATTGATACTATTTTGGGTTTGTCGTGTTATTGTGTTGTGGGGTTGTTTATTTGCAATATTTGTGACAAAGATTTGTAGAACTGTTATTTCATCATTTTCTGAAACATTATACCACACTCATGTGGTATTACACTTGTGGTTGTCCATCCAAGTTCCTGAGATACCTGACAATGGTCCCATGCACTATCGGAGGCAGTACTGTAGCAAAATGCCGTCGTTGTATATTACTGGGGCTACAGTATGCCTCTATGTGCATGATCGTGAAGATCAGTATATTCCCCCCACAAAAACAGTGACATTTCCCTGATGGTACAGTACACCGATCACTGCCTGATTGGACTGATCAGTACCTCATAAAATACTCTAAGACCCTGGTGGTGTGGTGTACTCCCACCCCAGTCATCCAGTGAGCCCCACTGACCCAGTCCCACTCCTCGTCAACTAGTGGGTGCCACCGCTCCACTTGGTTGCCATCCCAACGCCTATTAAATGACAGGTCAGTAGAGTGACATACCCATTTGTTCACAGCATGACCTAATGGCCATCCAGCTCATACCGTACACTCTATTCATATATGTTAATTAATTCATTTACATATCTGTACTGAGTAGTAGGGCATGGGCTGCACGCCCATTGGCTGATGCTATTAAACATTGGTCGTGCACCTCTACTGACCTGTTAGTTGATGGGCGGCAGGGTGAATGCCGGTTGCACTGCTGCCATCTGTCAAGTGACGCAGAGTTAATAATGGTGTTAGGGTTCATTGTCAGGTGTGCTCTGGTGTACACTACACCATCAGGGTTTTAGGGGTATTTGATGAGGTACAGATGTACATGATCAGCCAACAACCGGGCCACTGGATCACAAACAATATTGTACTTGGGAGTAATCTATTAATGATGACTGCGATTGGGCTCACTGCACTACACTACACCACCAGGGCTATTGCACTTTTTGGGGGGGTTAATGATGCCTATTATCGGGTCACAGCAGTACACTGAACTATGTGGCATATTGCATATTTTTCTGGGTGTTCATGAATCCCCGTGACTGGGGTGCATGCAGTGTTGTTCCTCATGACTGGTGCCTGTGAGGGTGCCAGCCACAACTTGTAAGAGAAAGGTGCTTCTGCATGCTAATCACATGCAAATGAGGCTGTGATGAGATTAAAATGTATCTCTGTGCATCTTGCACACATTATGAACCCATTTGGATGTCCCGTTGTGAATATGGCAGGTGCAGTGCATGGTGCAATGCCACTTCCATCAGCGTATCTGCATGATACAGTCTGGCCACTTGCGTTGGAGCAGTACTAGTGCACCATGCACAGTTAGGGTGCCCAGGCTGTGATATTCAAAGCTACTACACCATACTGCAGGTCTGTTGAATGTCACTAGGACACACCCCTGTGCAAGCAACTTCAGGTGCTCCCAGGCTTGTGTGACAGCCTGGAACAGTTTGAATATTTGGCCCATAGAGTACTACATTCATCATGTGTCCAAAGACTAGTTACATTGAATGCACAAAGAAAAAGAGTAAAATGCTGCAACATTAAAAATAAATAATGCAATAACAGTGGAAAGTGAAAATTAATGGATTAATATAAAAAACAATATGGTTCAGATGGAAGTACTGTTAGTGTTAATAACAGAAAATAGTACTACAAGAATTATTATATTCCCCATCTTGGTACATTTTCAGTATGTATGTGCAGTACTCTTACAACAATAAATCATATACTATAGTTAGTAATAATTCTCAGAAAGACAGGATATTTATGGCAAACAAAACTCCATTTAATGCATCAGTTAGGGTTGTTCCGCAGCGACAAAAGTGAGGAAATTTGGTGTTAGGGCTGAAAACCCTAACTCCGAATTCACCGCCCCCAGCACCACAGACACACACACACACACATGCAAGTATGGGGGAGGACCAAGGCAACATGAACAATGACAGACAACCAGCAGCAGGTGGCAGAAATAACAAACAATTGTCTAAATGTACTACAAGACATCCCCACCCACCTGACCAGGTACTGCATGCTCAGTGGAGATCAACAGCAAAACTGAGGCCATGTACACCAAACGTACACATCCCTGATTGCAGCTGCACACAATGTACCACACTTAGTAGTTGCATGGCCTTACCTACCGATGCCCCACACAACATCAAAACTGGTACTGTGCTGTTAATCTATATAAATGCTAAATGTGTATCATCACAGTTCTACAAATGTGTTTACAATACTGAGTATACATTAATTAAGAGAACTAGATAAATTAACTCCAAGACACACCCATGCTCAAGATAAAAGTAGTATTGCATTTAGTATGTGATTTACATAGTAGCACATTTACTGCAACTATTTACTCAAGATAGAGAGGCTGATGTAAACATATGGAAAAGCATTGCCTGTTAAACACTGTGAAATTCATACTGCCAGTGTCAGATGCATTCTTACTGATTAAGGTGTACTGCTGATGTACATAAATATACTTTCAGTGTGTTTTAATACTAAAGATGCAGTAATTATTATTTGTAAGAAACACTGTAATTACATGCATCAGGCAAAGCTACTTCTAAATATCATAGCACTACTGAGCCAATAATCACATACTTGTACCGGACATGTCAATAGGATAGATTTAACTGTACCCACTTACTGACTATGCTGTACCTAATAAAAACAATGTCATTGCATCTGTGATGACTAATTTATTGAAACAGTAATACATTTACTATTTTTGCGATGAGTGATCTATAACACTTATGGACAGAGCCTAATATTTTTAACAGTTGCTTCATACTCAGTCAGTATTGCTAGTGTTTGGGTTTCCCACAATTATGTCACTGATGCTATCAAACTGATAAGTATGTTAATTGTGCTCCAGCAGGAACCAAGTAGGTATAGTCTAGATATAAATAGAGTGTCTTTTAGTATTGATTAAAGTCACAATGGGATAACTGTAATAGGACAGCAGGGGTTATTCTCTATGACTGACTCTGTGAGCTATAATCACACTAAGGTTTCAATGACTTTAATTATCAAGTTACACTGTTAATCTTCATGAGTTCATATTCACAGCCATTCTCCAGTTACTTTACAGTGGATGGTGTAACTGGATAGGACACTGTGTTGCAAAGGTCCTGCAGTGCCTAGCAGAGGGAGAGTATCTACACATGATGGTAATTAAGCAATAAGGCATGAACATGGTTATGTTAAATGGTCTGTAAATCACCTTATAGGAGTTTAATGTTGAATGAGGCATAGCTGAGTGCCACATGTCGCTAGACAGTGATAAATTGACCATTAACATAATACCTGTGAGTGGCTTATTGCTGTCATAATAAAACTGTTTTTCAACAACATAAAACCATGTTCATCATATGGTTAGGCTCTACATGTATGTTAATATTAACTAAACATAAGGGTGTTAGAATGTTTACAGCCAATCAGAAAGCTGCATTTCTCAGACCCTTGTTATAATCAGAGATATTATTCGTGTACAACTCTTTGGTTTTGCTCAACTCTATTGCTCAGGTGCCCACCACATGTGGTGTTGTGTGGGGCATTGGTAGGTAAGCCCATGCAACTACTAAGTGTGGTACGTTGTGCGCAGCTGCAATCAGGGATGTGTACATTTGGTGTACATGGCCTCAGTTTTGCTGTTGATCTCCACTGAGCATGCAGTCAGTACCTGGTCAGGTGGGTGGGGATGTCTTGTAGTACATTTAGACAATTGTTTTTTATTTCTGTTACCTGTTGCTGGTTGTCTGTCATTGTTCGTTTTGCCTTGGTCCTCCCCCATACTTGCATGTGTGTGTCTGTGGTGCTGGGGGCGGTGAATTCAGAGTTAGGGTTTTCAAACCTAACACCAAATTTCCTCACTTTTGTCGCTGTGGAACAACCCTAACTGATGCATTAAATGGAGTTTTTTTGCCATAAATATATAGATAGATAGATATGTATATCTATATCTATATCTATATCTATATCTATATCTATATCTATATCTATATCTATATCTATATCAATATAAATATAAATATATATATATATATATATGTATATATTGCCCGTACAGTCAGTTTTCAATGGTAACTTCTATGTTAAACTCAAAATGTTACATTTTAATAACTTTGCAACTTTTCCATTGATTTGCATGAAACTTTGCATGTGCCATTGGGAACAAATGATCTCTGCATGCGGCAAGCTTTGTTCCGGTTGGGTATGCAGATGTTGAGATACGGAGTGTCCAAAAATGTGAAAATTGCCATTTTTGTGTAAACTGTTTGTGACGCCCTTTCTCAGAAACTGTGTGGAGTTGTGGTCTGAAATTTGCAGGATATATAGGACTTGGGTCCAGATGTGCCTTTTGAAGGTTTAGTGAAAAAATATTCATCTGTTCCAAAGAGTGCTGTGTAGATTGCAGAACTACCCTGTGGGATTAGCATGGAATGGCCATTCCACCAGTGCAATTTTCACCGGAATTTCTCTGGATCTTCAGTGGAAGTTCACCTACTGTGATCCGCAGAATAATATTCCATAGAACAGCAATTTTTTTCCATGGAAAATCATTCTGAAACTATTTTCTACCATGGAATTTCATCATTCCATTTGTGGTGAAATTCGGCAGAATTTTGGCAGAATTTCAAAAATTCCATGGAATTGCATTCCCCCAGAATTTGAAAATTCCGCACAGCACTAATTTCAAAGTTATTAAAGTTTAAATTTTCCCATTATTTTCTTTGGGAAAAATTAGGTGTGCCATGAGAAACAATTATTTTGTTGCTACGAAAGCAATATTTATTGTCGCAAATGTGGATTGTAGTGTTGAGGTTCCGACATCTTGTTTTCAGTAAGGCAAACAAATTTAAATGTTTCAAAAAAATACTGAAAAATGATAAACACCAATAGTTGTGTTTACCTAGTCGTGGCCTGAGTAATCTGATTCTGGAGTTAGTTTGCCCCAAAAATGTGCAGAAATATGTTTTATTTTATCTGCAGAGTTTTTAATGCCACAAATCACAGCACTCTTTTTACAAAACGGGGAGGGGGGGTGGTACCACAAATTGCCACAAAAGGACTTAGTGTTTCACAAAACACTGTTCTGTTTTCCAAAATTTGCAGCACAACTGTTTTTATCAGCACAGTGTTGCCTGCGGAACACGCAGTTTGCGGCACAGTATACTAGTAATTTTCATAATTACAATTAACTGGTGGTCTAGGGGCCCTCCCTTCCTGATCCCGATGCTCTCCCCCCAACACTGTATGTAATCCCTCCATCCATGATGCTATATTTTTCTGGTGGTCTAGTGGCCCTCCCACCCTGATCACCGATGCAGATTTCTTTAATTAGGGGTAGGGGTTGTTAGATGACCAGGGTATACCACTAACCAATCCTAAGCATAGCGATCAGGGTTGGGGTCTGCTAAGCTAGCAGGGTATACCCTCAAATAATACTAGACACGTGGATCAGGGTAAGGGTGTACTAGACTACCAGGGTACACCATTAAATATTACTAGAAATGGAGACTGGGGGAAGTTGAGGTCCACTAGATTTCCAGGATATACCATTAAACATTATTATGTTTATCAGGATGTGTGCCCCTGGATTGGAGGATGGCACATGTGGTGCCCTTTCATAAAAGCGATGCTCTTGGGATGTGCTAGGGAACTACAGGCTTGTCAGCCTCATGTCTGTTGTGGGGAAAGTAATGGAGACTATCCTAAAGGAAAGGATGGTGGCATTCTTGGAGGAGAATAGTCTCCTTGATGTCCAGCAGTAGGTGTTCACCCAAGGAGGGTCTTGTCAGACCAACCTGGTGGACTTTTATGACTGGGTGACTAAGGCACTGGATGATGGCAAGGTGATTGATGTCCTATATTTAGACTTCAGCAAGGCCTTTGACTCAGTGCCTCATTGGGGGCTGATAGGTAATCTGAAGAACCTGGGGGTAGGAGAGTAGTTGGTCAGATAGATTGGGAGCTGGCTGGAAAACAGGCAATGGAGTTTGGTGGTATGGGGGGAGCTCTCATCACCCCAGGTAGTCATCAGTGGGGTCCCACAGGACTCAGTCCTGGGACCAGTGCTATTTAACATCTACATAGTGGATATGGCAGTTGGGATTCAGAGTCAGATGAGCCTGTTTGCCGATGATACCAAATTGGGAGCAGTGGTGGAGGAATGGAGGGTGGTGGGTACTACAGAGGGACATTGAAGAATTGGAGAGGTGGTCAGACACTTTGCAGCTGGGTTTCAATACCAAGAAGTGCAGGATTATGCACTTTGGAACCAAAAATCCTGGGTACAGTTACCAACTTGGGGGAGAGCAGTTATTGGTATCCATCGAGGAAAAAGATCTGGGGGTGCAGTTCACAGGTCATCTGAACCATTCAGTACACTGCAGGAAAGTGACAACAATGACCAACAGGATGCCGGGGTGCATAGCAAGGTGACTCACTTCAAGGAGTGAGAGGGTGATCCTACCACTGTACAGGTCACTGGTGAGGCCTCACTTTGAGTATTGTTTGCAGTCCTGGTACCCCTTCCTAAAGAAGGACTTTGAACTGTTAGAGGGGGGTACAGAGGAGGGTGACCAAGACGTTAAGTGGGATGAAGGAAATGCCATACGTGGGTAGGTAAAGGGCACTAAATATGTACTCCCTGGAGGACAGAAGGGACAGGGATGCTATGATAGAGACCTTTAAGTAGCTGAAGGGCATAAATTGGGTTAACACTGAAGGCCTGTTTAAGTTTAGGAAGAAAGGGATCGCAAGAGGGTATGGTCTGAAATTAGAGGGGAGGAGCTTCAAAAGAGAGATGAGGAGACACTTTTTCATGGAGAGGGTGGTGACAGTGTGGAATGCTTTGCCTGAGGCAATGATTTTACAGACATCAGTGGTGGGATTTAAGAGGGGGTGGGACAGGGTCATGGGCAGAATCAGAATGGGGAGGATGTGGAAAATGGGGTAACTCAGATGGTGAAATCAGTGAGGAAGGAGAAGAGAGGGGGTTGGGGAAGGCAGCAACAGTTCTCAATAATGAGAGCTGCACACACACTTAAGCAGACATGATAGACCATAAAGCCTGTATCTGCTGGCTGGCTTCTTCATATGTTCATACGTTCATATTACGGGTCATGGCAATTGGGAGGAAGTGGGGTCCACCAGACTACCAATAAGATCACTTGCTCTATATTGTATTATGAATAAATGTGTCCTAGTACTATAGAATTGAGTAGATAGAATGTCAGTATGGTGTTTTCTATCCCTGCTGGAGACTTATCAAGAGGCTGTATTTGAGTTTGGGTCTGAGGGGCAGGATTTAGATAACAAAATCCGTCTGCACTGAATTTCTGCCATCGGAGTGTCTGTTAAAAAATTCAAGCTGGTTGGTAGAGTGGGAAGTGCTGTTTGTGGGGAACGGTGGTGTGAACCAGCCTCTGACTAATTATGAAAAAAGGAAAAAAAAACACTATCTCTAGCTTTCCAGACCTAAGTATGTATGTGAATGTGAGACAGACTGGAAACTACAAGTTGCTGGGCAAGAGACTATGCTGGGGGTAGGGGGGTAGCAGGGGGCATAGTATAAAAACAAAACAAAACAAAAAAGGGAACATAAATATATATTTTTTTAGCCTTATTGTTATATCCCAGCTGTATCCCTGGTGCCTAGTGCTACCCCAACCCTCTGAAGCCCATTTTTCATTGTCATTGATGATTAGTGGCATCCCCCTACCCTCCCTGTATACTGAAAATAAGAAAACCATCCCTCAATGTCTTTTTTAATTTTTTTACCTGTAAAAAAAAAGTATTTCACTGATCACACCCTCTCCCCTCACCTGACCTCCAACTGTGGACCCACCTCCCTACAACCCCCTTGACTCCCCACACACCCTCACTCACCTGAAGTGGTCCCAGGTTTGAGATCTGATCTCCTGATTGAAGACAGGTCTAGCTGCTGGAACTGGTGACTGCAATACAAGAAACTAAGGTAAATGTGCTTCAATGTATTTCAATGGGGTTTCAACTTTTATGCATAACTTTGGCATTTCTTGAGATTTTGACCCCTAATTTTCAATATGCCATTTTGGGGACCCATCCTCATGAACAATACAACTGTTGTTATGCAACTCCCACCAGAAAGGTGATTTTGCAGTCAGTTGGCAAAATCACGTTTCCAGAGGGATTTATGTAATGACAGTCTCATTGTTCATGTGGTGGGGCCATAAGAAGGCTATGTTGAAAATTTGGGGTCAAAATTATTAAAAATGGCAGGTATGACTATTCATTGCAGTGTGGCTATACACGCCCATAACTTTGGAAATGTTCAATATTTTAGCACCATATATTCAGCATAGCCTTATATTGACCCACCTCACCTCATGTATGTTACAGCTGTCATTTTTCAAATCAAGACCAAAATGTGTTTTCAGACCCATGGTGTGAAATGGCATTCAGCTGCAAAAATTTCATTTGGCAGGGATTTGGAAATTTTCTGTACCGGGTACATGTGGTAGAGTCATAAGAAGGCCATGTTGAAAATTTGGGGTAAAAAACGTTAAAAATGGGACTCTAATGACCATTTGTTGCAATTTCATCATGCACACTCATAACTTTGGGAATTTTAAATATTAAGATTAAGATGGCTATGCTAACAATTTGGTCACTATTGTCCTATAAATGGATGTGCACAGCCCTGACAGCCATGTGCTTCCACAACTACATGCTGTATCTATGGAAGGATGGGTGCACACAGTGCTCCCACAGAACAATAAGGATATGATTATACTATCTGAAAAATTAAGGAAATCAGTTGCAAAAAGCTCTGTTAATGCATAAGTTAGGATTAAAGTGACAAAAGTAGGGAAATGCGACATTAGGGTTTCCAATCCTAACACCCAACCCCCACCCTACACACACCAACAGTCATCAGGGTTGTGCCTTGGGGTCATCAGTCCAAATGTTCACCCTGTTCTCCTATACTGTATCCATCTCAGCTTCTTTACTTATGAAATGGGGTGAGTGTTAGGGCTGATGACCCCAAGGCACACCTTTTACCTGTTGGTGAGTTCAGGGTGAGGGTGGGGTGTTAGGTTGGAACCCTAATGCCATATTACCCTACTTTTGTCACTTTATCCCTAACTTATGCATTAACAGAGTTGTTTTGCAGCTAATCTATATGATAGGGCCACAGTAGCACCCCTATAGTTAGGGTTGAGTAGCCTGTTTCATGTTAAACCTCAAATTATGCATATTTATATCTTTGGCTCTCTTTGATGGAATGAGCTGAAACTTTGTATGCGAGGTCTAGTATACAAAGTCTTGTGTGGAAATTTTTGTGATGGCAATGTTTGTAGTTTCTGAGATCTGCATGTGTCATTTTCAGAAAAAAAAAATGTTTCCCTAAACTTAACATTGTTTTCCTTTGTGCTCCTGTCTACAGCCTACATAGAAAGGAATTGTTGCACCAAGCTTGCAGGGAACATGTGTCATGTCATGTCCTAAGGTAGTGCCTTTGACAGATCTGGTGAAAAAATATCAAAGGGTTCCAGAGTTATAAGGCTTTAAATTTTAGTGTTTTCCGATTTGTGCATACGCAGTAGGAGTTTTGAGATACTGTTTTGTGAGGAAAGTAAAGGTTTGAAGTCACAAATGTGCATTTTGCTTTTACACCACTTGTTTGGCATGGCACCAAACTTGTTTTGTGTCATGCCAACCGCCATCTTGTTGACTTTTTCCATGAACCAACAAACGTGGAAAATACATAAAACTGCTGAGATTTTTAAAAACAAACAACAGACTCTAGCTAAACTGGAATCATTTAGCTAGATTCTGATTTTTGTTTTTGAAAATGGTGCCCACAAATGCCTGTTCTGGGCACCCAAAATCCCAGGTGCCCAGCTTAGTAAGAGGAGCGCTTCTCCGGCATTCTCTGTATGAGAACACCAGGAATTTCCTGACATCTGCAGTCACAACTGAATTCATGCTGCTGGTTGCAGTGTTAGCTGTGAGCTGCCCTTTTTCTTGGTATCCGGTGGCACCCACCACCTGCCGATCATTGTCCTTGGTGTCTAGTGGCACCCCTCACCATCCAATCGATGTCCCTGGTGTCTAGTGGCACCTTCACCTGCCGATCGCTGTCCCTGTTGTCTAGTGGCACCCCCCCACCCACCGATTATTGTCCCTGATGTCTAATGGCAACCCTACCCTTCAATCATTGTCCCAGGTGTTTAGTTGCACCCTCCAACCACCAATCACTGGCCCTTGTGTCTAGTGATTCCACTCCTCTCTGCTGTATGCTCAATGACAAAGAAACCTGGTGCAGAGACGGGGCTGCAACCCTCATACATACACAAACATCCAAGAATGCTCTGCACTCTGAAAAACAACAGTGAGATGTAATTCATCCAGAATTGCTGTCCAGATTTATTACTGGTACAAAAATATTACTGGCCAGTCTCATTTTCCTCGAGTGCTCCTCTCCTTACTCGTTCCCCTGTGCTTCGAGCACAGGCATGCTGGGGAGTGAGTCTGAGTAAGGAGAGGAGCACTAGAAGAGAGTGAGACTGGCCTGTAATAATTTTGTACCAGTAATAAATCTGGACAGCAGTTTTGGATGAATTAAATCTCACTGTCATTTTTCAGAGTGCAGAGCGTTCTTGGGTCCTTGTGTCTAGTGGCTTCCTCCACCCTCTGGTCGCTGTCTCCTAATTCTTATTTTTATCCCCCATCCCTGTCCCACAGCCCATTGTTCTATTTATAGTGCTGACATCGGGGGGCCTAATCCGCATGTCAGCATTACAAGTCCCCCCAGCAGTGTGATCCACTGGAGAGCCCACCCCCAGTGCCCCGAAATATTTATTTTTATTTATTTGTACCTGCAAAAAGAAAAGTCCTCCAACAACTTTTTTAACCTGAAAAAAAGAAAATGGTCCCTTGTCATCCCCGCTGTCCCCTTCTCCTATCCTGACCCTCCCATTGAGCGCTCTCCACCCCACAACCCCCTTAATTTATACTTACCACCAGAGGTCCTAGGCTGTCATCTTCTGCGGACTGAGACACGTCTGCACTCTTCAGAGCCGAACCATGAACTGAGGAATCACGGTAAGTGCTATACAGTGTATTTCAGTGACGTTTTGAACTTATGTTCACAACTTTGCCATTTGTTGGAATTTTTTCACCAAATTTTCAACATGGTCTTTTTGGTACCCCACCTCATGAACACTGTAAATGTCATTTCATTAATCAGGCTTGGAAGGTGATTTTGTAGTTGCTGTATGAAATCACCTTTCAGGACTGAATACCAAAATTTCACCAGCGGTGTTCATGAGGTGTGGTCCCAAAAAGGCCATGTTGAATTGTGATAATATAAATAACGAGTATGTGTGTTCATTGAAATGTTTGTACGCACATGCATAACTTTGGTCATTTTCAATATTTTGACTCCAAATTTTTAACATAGCTAGGTTTTCACACCACCAGTTTGAAACCAGCACCAGAACAGCACAGTTGTCACTTTTCTTATCCTGTCAGAAACGTGGTTTTGCACGTGTGGCATGGAATGGCATTTTGGCATAGATTTGAACATTTTCACCTTTGGGGTTTATGAGGTGAGATCATAAGAAGACTATGGTGAAAATTTGGGGTCAAAATATGAAAATATGGCAACATTATGACCATTTGTTGCAATTTTGCTACGCCCACTCATAACTTTGGAAATTTTAAATATTTTGACCCCAGATTTTCAACATAGCCTTCTTATTACCCCACGTCATGTATGTCACAGCTGTCATTTTTCAAATCCTTCCCAAAATGTGTTTTTGCACCTGTGGTGTGGAATGGTGTTGTAGCTGCACAGAATTACATTTTGCACGGATTTGAAATTTACTATACTGGGTACATGAGGTGGGCTAATACGATGGCTATGCTGACAATTTGGTCACTGTTGTCCTAGCAATGGAAGCACGGGGCCTGGAGGGCTCAGTGCTTCCACAGCTACATTCATATATGCATCTACAGAGGGATGGGAGTGCAGGGCCCAGAAGGACACGCACTCCCACAGGCAAATAAGGATACTATTATACTATCTCAAAAAGTAAGAAAATAAATTGTAAAAAACTGCATTAATGCTCTAGTTATGGATAAAGCCACAACAGTAGGGAAATGCGGTGTTAGGGTATTCAAAACTAACACCCCACAACCACCCTGCACACACCAACAGGTGTAGGGTGTGTGCCTTGGGGTTGTCAGAGTCCTTGTTCATGCAGGTCACAACAGTCTTGCGGCACAGTATTATAGCTCCCTACCCACCTGCCCCATGGTTCTCTGGGAACCAAGTGAGACATTGAAGTTCCCACTGTTTTGGTTACTGTACAGCAGTAACAGTGAGCCATGCAGTGAAGTAGCTACTGGTTTTCCTCACCTTCCCGTTCTGTCCCCATAACACAGTGTCCTGTCAGTCACACACAGAAGGAACAGCATGGGTGAGAAAGTCAGAGAGAGAGTGGGGCAGAGCAGGCAACATTTCATTAAATGTAATGTATTGGTGCTGCAACCTGTGCTGACAATCTACGCACTCCCTTGAGGCTTCCCACACTGTACCAGTGTCTCTGTTCCCAGAATGTGTCCCCCCTCAAGGTGTGTGGTGCAGTATACTCCTGTGTGAACTTAAGAGGGACATTTCATGGTTGTGCTGCTTTTCACCACTGCACTGCTGCCAAAACACAGCAGCCACTGAGGGGGGAGAGAGAGAGAGAGAGAGAGCAAGAGAGTGTTGTGAGACAGACACACGACAAGATATGCAAGTTGCTGCAGTGGTCTGTGACAGTGCCATGGGGAGGGAGAGCAGAAGAAAGTGACAGTGAGATGGCGATGGGGACACAGTGAGAAGGACTCTCTCATAGTTGACAGTCATTCCTCACACACAGAGTGAGAAGCAGATCAGCTGCTCTGATGTGTGGACAAAGCAGGTGACATTGTCAGTGAAGTTAGTTTCTTGCCACCAGTGTATCTCTCTCTCTCTTTGTCTCTCTCCATGTCTCTGCAACCAATAGTCCCTGAAGTTGTTGTGTAGCCACCTGTGTGTCTGTCCATCTTCTCCTGATGGCACTAGACAGAGTGAGTGGGCACTAGAAAGAGAGAGAGAGAAAGAGAAAGAGAGAGAGATAGTGGCAAAGGGAGCAGTGTCCTGCCCACAGTGAGGCCAAACATGTGAATTTCTTCTCCTTCTCCTTCTCAATGAATGTCAGAGTGACACAGGATGACATCGCAGGTGGAACAGAGACAGAGAGACACATGGATCAACTCTGTGTGAGTCTGTGGAATGAGTAATGCAGCCCCCCTCCCTACCCAAATACAGTCACAGACAGCTGCTCCCATAAACATTTACATTTGGGGGGCTATAATCAATGTCTTAGGCAATGCAGCAGGTATTGTAATGCACAAGAAATGTCACAGATCTTCTCCGTAGTGTATGTGTGACATTTCTATGTGCATAACATCAATGCAGGTTGCATTATTAGTTAGGGACTATTTTGCAAGGTGGCAGGATACAGTACCTTTTTTGCTATGTAAACAGCAAAAAAACACCTTTTGGGATTTATTTTTGTTGCTTAAACATACCCCATGTTATAAGTGTAATAACCCACTCCAGGGTGTGCGGTTATTGGGGAGTAATCAAAACCCCAGGTGCTGTGAGGGCATTTGACCTGTGGCCTTGTACTCACAACGCACCCAGGGTGTTGATTAATCCCATCGTACTCATAATTATATATATATATATATATATATATATATATATATTATAGTATACGGAGCAGTGCTACCATAATTAGAGATGAGCCATTTCTATGTTAAACCCCAAACTTTGCACCTTAATAACTTTGCAAACTGTTGATGGATTTGCCTGAAATTTGGAATACACGATCAATAACCATAGGCCTTGGGATCTGCCAAGTTTCGTACTAGTTGGATATACAGCTGCGGGGTTATTAAGCGTGATCTGTGCGCGCGTTTACGCTTTTTCTGGAATTCTACGGTCGCACCTACAAGTTGTACGGTTTGCACGACCGGCACAAAATCTTCAGGGAACGTGCGGCCAGGGCCCCCGATGTGCCTTTTGAAGATTTCATGAAAAAATATTAAACGGTTCAAAAGTAATTCAAAAAACAGTTTCCCATTATAAGTCAATGGGAAAAGTTAAAAAGTTCGACAGTGTCGCAAATGCATATTTACTTTCGCAAATGGGCCTGTTACTTTCGCAAATCAGCCATTTTGTTTTCAGTTGGTGATCAGAGAAATGGTTGGCATTTAAATTTGGGACCCTCTAGCAACCTAATTCTTTTTGTATTCACCTAGTTGGACCCTGAGGATGCTTGCCATGTCTTTATTTTGTGGTAAAACACCCCAGAAATATGTTTTTCAAATTTCTGGAAAAGAGTGTTTCAAATTACTTTCAGCTCACGAAGATAAACTTTATGAAAGCTTTCGCAAATTGAGACAGTAGTTTTCCATCTGTGGGAAAGTGACAGCAATTCTTTGGCACTGCGCTGCAAAATAACCGTTGGGAGTTTTGGGCTGACATTTGGAAGGAATGGAGATGACATCTCACAGATGTGCCTTTCAATGTTGTATTGAAAAAATATTACATGGCGGCAAAGTCACGGCACTCCAAAGTTGACGGTTATTGCCATAGGATAACATTACGGCGCCCGACTCATTACAGAAATCCTTTGGCACCCTGCTGCAAAATAACGGTTTGGTCTTTTTTCCTGAAATTTGGAGGGAAGACAGCCAACAGCCCACAGATGTGCCTTTCAGTGGTTTGGTGAAAAAACATTACAGGGAGGCAAAGTTATGGTGCTCTGAACTTTTCTTTTTTTTCCCATAGGATAACATTACGGCATTCGTCGGGCCTTTCAGGGCCCGTATCTCGGAAACGGTGCGAGATACGGACTTTTCGTCGAAAAAATTCTTAGCCCCCTGATGGGACTAAGTACCAAATTAGCCAGGACAGTTGTAAATAATCTGACTTTTACATTTTTTTCTACATCATACGGTTCCTGAGATATAACGTATTTAGTATTCCAAGTTCTCATTTTCTGCTCTGATACTCATTATTATGCATACATTATTTGTACTCACTGTCTTTCTCTATGCAGGTTTTGGGGAAAACCAGCCTGTGCGCTTACATTACTGTTACTGTTGCCCTTTCCGCTTGCGGTTCTGTACCGGTTTCACTTACCATTGACGTCTGCGCCACCATGTGTGTTATCCTTTGCGTTTTCATTTGCACTTGCGTTTCTGTTATTTTTTGCCATTTCTGTCTGCAGTATTCTTTATCTTTCTGTTTCACTTTACATCACTATGCCCATTGACATTTCTGTTTGCAGGCACCATGTTACTATGTGACAACACATCATGTGGCAGACCGTTCCCGTCTACGCCACCATGTGCGTTACCCTTTCTGTTCTCATTCGCACTTGTGTTACCATGTGCGCTACTGTTAGCATTTCTGTTTGCGTTGCTGTCCCTGTTAGTATGCCACAATACATCATGTGTCGGGCCCCATGCTCCCACCACCATCATATGCGGTGGGAGCGTGGGGCCCAGAGGGCCCCGTGCTCCCGCCGCCACTGCATTACATTCACTATTTCTCATTATCATTCTCAAAAAGAAGGGAAATTGGAGGCAAAAAACTCCATTTAATGCATTAGTTAGGGTTGTTCCACAGCGACAAAAGTGAGGAAATTTGCTGTTAGGGTTGAAAACCCTGACTCCGAATTCATCCCCCTCAGCACCACACACACACAGACACACACACACACACACACACACACACACACACACACACACACATATGCAAGTATGGGGGAGGACCAAGTCAACACAACCAATGACAGACATCCAGCAGCAGGTGACAGAAATAACAATTGTCTAAATGTACTATAAGACATCCCCACCCACCTGACCAGGTACTACATGCTTAGTGGAGATCAACAGCAAAACTGAGGCCATGTACACCAAACGTACACATCCATGATTGCAGCTGCACACAAACGTACCACACTTAGTAGTTGCATGGCCTTACCTACCGAGGCCCCACACCAGACCACACCACATGTAGTGGGACACCTGAGCAATAGAGTTCAGCAAAACCAAGGAGTTGTACTGGTATAATATCTCTAATAATAACAAGGGTTTGAGAAATGCAGCTTTCTAATTGACT